>JBBBDQ010001362.1:3767500-3827500 GCA_037127315.1 Ascarosepion bandense | reverse complement strand
TAATGCATGTGTTATTATTATTACTATTATTATAAGTAGTAGTAGTAATAGCACTAGATTATTAATTATTAAGTTTTTCGCTACTTAGTTGCGTTCACTGACAATCAAATGACAGCAAATCTTTCTATTCCAGGTCATTTACATAATGTTGTTGTATTAACCGGTTCATTTTTTTATTAATTGAAATTGTATAATTTCATTCTTTCTCTTCATGTACCATTTCCCTTCAGGACGTAGTCGAGCATGAATTTCCACTTGGCTCTGTCTCTTGTCGTTCTCAATATCTTACCTTGGTATCTCTCCCAAACCTCAAGCTTATCAAATCAAAGCTCATCAAATATGTCTTGCGTTGCTTTCCATCGCTCTCTTTCCTTCTATCCGTCCTGTGAGTATTAGATTCTCTAGGCCTCCCTTCCTCATTACTTGTCCCAGGAAGCTCAAATCTCTCTTCCTGATGATGAAATTACGAGCTTTCTTCTCGCTTGTATCCATTCCAACATCTCATCGTTGCTCACGTATTCGGTCTATGACATCCTCAGCATCCTTCTGTAAAACCACATTTTGCTGCCTCGTGCCTCTCCTTAATCTCTGAGAAGATCGTCCAACATTCATTGCCATACAGAAGGACGGATATCAAATTGCAATCCAGCAATCTTTGTTTTGTTTTTAATGAGATATTCCTGTTTCTCAGTACTCTGGTTAGTTTCTGAAATGCGTCATTGGGAATGCCCATGCATCTTTGGATCTCAATGTCACACTTTCTATCCTATGTTAGAACACTTTCCAGGTATTTATATTTCTTTACTAGTTTTATTTTAGGTTCTCCGACCTGTAGTTGGCATTTTAGAGTCTTCTTTTTGCTAATGACCATGCATTCAGTTTTCTTGAAGTTTATGCGCAGTCCTTTCTCGCTTTCTCTTGCTACCATTTGCAGGAGGTTCTGCATTTTCTTTTCCGTGTCTGCTATCAATATCGTGCCATCAGCGTATTGTTCAGATTATGATAGTTATACACTGAACAATCATTATTATCTTAGCGTTTTCAAACAAGTCGGTCGTCTCTGGGTGATCTCAACAAATCTTCCTAGTCGTACACGAATATTGTCAACGTTCAGTAAGTCTTTTCTTAACTGTTCAATAATATTGTCATATTTTACATTTTCCTCGTTTCCTGGCAAACACCAAGTTTTTTTCAGCTTTTTCCATTCAGGTTCCTTTTACATTGCAAAAAAATCGCTAAAATCATCGCTAACAGTTATTATTTACTAGCAGTATAGCCCGTCGTTGCTCGGATGTAATAAAGCTTTAAAATTAATCCATGGTCCTGAAGTACAGACCCAGCCCTAAAGAATATTTGTGTGAAGTTTGGTGAGAATCGGATAAAAATTGTGGACATACAGACAGATAATCTGACACACATCTGCCTTTTATATATATATATAAATATATATTATCGATTTTCTGCACTATTGTAAGGATTGCAACCTTGAAACACTCGCAGACGCTTATAGTACAACTGTGTATATATTCAAGAAAATCGATTCAGCCGTTTCGGAGTCTATAGTTAACGTACACACACAGACACACACAGACACACACACGCACACAGTTCCATTTATAAATATATATATATATATATATATATATATATATATATATATATATATATATAATATGAAGTATTGGTTTGAGGAAAAATAAATCATAGTGCAGAGTCAAACGCTCATAACACCAAAACTAATAATAATAATAATAATAATAATAATAATAATAATAATATATATTATTATTATTATTATTATTATTATTATTATTATTATTAAGTAAATCATCGAGCTTTATATGCGACCTCAACAGAATGCAGAAAGCAATGGACGGCCGTTTCGTCCTATACTTGGGTCTCATCAGCAGTGCGCATCCTGTACCAGGAATCGAATCCAGACAATTGTGGTTGTTAAGCTGATGTTATACCAACATAACATTATAATACAACATAATATATATATCAAGAGCTCAAGCCCCAGAAGTCATTCCCCTAGACAGTATCTCTCGTCTGGGATATATGTTATTTAATATATTATTTATTAATTATTATTAACCTTAATATACCAATATATCTACGTACAACAATATATATATATATATATATATATATATATATATATATATATATATATATATATAACCATGTAAATCCATGTAATCATATGAATGTAATAATATGAATACATCAAGAAATGAAAGAACACACACACACACACACATGTGTGTGTGTGTTCTTTCATTTCTTGATGTATTCATATTATTACATGGATTTATTTTGTTCCAGTGGATAATATGAAAGTCCTCTACAGTCTGACTAATGTCCACACAAATAGTTCTAGTTTAATCCAATGACATTGTTGCTCGCCCTGTCCAAATGAAAATCCAAATGGAAAGCAACGGGGTAGTTTAAATTAAAGAATAATAAACAAGCCCTTAACTTCCGATGACTTTTAAGATTTCCGCTTGCTATCCTGAAAATAAATATAGCACACTCTTCTTGACATGTATTTAAGTATTTAAAGATATTTGAGAAACTACAAAATATCATTTTCAGTGTTATTCTTCCTGATTTGAAACCGTGTCAGCCCTGTGTCGTTTTTTTTTATTACTGTTGTGGAATATAACATAGAATATGTTGCGTTGTATGTAAGTAAAAATGTCGGTCCCTTAGATTCGAGATACTGATGGGAACTTTGTGTTAACGCAGTGTAACTTGCCAGTTCGCTGACTTGAATTTTCTCCCTGACTACTCGCTACACTGTTACTTATATTAGAAGGGAGTTCACCATAACAATTATATATATAGATAGGTTATTGATGATTGTTATGAGGAGTTTTCCTCTTTGATACCTAGACTATATAAATTTAATTGTAATACTGGTTTGTTAGTTAGGTTCCACAATTTTATAGTTGAAATATCGACATGTAACCTATGTTATATTTTAATAATTGGTTCTCTCTCACTTCTCAATTGGAAGTCTCTTCTACAATTTTCATTTTTAGTTAAGTTTGATCTTCAATATTTTAAAATTCAATGCTAATTGGTTGTCTTCTTAATTCATGTACTGTTATTCGTCTATCTGCTTAATAATGTTTTGTTTCATGCCATATTTTTCACACTTATTATTTCCCTTGCGTCTTAGTGGCTTTAGTGCCTAGCTTTGGGTGAAATGATTAAATAGAAATCTTTCGGAAAAGTTTGCTACACATGTCTTCGAGATTGGAATTTCTCATATGACCTAAATTCTAAATTTCTTTCTTCTATTTCTTTCACTGGTCGTTCGAAAGAAATGTTTCTTACTGAAGTTCAGACCGCAAACTTAAAGCCGAGATTCATTTCCCTTTTCCCATCAGGGTAACAATACTCTAATATCTGTATGAAATATATACTTAGTTTTATTATGTTACTCTTTAGCTAGTAATGTGCAGAAGCACAATACCATATTACAGAATAATACATATTTTAATATGTTTATTTTTATTTTTCAGGCACGCCCGTACAGACACACGCGAGGGATTTTTATGAGACAACCTCTCCAAAAAATAAAAAATAAAATTAAAAGAAATAAAGACATTTGCGTGCACGCAGACAAATATCATGCTGTTGTCAGCTGTGTGTCATGTTCTACGAAATCTTTTTCATTTCTGCCTGCAGACTACGCCACTGTTCATGGATTCCGCTCCTAAAATCTAGATGAGCAGAGGCTAAAAGTTGATCCCTCATCTGATCTAGTTGTAAAAGCTGATTGGAAAAAAATTGCCTATAAAATTCGGTCAGTTTATTCCTATAAATGATACACGCCTGGGCGATCGTATCTCTTTCCAGACATGACTGCGTAGGCAGAAGATTATCACATAGAAGGTTGCCATTACTTTCTGCAATAGACTGATTGCCCACTAAAGCTATAGAATCCAACAAACCCTGCTGGAGTGACAAAAGATATTGTAACAAGTTTACCAATGGTATTTGCACGTATGTGAATGCAACGAATTCTACTGGGATTCGAACTCAGTTCTCCGATTTCTCGTTGCGAGCTGTTATCCAATACAAAAGAACGCGTATGTGAATTGTAAAAATATTCAGAAAATTATAATAGTATTGTTTTAGCATCGCTGATAGGACGCTGAATTTTTTCCAGCCCCTAGGAGAGTAGGTCGCATTTACTACATAAACGTCTATTGAGACTATATCTATGACCGGTCTTAAGGTGAAACGTCTATTGAGACTATATCTATGACCGGTCTTAAGGTGAAACGTCTATTGAGACTATATCTATGACTGGTCTTAAGTTGAAACGTCTATTGAGACTATATCTATGACCGGTCTTAATGTGAAACGTCTATTGGGACTATATCTATGACTGGTCTTAAGGTGAAACTCATATATACGAACCATTGCTAAAGAATCTGAAAAGTTGTCTGTTACTTTTACAGTTTCTAGAAGGTATCCAACTCTTGCTATGGTCTATCTTTACAAGAGTCAGATCAGAGCAAAATTGAGCTAAAATAACTTAATTAATCTTCACTTTCCAATGTTCATATTTATTTATGGCCCTATAAGTGATTCATTATTCTAATCACTACAGGCTTTTTTTCCCCGCGGACTAATCTCGTGTTGCCTCTCGTTGCTCTATCGCTTTTTCCGTGGCAAATGTTCACATGAGCTGCTTCCCTTAGTTCTATTATGGTAGGCATTTACAGCTATACCCCACGGCACCTACGCAGAGTCTAATCACCTTCGTCATTCTCTTCGTATACAATTAGCAATAAGGATGTTACAATCAACAGCTCCTGAGTTAATTAGAATTCTGAACGGTATTCATTATGGCGGCCACAGTCTTAATTTTTATAACACCGTGTTTATAACAGGCGAAATAAAGAAAAATACAGAACCTTCTAAAAACAGTAGGAAAGGAAAGAAAAACGAAAAGATAAATTGTCAATATATATATATATATACGGTTGTTAGCATGCGAATTCCAATTTGGTGATGAAAAGATCAAATACAAAATTTTCAATGTATAGGAATTGTTTATTGGGGAATAGTCTGGATACTTTCAAGATCACTACGACCTTAACTTATTCAAGTCTCGGCTCAGTCGTTTTCCCGCCTGAATCTATCCTGCACATATATAAATCTACCATCCGCCCGTGTATTGAGTACTGCTGCCACATCTGGTCGGGTGCCCCAGCTACTCTCCTTGGGCTTTTTGACAAAATACAACGGAGAATCTGTAACGTGATCGATACTGACCTGGCAGACCGGCTGCAAGCATTCTCTCACCGGCGTGATGTGGCTTCCCTGTGCCTCTTCTACAAATACTTTCATGGCTTCTGCTCCGATGAACTTAGATCATTGGTGCCGCGTAGGTACGAATTTACACGAGATACTAGATAAGCAACTAGGTCCCACCCTTTTACAGTAAAACAGATAAGATGTAACCGTAATTTCTACTCCAATAGCTTCTTTTCTCGAGCTTCCCGCCTGTGGAATTCCGTTCTACATGTCTGCTTTCCCGACAGCTACAATCTCCAGGAGCTTAAACGTAAGGTCAATAAACACCTCCTATCACACTAACTTGCACCTATTCTCCCAACATTCTCACCATCTACCTAACCCTCATTCTCGGTATCTTTACCCGTCTATCACCCTCCTTCTGACTTTTCCTATATCTAACCATCCTTTCTCAGCACTCTTTCTGCGCAATAGTGGCAGTGAAATTCCTTGCTCGGGGTGAAACGATTATAAAAAAAAAAATCCTCAGAATCTGCACTTCATTCACCCCACCCCCCACTATTTGATCCATAAAACAACCTGATTTAGTAAACTACTACCTTGATTGGCTCTTGAACAATAACATTAGATATAACTGATGGCTGACGACGCCAATATAGAAGTATATGAACAAAGCCATTGTTTGGAATTATATCGTATAAGAGCACAAACAATATGAATTTCATCAACGTTACTCACGGTTACTTGAACAATTCAACATGGAATTGCTTGCAGGCTAATTCACTCGACACTAAATAGATTTTAATATTAACAGTGAAATCATCAAGAGAGAAAATATCTAAAGATTCCTAGGCAGGCTCCAGAGAAACCATCAACAATGGAAAAGTCACGTGTCGGGGATGGAAATCTGTCATCTACTAAATGATTTACGTTCGGTGAATTGTCCTGAGAACAAGTTGATAAGGGAATATCACGAAAAAGTTACAAGTGTTCGTTAAAGAAACTTTCATCACCTGTAGTATCAATTACCGAAAATAAACAGCTGCTAACTTTCAAGCAGATAACCTAAGATCATCTAGGTTATCTGGGGTCTTAATAACAACTGTAGAAGGAGTGTTAAAAATAGACACAGTCATAAAATACGAGAACATTATTTTACATATAAGAAAGGTGTAAGCTGATGTTATTTTTTCTTTTTGTTATTTTTAACGATTTTCCAGAATATATATATATATATATATATATATATATATATATATATATATATAAATTTAGTCTATCGAGGCAGCAGATAATTTTGTAAACATATACTGTTAAATATAAGAGACAATGAATGTCTATTATGTTTAATCATGAGCTGTTCTAAATATCGTATTTTGGTTTTAATTTCAGTTGAAACTAAAGACAAAATAGTTCTCCAACATTTGGATAATTTTTTATTAAGTTTTTTCTAAGTTTTCGGCTCACATGAGCCATCTTCAGAGAGGTCAAAAGAACGTTAACATAAAAGAAAACTACCACCATCAAAGACGATTTTATCTCATGTTGACATAAAACTGTGCTAAGCAACAATAACGGTTACCCAAAATAGCAAACACAGTTCGTAAATTTGTAATGCGGTTCTATGACGTCGCACCGCGTGAGAGCTCGAAATGATAACAGAATCATATATTTAAATGCAATGTAATGTGTTTTGACCAGATTTAAACGTGATTTTATTTAGTGTGGGTAGTTTGGATTTAATGTAAATGGCTTCTAATATCTGAAGGTTCCTTTTACCATGTGTATGAGTGAGGATTATTGCATTGTTGACTAAAATCTGTCGTATATGTATGTATGTGTGTGTGTATATGTGTGTATGTGAATTAACGAATTTACATATGGGAATACACGCATATATAAAAATATTATTGAAATGTTACTAAAACAGTACTCAATGTAAAATAAACATAGCTATTAATTATATTAAATAAATTAACGAAATGGTTATAAACAACCGACAATTTGAGATTATTTGTTAGAACATTAAGTAGAGATTCTGTTTATAATCAAACAGTATATATATTTATTTCTACCGGCCTGATTATTTACAATAAATTTTTGTTACGAAAATGTGTGTTATGCAGCAGGATTCGAACATGCGACCCCTATCCACAATTGATCTGGCGCGTCTTAGACCTCTCGATCACGAATGATCAACAGTCTACACGAAGTCAAATCAAGCCCGTATAAAACAATTTTCGATTTACGTAAATATCTGTGCTGAGATGTATCGTAATGTCAACAAATGTAGACATGTTACAGAAATTAAGGAATATTAAAAAAATTGTTATAAACAAGCAACAATTTGAAATTATTATTTGTTAGATCAATTGGTGGCTTCCCCTATGTGGATAGGGATGGCAGGTTTGAATCCTGCCTAATGACACACATTTTCGTAACAAAAATTTATCGTAAATAATCAGGCCGGTAGAAATAAATATAGAATACCGATTGATTATAAACAGAATATCCACTTAAATACGAGTATCGATCAAAAATAATGTTCTAACAAATAATTTCATATAAATAGATATACATATTAACCTATGTCGATGGCACGACTCGGAGTTTCTTGTATTACGCAATAATCAGGTGCATTTTTCAAATTAACTGTTGAAGAGATTTGAATTTAAGTTCACTTGTTGTTCGGTGGAGTTAAATCTCATGATGTTAATGTACTATTATTTTATGTTATCAAAAGTATAATATAAATAGACAAAATTTATATGAAGATAAAATTTAAATTAAAATTTGAAATTTGAAAAATATTAAAATTCATGGAGACGAAGTCAAATGGAGTAATTAACAATTAGTATTAAAAATAAATAATATTTGTGAAGAAAGGAAAGAAAGAACGAAAGAGAGAAAGCAAGGGAGGATCTGTATTAATCTATATTTCTGGTTCTGAGTATTAGAAAAATAATTATTTTATGGTAGCATATGTTTATTAGTTTACTTTTTTAAGTACACTAGCAGTATTGCCAGGCGTTGTTCGGGTGTAATGAAGGCTTTAAAACTAATTCATGGTCCAGGAGCTCAGACTCTTTGGACGTTGGCACGAAAGACTAAAAAGCAATAGTTGTTTCCAGTTAAAGCGAAACCGTAGACTGAAAGAAAAATGAATGGATGTAAGTCAAATTATGATTTCCTGGTATCGATATCAAATAAGTTTTTTTCGTTGCAAACTGAATTTTGAAGGCTAAATAAGTTCTCTGAGTAAATGGTATCATGGCTGAGACTAAGAACTACAATTATACCTACTTAGAGCGAAACCCGAAGCAAAAACTAAAATAAAAGGGCTGAAAAAATACAGGCTGATAAGCAGACACACACACAAATATCTTGCCTTTTATAAATATATATATATTATCGATTTTCTGCACTACTGTAAGAACTGCAACCCTGAAACTTCTGAATATCGTTTCTTATGTCTTTGTCTATGAGTGTATCAAATTTGATTAAAATCGGACCACTCCTTCTATAACCGATTTTGATTATCGATTTTCGATATTTATCAGGGGTATCTCGACACAAACCTTGCTAAGAACACTCGCAGACGCTTATCGTAAAACTGTGTAAATGTTAAAGAAAATCGGTTCAGCCGTTTCAGAGTCTATATTTAACGGACACGCCCCCAAACACAGACACACACCCACACGAATTTCTATTTATAAATAAGTTTAGATTAGGGTTTGTTTAGTTTGTCTTGACAGAAAAGGTTTTCCGTCAGAATCCCTCTTGAACATTTATAAATCAGCAATTCGATCGTGCACCTTTTTTTTATAATCATATCGCCCCAGTAAGGCTATCTACCACCACTGGTGTACAGGGTGTTACATAGAAGGGAAGTTATAAGAAAAAGTGACAGGTTACAGGGCGTGTCAGGAAGTGGGTAAAAGAAGTGTTAAGATACTGAGAGTGAAGTTGAATGAGAAAGGAGTATGAGAGAGAGGATGCAAGTTAGTGAGATAGAAGATGACAATTGACTTTAGTCTTAAACTCCTGGAGACTGTAGCAGTAGAGGAAGCAAGTAAAGTGAAGGGAATTCCACAGGCGGTAAATACGAGAAAAGAAGCTGGTGGAGTAGAATTTAGTTTATATTTTATTGTTTTCACAGTAAAACGGCGGGACATGGTTACTAATCTTGTGGCTCGAGCAAATTCATTTATAAAAGGAACCAGAGAGTTAGGTTCATCGCAGTAGGAGCTGTGAAAGTACTTGTAGAAGAGTCACAGAGACGCCTTTTTGCGCCCGTGAGAAAGTGGTTTTATCTGAGTTGCCAGGTTGGGATCGATCACATTACAGATTCTCCGTTGGATTTTGTCAAGGACCCCAAGTGGATAGCGGAGGCACCCGACAAGATATGGCAGCAGTATTCAATGCAAGGGCGGATGGTAGATTTATATATGTGCAGAATGGTTTCAGACGGGAAAAACCTAATGCTGTTACTGCATTTCGTCTTGTGCTTCTGCTCAATATCGCCAGATGAAACCGTGCACGAAAGTTTTAGAAGTAGTGCTGAATAATATCCATCAATCTATAGTTTAGAGTTAAAAGTGACCCTAATTTAAAAACATATTTTACATCGATTTTAACATCAGCTGCCAATGTGACTTTATCAACCCGATCAGACATAGAATTAAGACCGGAGTAAATTGTTGTGTTAACATCACAAATGCCGAGTTGAGATTTGATGAAACCATGAAATTCATTTTGTGACGATTAGAAACAACATAGGGTCAAAAATAGAGCTTTAATATAAAAAATTATGAGCAACTAGAAACTAGTCGTGTCGAGTCATTTCTTCCCACAACAGTATTATTCGACGGCATAGACAATAAATAAATCACCGGATGTCAAGTCATCTTCTCACGGAAACTAAGGAGGTTAGGTGGTCTCAAAAGTATAATAATTTACTACGCTTCAGCTAGTATTATGACCAACAATAAAAAATATAATTTGATCTAATTTTTTTGGTCTCATTAGTTGATTTGAAAGACTCATTCACATTGAAACATTTAAGATATCCATGCTGATGGATGTCTTGGCTCTAAAATTGGAAAATAATGCGATTGATAAAGCAATAAACTGGAAGAAAGGTGGGTGCTGAAGCTGACTACGATTCATTAGGTATTATGTTTTGTCATTGCTCAAGGTCTACTACCCATATTTATGCATGTATAAATTGTCAGTTTTAAAAGACACGCAGCTGCCATCTTGCAAAACATTGTCTTGCAAAAGTATAGTTTAGTTTTTATTTTTACTTTAAGCAAAAAATGGTTTATATCTAAAAACGACTTTAATTATCTTCATTCTTTAGCTATGGGTAAGATAGTAGGACAGATTGGGTCTTTTAGTTTTGGTTGGAAAGCAGTGGACAGGAAGAAAGAAAAGCCAAACTACTGCAGGGAAATGTCTTTCGAGACATAATTGTCCACGCGTGCATCACGCATTATACTTAACTGAATCTTTATTCATGAAAGTTTATGATATATCTAGACAATTGTTTTGAACTGATTTGGTTCTTATCAAATCATGGATTAAATCATCTTGAATTGCCACTCTTTTTGCAATAATGCTCTACTCTTGGATCTACATTGTTACTAATTTTCATAAATGACTTTCTTGATGTTATCAATTCTCAATTCGATATCTATATTTATGATACAACAATTTACTCTTGTCTCAGTAGTAAGTTTGTTCTGTTCGATAAGGTCAAATCAAATTGGCAGCTGATGTCAAAATAGGCCTACCTTTTTTTATTAAAAAATGCGCAAGAATTGGTTTGTTAACCCTCTAGGGCCATTCGTATCATATTTTATACAGTATGAAAACAAGCCTTGAAAGAAATATTTTCCTGAAAAATTTTTTAAGAGAAATATTTTATAAATTTCAAATGAAAGCAGTACTGACTGCTCAGTCAATGAATACCAAATGTTTCCTTATAGGGAAATACCAAATGTTTCCTTATAGGGAAATACTGTATCAAATATGATAAAAATGGCCCTAGAGGGTTAACGGTTTCAAAACGAAACGGTTCACTTTTAATCGATAAGAGAATTCTTTTTAACTTTCGTCAGCATGGCTGATGTTAACTTCCCAGAAAATTACTTATTACACCTTCTCGGGGTTGTATTTTTCACCGAAGTTAAGTGGAAAGATTATATTTTATCAACTGCTAAATCTGCAGTTAAGAAATGTGGTCCACTATGTCGTGGTAGAGAATTTTTCTCACTATAATTTATTTTACCAAGTTTTAATTCTACTACTTATACTAACTTTGAACATTGCAGTCACATCTGGTCTAGTGCACCTGCTATATATTTAGAGATTTTTGATAAAATCCACAGAAGAATCTGCTATGTTATTGGTTTTGACCTAGCATTTCAGCGTCAGTCACTTTCCAACCACCATAACGTAGTTTGCCTCTGTTTTTTATATAAAAAAAATTTAATAGTAATTATTCTGATGAATATTTCTCTATTGTAGAATGAGTTTATGAGTTTACGCGCAGTATTATTAGGGGAATTGTCTCATCATTTTGGAGTTGAAATGTTTTTATGCAGCCTTAATTTATATGCTAATATTTTCTTATATTGGATTTCTCTTTTTATCGAACTCTCTCCCTGTTTCTTGATTTCCACTTACATTTGATCTTCAACATTTAAATGCAATGTCTTTATCTTCCATTTTCTTAATTCCTGGCCTTTTATTGTCGTCTTTCTCTAGAATATGTTCTCATATTTTCTAAAACCAAATAACACATTGTGTCTTACTGATTATACTGCCTTTGCATGGGTGAAAGGATTAAAGAAAACAATTCACTTGACGATACAATGGGCCCACAAATTCATTGCTTACAACAAACCAAAAATGTTAGTCCACCAATTTCTGTTGGCTCCTGCTTTGACTATTTTCAGTAAGACCAAAAATATAATTTAACATGTTTTTGTTTTAAATCATTTCACCCCGAGCAAGGCAGAAATGCCACTGATGTGCAGGGGCTACATAACTGTAAAAAGATTAATTAGAAAAGAGAGAGGAGTACAAACTATTTAGAAAGGAGCAAGAGGAAGCTGAGAATGCAGGTGCGATGACAGATACATAGGTGGAGAGAAAGGGAAGGATATACGGTGGTGGGGAGAGAGCTAGAGTCCAGTGGTTAATAGATGAGTATTGACATTATCAATACCATATAATATATCTTTACATTCGTCGCTAACAAATATTATTGAGAAAATCGTTTTTATGAACTTCTTCGTCCAATTTTCGCAAATGTATGCTCATTTTTTTAAATGTAGCAAATTTGCTGGTTTCATTTCTTGAGTCAAATTTCTTAAACTCTCAGATGGTTTTTGCTGATAGAAAGTTTTTCAAATATTTTATGGTGGTTCATTCATTCATTCTTGCTTATTTTATCTAAGTTATTTTAAATTATTGAAGCAGTTTCATCTCTAGTCTTGCTAACGTTTTCAATTCCCAGCATTATGTCTCCATCACATGTAATAAACAATATATATATAGTCATCCGCAGACAGATCTGTTTCCCAGTATCACAGCTCATCAGTACGGTTAGACTCCGACTGCTTTTAACCCAGGATTGAAACCCGACAGAATTGGCGTCAGTCGGCAATGTTACCTCTGGCCTATTGGCGCCCGGTAGAAGAAGGCAGACCTTTTAGCGCATATATTATCATTATACACGCCCAATAGCCAGAGGGCTCTAATTCATTACTGAATGAGCGATGCGTACATGCCAGAGTAGCTACTGTTTTTCAAAGTCTACCATTCTTCCAGAATGCTCAATCAGGGTGTAAGAGCGTAAATATATATATATATATATATATATATATATAGAGAGAGAGAGAGAGAGAGAGAAAGTGTGTGTGTGTGTGTGTGTGTGTGTGTGTGTGTGTGTGCGTGTGTCTGTGTCTGTGTGTGTGTTTCAAAAACAGATGGCATAACTTCAAGGCTGTGTTCCCCAGACCTAAATAATGAAAAATCTGCCTATGAATATGCGTCCGGAAACGCTTGGTTTCCAAGTTATAGTCTTTTCAAACATCAGAATACGTAAATCGCTAAGCAGTGGACCAGAAACCCATTCAGATTACTTTTTTGCCGCCAACCAGATAGCGTTTCTCGCGTGCGAAGTGTTGCTTGACGACTGTTAGTGGTGCATGTTGATTGGACATCTACATATCAGAAGAGGGCAAATAGGCAATTCGTGTATATATATAGAGAGAGATGGTTTGATGAACGGTAATGCAGTAATAACACCTCGTCACTAACTGGAAAGTTTCCCACACTGCCCATGTCCCGATAGGAAATCATTTGTGAATATCCATCGCCACCTCTGTGAACGTGGGACCTTTGAACCTCGTTCAGGTAGCAGACGACCACCAAGGTCTACGACACCTGAGGAAGAAGATCGGATACTTTATATTGTGCATGATACTTCTGAAATCAGCACGCGACAGTTAACAAGGCAAGTGGCTATTACCCATTTCAATGTCTGGAGTGCATAGCGAGAACAGTTGTCGCCATATCATCTACTAGGAGATTACCCTGAACAAGTGGTGTTCTGTAAATGGTTCTTACAACAATGCAAATATTTGAATAGTCAACTTCCACAATCAGCATGTATGGGTAAAGGAACATTCACATACAATTGTTCTATAACGTCAGCAACAATAATGGTGATAGGTTATTGTAATCTTATTTGCTTCCGAAAAGGTGATGCATAAAAGCGCTTCCTGTAAAACAACATGCCTGATTTCTTGGACGATGTTCCACTGATCGTTAGTCGACAAATACACTTTATGCATGAGGGTGCTCCCGCACACTTCAGTCACGCTGTCAGCAGGTATCTAGATCGAAAGTATACTGGTCGATGGATAGGAAGGAACGGACTCATTGCATGGCGTTCACGCTCACCAGACGTAAACCCAGTGGATTTCTACCTGTGGGGCTATTTGAAAAGACTGGTGTATTTGTCTCCGGTTGATTTTGTGGACACTCTCCCGAACCGAATTGTAGCAGGGTGCGAGACAATAAGAAACTACTCATGAATTTGACAGCATGTTTACGAGTCTATGAGACGTCTACTTGACACCTGTATTAGGACAGAGGGTGCATATTTTAAACAGTTCATATAGAGCACTCGAAAACACTGTATGTATCGGATGCGAAAAATAAAAGCACATGCTTGAAAAAGAAATATTAATTTGGAAACCAAACGTTTCCGGACCGATATTTATCGGTAGTTATTTCATTATTTAGATGTAGGGAACACAGTCCTGAAGTTTTGCCATCTATTTTTGAAACACCCGATATATATATATATATATATATATATATATATATATATATATATATAATGCATATGTTACACAGATTTTTTGTGGTATAGAACTTGAGTATTGCTTTAAAAGTTATAAATTTATGTTAGAGGGCACAATGAGAATATAATATATAAAAAAAGAAAACAATAAGTTTCGCTCCCGCTCATCAAAGATTTTTAATTGGGAGAACAATAAAAAATGTAAGAGGTGTGGAAAATGAAATGGTCAATAATGAAAAAGGCGAAATAAACTGATCACAGCAAGGCCCAGCAAACACTCTCGCAGTTTACACAGTGAGGGTCTGGAAAACCTGATGTAAACAGCCTCCAGCACTTTCAAATGAAAAAGTGAATATACGTATATTAATGAATATACATATTATCCCCGTCTATGGAAAGACTTGGAGTTTCATGAGTTTAGCAATCATCAGGTGCATATTTCATAATTTACCTCTCTCTCTCTCTCTCTCTCTCTCTCTCTCTCTCTCTCTCTCTCTCTCTGTATATATATATATATATATATATATATAAACTAAAACTTGTGAGTGGATTTGGGTAGACGGCACCCTTTAAGCGGCTGTAAATGATTATGCTAATTCGAAGTCGATATGCATATATATATGTGTGTGTATATGTGTGTGTGTGTGTGTGCTTGATTTCATGCAAATTTTAAAATTCATTATAAATATTATATCTACACTTATATACAATATGACTGCAAATCTCGAATTGCAAAACACAATCTCACATCAACAATTAACTTATTTTAAATATTCTCATACATAAACAAAATGTAAACTTGTAATTAAAACCAGAAAGAGCCTGTTAAAATTTCTAAGGCACATAATGAGGAAAGAGAACATGGAAAATGTGACACTCACAAGTCATACCGAAGGCAAGACTGACAAGAAATAGCAGCGTATTATCTACCAAGACGAGTTTGCGTAAATGACTTGCAGTTTAGGGATTAGACCAGATAGCCAAAAGTCAGAGTTAAGTAAAGACTACAAAAGACAGGAAATCCGGGAGAGTCATGTTCGTGCATTTCTTAAGTAAAACGGCGCATAGAAATAATGTAAACTGATATTCACATAATATATACACCTTTGACGATAAGGTGTTTAATGTTCATCTTCCCGAAAAATGACACATTGGTAGAATTGAGACATTACTGATGCTTGTTTGGGTTCGTCATGTTGCAAGTATGAGTGACAACAGAATACCTCAGATTCTCAGGTATAGCCAGCTTGAAAGTATGGGAAGAACTGCTTGGCAGCCGTAGCTCAGACAAGCAAAAAGAAACCTTTCAGTTGTCAATGAACCCCAAACAAACTTCTAACGAGTTGCGCTGGATAGAAATAAGTGGAGATATTTGTGCTAGTGTGCTATCATACATGTTGAAATCAATCGTATTGACTGGTTAAGTGACAAACAGTGAAAAGCGTCAAGAAATATTCATGTGGCTATGTGTGGATAGGGGAGCACATTATCGTCCATATGCGAGGTAATTTCTCGCAATGGTGAAAGACTTCACTTGTGCAGGGTAGACTAAATGTCAAGAAAAGTTATCAATATATTTAAGTATGTCTTATTTTAAAATTTACAATGCAATATTATTAAATGTAATCTCTCATACACACATGAAGCACACACCCACACGCAAACCCTCCACACACACACACACACACACATACATACACGCACACACACATTATATATATATATATATATATATATATATATATATATATTTAATCTGTGACTTCTTTACAAAATCTGTAAAGAAATAATACGAAAAATATAAATTAGAAAAAATATTAAAATTTCAGAAAGCCACTTATTTTTGGGGCCTGGCGTAATATTATGAAAATATGCTATCGATTGTAGCCGTCAATCTTGAATTTGAAAAAGAAAATTTATTCTTATAATGAATAGAATTTAAGTATATCACAAGAACTAACATTAGCAAAAATGCCTAAACTCGAAATCTTAAAATATAACGAATTCTTGATAAATCTTGCATTCAAATCAGAATTAAAAATAACTTAGGATGTCTCGGATTTCTTTCATATCTCGAAGATGTCTGTAATATTCTTTACTGTCTGGAAGTATTTTTTCGTCTGACAATTTTTTAAACAGCTTAAGGATTTAATTCCAATCATTTCTACTAAAAGATTGTGGTAGACATGTCATTTAGCACGGTCAGCGCTGCCTATTATATTGAGCAGCCTCTGGTCTTTTAAAATTTTGAAAATATTTTTGCAATTTTCTTCTTAATTCGTACACTTATCAGTACTTTGTATTTCCATTAAAGTTTTAGAAAAAATATTTTCATTTTTTTTTTGTATTTTAATTAAAATAATTTTGTTCTTTTTACTTTTTGTATTTTGCTTTTCTTCCATTTTCTAATTTCATTTCAACTCACAGAATTTTTCTCAACATATTTTGCTTTCAGAAAATTATTTTCTCATCCTGTCTTCTGAGCCATATCAACATGACATCATTTTTAATCTTTTTTCCATGCATCTTATTTTAAGTATAATCTATTGAAGTTACAAACATTACTCAAATATATTAGACAACATCCAGCTTTTTCTCTGAATTAAAATAAATTCGAATCTAATTCAAAATGCATTTTAAACTAACACCAGGCAGATACCGGTTAAAATAGCCATGCTTAATTAATTCCATTCTTTTTCTTCATTTTTTTATTTATATTTTGCTATCTTAAACTTCTTATTTTTCCTTTTTTTAGTTTGTATCATTTTTCAGTAATTTCTGAAGCACTAATGTACCTTGGTCACAATTCTTCCTTTTTCCTCTCTCACTGTGTTTATATATCATTTAAAATTTTCTAAACTTTATTTTTTAATTTCTGCCTGATTATTTTTCTTTAAATTTCGATTATTGATTCTTTTATTCCTTCATTTTTTCTTGTTAACTTATTGATTCTTTTTTTTTTAATTTTCTTCTTTAAACAAATAAAAATTCATATTTTATTTCTTCGATTTTTTCCTTCTTTAATTCGTTTATTCGTTCATACTTTAATTCTTTGATTCATTCTTTCTTTAATCTCTTGATTCATTCCTTCTTTAATTTTTTGTTACATTCTTTCTTTAATCTCATGATTCGTTTATTCTTTATTTCTTGATACATTCTTTCTTTAATCTCATGATTCCTTTATTCTTTATTTTTTGATACATTCTTTCTTTAATCTCATGATTCGTTCATTCTTAGTTCTTGGATTCATTGTTTCTTTAATCTCTTGATTCATTCATTCTTTAATTTTTTGATACATTCTTTCTTTAATCTCATGATTCGTTCATTCTTAATTCATGGATTCATTCTTTCTTAATCTCTTGATTTGTTCATTCTTTATTTCTTTGACACAATGTTTCTTTAAATACCTGATTATCTTAATTCGTTTTATTCTTCGATTCTTTTTTTCTTTCAATCTTTCCTTTTTAATTCCCTGATGATTTGCTTTCATTCTCTGCTTAATTTCCCTCTTCAATTCTTTTATTTATATTCTTTTATCCCTTGATTCTTATTTACTTTCTTGATTTCCTTTTCTTTAATTTTTTTTATTATTGAATTTTTTATTTTTCTCTCTCTTTCTCTTTATCTCCTTGATTATCTTTTACGATTCGATGTTTTCTTTCCTTAATTCTTCAATTTCATCATTTTGTCTTTCAATAATTATTTGATTTTTTTCTTTCTTTAGTTTCTTATAATTATTTATGAATATTATTTTCATTATTTCTTCTTCCTATATTTTCTATATTTTTACTATTTGTTTGGACTATTTTCCTTATTTTTCCTGCCATTTTTCCTGCCATTATTACGACGTTTCGAAGATACATGGTCCAGTGAATATTGACGTTGGTTAGTTCCAGTGACTTTTAATCATTTCACCCCAAGCAAGGCATTCCACTGCCACTATTGCGCTTGGGGCTACATAGGGGAAGGTAAATAGAAAGAGTGGTTAGATAATGTCAGAAGTGGGGTGATAGATGGGTATGGATACGGAGGCTTGGTGGATGGGGACCCAAAGAGTTGTGAGTCCCGTTAGAGGGAAATAAATAACTACCAAAAGAGACTTCGCACAAGCAATGAGAATTATATATCCCAATAATCATAATAAAGATTTTAGTTCGAAATTCGTAGCACCTGAGGATGGCCGGAGCGTACAACAACCTAACCGTCGTAATAACCCAACGTGGCTCGAAAAAACTCTTAACGTCACTTGTTTTGGTCAACAAGTTTAGTTCGCTAGCTATTACGTCACGCTTTGACAACTGGTGTTTTGCACAGCTTAACTTAAATTCGCAGATGAACACAAACATGGAGTACCTAGTAAGAATTCACTTCAACACACACAAGTAATAAGCATCACTTTCCCCTTAATTTGACTGTCGGTGGACGCACTTATTTACTAAGCTTATCGGAAACAAAAAACGGGGCGCTTACAATAATTTATTTTTTAGTTTTTTTTTTAATTTACTTTCAAGTATTTTCTTGTACGTCTTTCATTTTGAATTCTTTATAATTGCACCAATCAGTTTCTTCACGAGTTTCGTTTCGATTTCAAACTGGGTTTTCGAGATTTTCATAACTTTCTAGCTTAATTTACTTACTTCATTCTACATTGTATTTATTCCTTTTAACTCGTGAACTTTGTCTTCATTCTTAAAAGTTTCTCTTTTTTAAGATGTATTTAATCTATTTTTTGTTATACGGCGTTTCTTCTTCTTCTTTCGTCTCTTGCATCTTTCTTTTTATTTTTTTCCTCCAGCAGTAATTCTCTCTTTGAAATTCCTTCCGGTCTTAATGCTGTCAATTTTTCATTACCTTTTGAATTTCTTTTATTGTTCGTTTGTTCCCCGACATTCTACCGTAATACCTCCGCCATTTTCTCAACTTTTATTTCTTTTAAAGAAATCCTAATCTGTGTCAGTTGTTAACTGTTTTCTGTGTTTCTGTCTCAATTGATTCAATGTCCTATGCAACTTGTCGTCTCCTCCATTCCCCGGGGAAATATTTTTTTTCTATAATCATTCTCCTGTCCGAGCTATTTCCGGCATGGATCTAACGTCCAAGCAATTAGACGAACAACTTGTCGGCTTCAAATTTTCCCCTTTCGCCATATTCATGGCATTCAGTCTGGATGACGTCATGACCTCATTCTTATTTAGTCATGAGTAGTTGACTTAAAAACGCGGTGGCATAAAAAAAAAGAAGCAGGTAATATGCCGAGCAGTTGCCTCTTGATGTGAAGTCGATAGAATGAGCGTTAAAAAATTTAAGCAAAGAAAGAAAGACACAAAAGACAGGTTATGGAATTGGAAGTGATTTTAAAAATGAGAGAAGGAAGAAATAAAGAAAGGAACGAATGAATAAAAATAGGTACCGTGTAATTGACAGGATAAAGTCGGAATTATACTGAAGAAAGAATAAACTAAACTCAACTGAAATAACAAGTAAGAACACAATGGAAAGTAAGGAATGAATTACGAAAATTAAGAATGGTAACGAAGGAAAGTTAAGGAAAGAACGACTAAAGAAAGAAAGAGTATTTGGAATGTAAGGCAAGCCTGGAAGAAAGTAAAAACGCCTGAGAAATTAACAAAAAAGCAGGTAAACAGGAAATGACAAACTGTAAAAACAGAACGGAAGTAATGAAAAAAAAACATTAGAGAAAAAACGAATATCAAATGTTTACAACAAAAAAGAACAGTAGGGTAGAATGATCGACAGGATTGATGATAAGAATGGGGACAAAGCAATGGCAAACATTGAGATGGAATAGAATAAAAGAATACATTTTAGCTTGAAAGAATAAAAAAGTAAGAAAGAAAAAGTTACAAACTGTAAAGACAGAAGAAAAAGAAAACAACAATGAAAGACAGTAAGGAATGAAAGGACAGAATAACAGAATGAGAATAGAAAAAAAAGCAAGCAACAAAAATATAAATCAGTTAGTGAGGAAGGAGCAACTATATGGAAAAAATGACGTAAAGAAAAGAATAACAGTGACAATGTAATGACATGCTGCAAGGAGCAAAAGGAAGAAAACGAATTAATCACAGCTTGTAAGGACAAAAAATAAAAGAATTAGAATTTATATGTATAGAAAATAAAGAAAGGGATGGTCAAAAATGACGAATAGAAATTTAGATGTGAATACGAAAAAGACAAAAAAAGTTTATTATTTTTTAAATCATTGGGTAGAAGCTTAGTTGAAGTATAAATGTTGAGAATAAAAAACAGATAGACAAACAGGTAGGCGCTATGTCCAAAATGCAACTGAGCAACACAGCGATGTAGTCATTCATAGGAAAGTGAAAAACGTTTTGTGGACCGCAGGCGGAGATTGCCGAAAGAGATCGGAAATGAAAATTGCCGAAAATGAAGGAGAAACACCAAGAAAACAAAATAATAATAATGAAAATAATAATAACAGGTTTAAAAAGAACGAATTTAAAGAGTGCCAATACTAATATAGCGTGAAAGGTGCCATACGATTAGTTGAGAGAACCGAAATAAGAAATTGTTTAGCAACCCTAAGACAATGACAATTTATATAAAGAATGTAAACGTGACTATTTATAAGTGGACCAAGAAAAATTTCAGCAGTCATGAAAGTATTTACTGTAGGACCTGGTGACTAAGAGACAACTTCACCTACATATTGACTGTGTTAAGTACTTTTTAGATTACAATTAGCTACGTTGCAAATTATACAGTTAAGTTACTTGCGTGTCTTGTTGGTACCTGGAGTAAGAAAATAAACTTTTGACAAATTCAGATAAAAGAGTATCCAAAGCTAAGCACTCATCAGTCATTTCCATAATGATATTTTTTTACGAAAACTAACTTCTTGAAAATAAGTGTAAAATGATAAACTTGGAAAAGCACGCCTGATTTTGCAATTTAAATGAACTAACACAAAATTAAAAAAGTGATTTGTTTCTTTTTATTTCACAATTTCGGGTTTTCTGATGACATATTTTGCATGATATTATTTGAACTGGGACATTTTAGTCTTGCAAATTAGGACAATTTCATAGATAATAATTAAGGTAAAAAACTAGTATAACTGACCAGATATTTTCTTAATCAGTCAGTCTTTTGGCATTTCTTTCTGCGGTAGACTGAGTGCCAACCAAGGCTGAAGAACTCAATCCGTTGTGCTATTCAACCCATAGCGGGAGGGAGTAGAGTTAGATTAATAGCTTTGCCAAGGATATTTGCGCTCAAGTGAATGCAAGGAATTCGACTTTCATTAATAGTATGCACAAACAGTTCAATCACAATTAGTTAACTTTCTCTGTGTAACATTAAAAATAACGCTTAAACAGATAAATATGAATAAAAATATTATGTGTGTTTCTTGTGGTATAAACTTTTGATAAGTCTAGAGGCTTCTCCTGCAGAAATGAAAATATTACTGAGATTGTGTTTAGTGACACATGGGAAGTCGAGGGGTAGATGGCCTTTGTCATCTAACGTTGAGTTTGAGGAAAAGACCTGAGAAAGATATTACCTCGAACCGATTTATAATAGTAGACGCAGCCGCTTCGCCGTTTTCGTAATTTGGTTGGAGATCTTACAGAATTCGAAAGATCCAATTTGTTTTTGTGTTTTAAACTTGACTGGAGAGCTTTTGCATAGCTTCTCTGCACGTTTTCCAGATCTCTCAGTGATTGCAGGTCATTGTATAAGCATTAAAACTTGCTTTCTTTTCTATTCTCATTCTGTTATTCTGTCCTTTCATTCCATACTGTTTTCCATTGTTGTTTTCTTTTCCTTCTGTCTTTACAGTTTGTCACTTTTTCATTCTTACTTTTTTATTCTTTCAAACTAAAATGTATTCTTTTATTCTCTGCCTCTTGAGATAGATATTGAAGTAAAGATTCCAGTGAGCTATTGTTTAAAAGTATTTAAGGGTTAAGCAGGGTTAACTTATCCAGATGTTGTTGATTAGTCGAAATTATACCTACCATCACTACACAATACTGTAATGCTAAATGTATATAGTGTGGCTGTGTCATCAAAAATATTATAAACAATCGTTTTCTGCATAATCCTAATGGACTGTGTGATATTTGTCTCGTTCTTTATCTTGGATTATTATAAAAGTGCCAATGGTACCCTGCCACATGGTTCTATCCACTGGAATAGAAACAAAACCTGTCAAAGTGAGGGTGAATCTTATTGTAAAGTCAAAAGGAATTTGAGCAGTGGGTAGATTAGGCTCCGTGTTTATGTATGCAGCCAGGTCGTTGATGATACCGTACTGCTAAAAATCCCCACTCATTTTCACATAATTCAAAATATTTGTTATGGGGTTCTTTTTTTTATAAGGTCCCTTGTAAAGATGTGGTGTGAGGGTGTCTGTTGGATTGAAGGATGATGGATGGTTCCTTGTGGTAAATGAGCAAAATTGTAATGAGTGATTGACATATGATTAGGAACAGACAATGATTAACTAGAACTAGAATAGACAGTGATGACCTTCTTCTTCTTCTTCTTCTTCTTCTTCTTCTTCTTCTATGTTCCCTGTCCCTTCAGGACGTAGGCGATCATGGCTCTCCACGTCTCCCTATCCCTTGCGGCTCTTAGTATGTTTGCTCCTGTTGCTCCTGGCAACCCCCGTTCCGTCATCCACCTGATCAGACCCTGCAAATATGTTATCCGCTGCCTTCCTCTGTCTCTCCTTCCTTCTATCGCAACATTTAGCTAATAAACGTCATACAAACCCATCGATTTTCAGCTAAGCAGAGCGATTTATGTTAGCTACATGGAATAAATTATTTGTATCGGAAAATAAGTGTTTTTGAATCATAAATTTAAAAACAGAAGACATCGCATTAAAAATAATCTTTATTTTTCCATTATTATTTCATGGCTAGCAAAATGAAATTTCAACAACATTACATCGAAGTGGCAAAAACGTTTTTTGTATATTTCCCACGTCAAACTAGCAATGTATCCTTGGAATATTTGAAATATTATCAGTCAGTAAAGTTCCATACGTGATACATGCTTGGGTTATCATAACTCGAAAGAGACATGACTGAATTAGCAGAAGATTTTCCCGCAGTAGGTTTTCATTACTTTCTGTGGTAGACTGGCTACCAACTTAGGCTATAAAACATAATCTGTCCTGTTATTTAACCCATAGCCGGAGGGATAAAAGACGAATTAATATCTTTTGAGCGTAAGTAAATGCAACGAAATCAACTGGAATTCGACTTTTGCTCTCCGGTATTTCGTTCCGAGCCGATAATCACTGCACCCCAACGCTCATATGCTGTACGGTATTATGCAAATATTATGCAAATATTATGCAAAAATTATGCGGTTCAGAAAACTATGTCCTATTTTAGAATAAACCATTAATTGTTTTAATATATTATTATTATATTTGCACAAAAATATATTAGTCATGCCTTGGGATTAAACTGTCCATTTTGCTAATTTTATATCAATCTATTTCATGATTTAACTTAAAATATAATATATATCCATCAACTTGAGCTTGGAAAGGGAGATGGATTTGTATACGGTAAGCTTGGTCATAAAGATTCCCAAACTGCTGTAAGCATTAACAGAGCATGGGATTAGGGATCCACGTGTAATCAGACAGTGTGGTAGTAATTTCTGAATTTCCACAGTGGGGATAGAAGTTTTGAAGATCAACGTGTCCGTCTGAAATTAAAATCAACATCGGAAAGCACTAGTTGAATAAAACTTACATAAAACTGTCAGGGAAGTGTCTCAGATAAGGGATATCTGTATGTTTACAATCGAGAAAATTTCAAATATATTGGCAAGTTGAAGAAACTCGATAAATGGGTTATGTTGGGGTTTTTGGGTAGCCCTGTGTACTAGTAAGCCAGCCATGAGCTGACTCATAGTTCACCAATAGAAGGGTTAACCAATCAGAAGGCTCAAAATATTCAATGTGACGTGTATAAAAGGCGACCATATTTTCGCGATTATTGGTGATATAATCCGATTCAGTAGAGTGTCTGACTCGTGAGTTTTAATATTTGACGTTGTTTCATTGAACAGATTACGTACTGAGCTGTATTCTATATACATAGACTATGGTGGACATGGTTAACATGTTACACAAACGTAGTTAAAGTCCAAAGGTTTGAAGTTTGATCGACGTAGCATCTGCAAAATTTGAACGTTACATTTCTTGGTTGAATAGTTTCTTGTGATGAAAATTTGATCCCTTATGACAATCATAAACGTTCAACTTTTTCAAAACCGAGATTGCACAAATAGAAGATTATGGTGATTGTTTGGTGGTTCGCCATCGGTGTATTCTAGTATATATTTCTGAAATATTACCTGAATACATGTGAAATTTACTACTGAACAGCTGGAGGAAATATATTTTTATGTGCCGCATGACATTGGCGGTCATAGCCCTCCACATCCGCCTATCCCTTGTAGCTCTTAACATCTTTTCTCTTGGTATTTCTCCCAAAACATGCTTGGCTATTCACTTGCTCAAGCTAATCAAGTATGTCACACGTTGTGTTCCAATATCTATCTTTTCCTCTCTCTATCAGTCCTGCGAGTATCAAATTCTCAAAGACTCCTTCCTCATCACGCGTCCCAAAAACTTCAACTGTATCTTCAGGACGTTAAGTATAAGATTTTTTTGTTTCCATACTCTCAAAAACCTTGTTTTTGCCCACATGTTGGGTCTATGGCATCCTCAGCATCCTTCAGTAGAAACACATTTCTGTTGCTTCGAGCCTTTCCTTCATTTTGAAGGAGATTTTTCATCATTCCTTGCCATATTGAAGGACAGATATCACCTAACGATACGTTACGTTTTTCTTTGTTTTCAATGAATTTTTCTTATCTCTGAATACACTGCATAACTTTTGGAATGCTTCCTTGGCCATGCCAATTCGCCTTCGGATCTCGGTGTCACTTTTTCCGTCCACAAGTTAGAACAATTTTTAGATATTTAAATTTCTGCACCTGCTTGATTTTAATATCCTAGACCTCTAACTGGCATTTTGACCTAATTTTTTTTGTCTGATGACCATGAATCCAGTTTTTCTTGTAGTTTATTTTTAGTCCTTTCATCTCGCTTTCCTTCTCTACCTTCTGTAGAAGGTCTTGTAGTTTTCATTTCACGTCCTTTATCAACAGTGCATCAGCTGCGTATCTTTTATTTATTGGATTGTGGCCGCTAATGACGAATCCTGGTAGGACTTATAGTTTTCTCAGAATTGTTTTGCTGTTAAACACGAAATGTGCCCGGCACTGATTAATTGAAAGATCCATTTTTGCTTCATGGCCATGCTCGGCTACATATTGCTAGAATGACGCTATAGAATTTTACTGACTTGAGATACGAACCTTTGTTTATATCCATTATATTCCGTTGATATCACAGCCACTGACTACTACTTTTTCAAGAATCATTACTATTTAAATCCAAAAGGTATTCCTTTGCAAATAACACATAGGAATTACATTCGAAGATTTATTGGCATCAAAACCTTAAAATTGTATCCTAAAGGCATAAATAAATTGGCAATTCGATTTTAGAAATGTATATTTAGGTATCATATTTTGACTGATTTAAACACATGACTATTTAAATCCAAAAGGTATTCCTTTGCAAATCACACATAGGAATTACGTTCGAAGATTTAAAGGTCAAACCTTAAAAATTGTATCCTAAAGGCATATATAAATTGGCAATTCGATGTTAGAAATGTATATTTAGGTATCATATTTTGACTGATTTAAACAGTGTTTAAATACATTAATTCAGCAATAAAATTGATTCTAAAATCGGACATTATTTTCCAAACATTATATTTTGTTTTTTAACATTGGATAAGCAAAAACTGGATAATACATACCACAAAGATATTAGAGCTTGTATTTCTTACCTATATTAATGATTTTCAATGTTTTTTAATATGTAAACAAATATTGTCTCTTCTATAAAAACAGTGATTTTTGAGCCAAGTGTGGATGTTGTATTGGGTCGAATTCATAGCGCACACATTCAGGATTGTATTTATTAGTTGTCCCAAAAGTTCGTAAACACTTGCAAAAAATTGAAATTTTAATCGCAAAAACAACAAAGATTTCCCAAAACTTTCTGCCATCCATTTGCAAGCTTTCGGATCTGGTCAAAGTAACTTTCATCCGGCTTCGAAACAAAGAATTCTTGACACGCTTCCTCGACTTCATCAAGTTGAATCGGCGGCCCTTTAGAAAGTGTTGCATTGAGCGGAAAAGGCCGTAATCTGATTGAGCACAGTCAGGACTGTAGGCTGGATGTGGCAGAACCTCAACGCCGTCCAGCTCTTCAAACTTGTCTTTGTTCTTCCTGCTGGTGTGTAGCTTGGCATCGTCCTGCTGCATCAAAGCGTGCTTTCGGTTGATCAGAGCCGCGTACTTTTGCTTCAACTTTTCGTAGACCCGCTCAAGTTGCTGACAGTAAAGTTCGGTAATGATGGCACGACCATTCGGAACCAACTCAAAATGCACGATTCCTTAAAAGTTCTACCAAACGCACAACATGACTTTCTTGCCGAATCGATTTTGTTTGGAACCGACAGTGTCTCTTGACCTTTCTGAACCCATCGCTTGTCTCGATTGTGCTGACCAGATAGACCCATCTCGCAAGTGTTTACTAACTTTTGGGACAACCTAATATATTTATTTTCTTAATGGATCTAGTGAGAAATGCTAGAATTAATATATAACCATTATATTATGTCCAAGTGTTCAAAAATATTTTATTAAGCTTAACTTCGTTGTGACACAGGGCTGAAAATGTGTTGAACTCAGTGAAGGTGGAAATCAATACTTAGTCGTAGTATATTAGGCGAGACAAATTTGCTAAACATTAATCCACGTCGAAGTGTTCATAAATTTTTTTCTAAGTGAGGCTTAGATGGACATGACCAAAAGTATGGGACAACCAGTGAAAATAGCACTTCTTTTATTTACCTTGTCCTTCCACGTCTCCCTATCCCTTGTGGCTCTTATCACGCTTTTTCTTGTAAAATCTCTCAGCCCCCGTTTTGTTATCCACTTCCAATATGTTATCTGCTGCTTTCCTCTGCCTCTTTTTCGCTCTATCTTGCTTGTTAATATCAGGTTCTCCAAGCCCTCCTTCCTCATTGCATGTCCCAGGAACTTTAGTTGTCTCTTCCTGACGCTCAATATTAATTTTCTTTTCGTTTCCATTATATTCAAAACCTCCTCACATGCTCGCTCCACGATATCCGTAGCATCCTTCTGTAGAACCACATTCAGCTGCTTCAAGTTTTCCCATAATCTTTGTTGATATTGTCCAACATTCACTGCCATATTGAAGAAATGACATCACATAGCTATTCAGTACTTTCTTCTTCCTTTGTAGTGAAAGTCTCCTATGTATTAATACTTTACTCAGCTTCTGGAACGCACTTTCACCATGTCAATTTGCCTTTGGATCTCTGTGTCGCACTTTCCGTCTTCTGTTAGAACACTTCCCAGATATTTAAAAGTTCGTACCTGTTTAATTTTAACATCTCCCACCTGTATTTGACACTTTGGGCTGCTTTTTTTTTTGCTGATGACCATACATTCGGTTCATTTGCAGTTTATTTGTAATCCCTTCTTGACACTCTCCTCAGCTCAGTAGTAATTGATCGAGCGAGGCATGCTTGCTAAACATTAAAACACATCAAGGTGTCCTGAATGATTTTCTAATCGTAGAATAGATGTAACATAAAGCTAAAAGTGTGTGACACAGCGAGTATCGAACTTACTATTCAGTCATAATTGACTTTGCGATACAAACTTACGAACAATTACACCACTTTGAGATGTCCAATCATTCCCTTTTTCTGATCTAACATTCCATTTGTACAAACATGCTAAATCCCAATCTTTTTCATTCACTGATCTGACATTGCATTTGTGTAAGCAACCTAAGTAATTTAATCGCTTTTTCACTCTGTTCTTTCGAATTTTGCTGTGAGTGTCAAAATCTCTAAGCTCTCCTTCCACATTATTTGTTCCAAAATATCAGTTGTCTTATTCCGATTCTAAGTTCAAATGTCCTTTTTGTTTTCATTTTTGAAAAGATCCTCGTTGTATGCAATAATTTAAAAGGCAAATTAAAATGATAGAAACTATAGCAAAGACATGTTTACGCTGAGGGCATTTCACAAAAGAAACAGAAAGTTCATTTATCTCAGCTCAGAATAAATGCTTCAGGACTGATGATGAATCGAAATAGAAATAACTCCAGAAATTAGGATATTCTGCATTTATATATGGAAAATGGAAGCGGTATCTCAGGTGATGAATGAAAGCAATATTTAATCGCAAAATGAAATGAAAAATAATGGACATGACAGACGAAAGGAAATCATATAGGTGAAAATATACAAGCATCTTTATTCGAACATATAAAAAAATGATAGCCGAAAAATGTCAGAACAAAAAGAATAATACTAATTTCAAACTTAACAGAGACTACTAAGGGAAAAAACAGGATTAGGTAGTCTTCACGATGGAAAAGAGAAACTTATTTTATCGACAACTTTCGATCTGATGACAAATGAAAATGACCTCTTTCATAGTGCAATACTTTCATTTTTTAATAAATTTCAACCGTTTCGGAAAAAAATCCCCCTGTATAATGATACAGTTCACAGAAAATGCCAGATATTGTAGCTTCTTAAAAAATTACTTGTGTTTTGTGAGACATCCAATTATTATACGTACAAAAAACAAAACCACAAAAGGAATTCATAAAACTCGTGTATTAAAAGTTGTATTGATTGATGGAAAATACGTGCATTATAGAAAATAGGAAGTTTATTCGGGGGTTAAATGAATAACGACTGCGAAAACAGAGATCAGATCTCGAATTCTTGTCGAGTACGATTCATTCATGTCTTCGCAAATACATATGGGAAAAGTATGAAATCATCTACTTTTCGCCTAAGTTAAATGTTTTTTTTGTTTTTTTTATCTTAACAAAATAATTAATATTCACTTGCAAAAAAAAAATTATTTGTAAAATCAACGATATGTTTCGCCTTTAAATAACCTACAAAATGTAGTGGAGCCGTTATATATACAGACTACGATGGATTAATTGTTGTCTAGATTACACAAAAACGTAAATAATATTGAGATCTCATTCTAACAGATATATTAACCAAAATTACATAAAAATATCTTGAATTTAAAAAGAGTAAACATATTTAATAAAATCGCCATTGGCTTCAACCACAGACTCCAGACGATTTCGGAATCTCCTGCATCTCTTCTTGGGGTCTCCTTGATAAAATTAATGAATGCTGCCATAATCATTGTTTTCAGTTCATATTTGATGTTACAAGGAGTTTTATTAGTCTCTTGGTCAACTGGACGCCATACATAATAATCAAAGGGGTTGAAGACCGAAGAGTTAGTCGCCCAGATTTAAGGGGTGATATGACTGACAGACATAACTGGGGTTTTTTGATTGTGTTGTGTGATAGAGAGTCCTGTTGCCAGGCATACGGTCTTCTAGCAGCTACTATCTACATCCGTGTTAAGTCTGAGTCTCTCAGCAAAGATTTCGGGTGTTCTTTTCTTATCAGAACTATCAGCGTGAGTTTAACGAGCTCCGGTAACTTCGTAATTACCATTAGACTAATCTCTTTTCGAATCCTCTGCACGGTCCTCAAAATGGCATCCAAACAGTCCGAAATGTTCGTATTAGAGTTTCTGGTGCAAATGCCGACTAGTATAGCACGCTGTTTCCAAGTTTCTGACGGAAGGAATTGCGCGATGATGCTGTTTTAATCACTAAACGGCGCTAAACTGACATGACTATACTATGAGTCGATAAAATCTAAACAACGCGCATGCGCCAAATTAAAATAAAAAATGGTGACAATTTATCTCGTAAAAATTAAAAATACGACCGTGTCTCTAGTGTTTTCCGCATATTAAACCTGAACGAAAAAATAATTAGTTTAAAATTGGTAACTCGAAAAATAAATGAGGCTGTTAAAATATTAATATCTTCTAGTGAGAAAGATGTAACAGATTTTACAAGACTTGTTGTCACTTAGTCAAAAGACATTAGCAGAAATATTGGAAAATATATAATTTAATAATATTATTAAAGTTTTTTTATTCCTTTTTATTTTATCAGGTTCTCCTGTTTTCTTTTTGTTTTTTATTCCTTTCTTTTAGTTTATATTATTATTACAATTTCCAGTTTAATTTCCTTTTTGTCACACCGGTAATATATAGCCTAAATCCTTTTGCTGTCGGATTTTCTTTTCGATTCGTGATTAACACTTTCCTAATAATCTTTCCGATAGTTTTACTGAAGTGATTTGTTCATCCAAGCACGAGAAATGAGACGAGTGCTTCAGGAGACACATACAGTGCTGTCTGGGTGCCGCCATTTACGATTAAGGTGCACCGTCGAACTGGCTGTTCCAAATTTTTATCTTCCTTATTACGCTTCAGCCTGAGAACGCAAAATTTCAGACAAAACAGATTACTGGGTCTTTTCTTCCCCTCTGGGTGCTCACAGTCAATAGAAGACAAAGAGATTCGTCTTCATATGTAATTTTATTTTAATATCTGCTCTCCGCATCTTATGGACAGAATATGTGAACATCGAAGAAGTTCTAAGGACTATGTCTTCTTAAATTAGTATGCGGGCATTCCAAACTCTCCACAAATTCCTATCTTCTATAGTTCTTAGAAAAGATTATATTTTACGATTCCTCTCACTCACTCATTGTTTTTACAATTTTTCCCTTAATTCGGCAAGGATCCACGGCCTATTACTTTTTCTACCTTACTCCGTTATATCTTTTTGGTATAAAATTTTCAAAATCACTATTAAGCTGAAAATTTTAACTGGTTCGTTCCTATTATTCTGAGAGAACAAAAAGTTCTACAACGGTTCACTTTTAGCGGACAAAATCTTAACATCATAAGTTATGCCGATGACACGATAATTATAGAAAACACAGAAAGAAAGCTATAAATTATAGAAAACACAGAAAGAAAGCTATAAAACGCCTGCAGAAGTTACTGAAGAAAAGTGAGATAAAATTAAACATCAATTGCAAGAAGACATAATGTGTGATTGTTAGGAAAACGATGAACCCAGAGAGCGAACTGCAAATCGGAGATACCAAAATTAAAGAAGTGCAGAAATACAGAAATTTGGTAAGTTTTTTTTAACAGCTGATGGAAAGTATGACACTGAAATCCGAAAACATATTAGAATAGCCAAAGAAGCATTCCAAAAGCTAAGTAGTGTACTAAGAAATAGAAAAAGAGCTTCTTTATTATTATGGTGTCCTATATATAGAAATGTACTCTTCTTCCCTCAATAAATAATAACTTGTTTCACTGCCGGAGATGCAGCTGAGTGACAGTCTAGGGGCTCTAGTGACAGTCAAGACGCTGCATAACTATACCCTTCCGACCTACCCGTCAATTTTTCTGAATACTAACACTTATTATTATATACATTCTTCTGTTATTTTAATGCACTGTTTGAACCTACCTTATCATTTCCGTGACATTACAACATATAAAAAAATTTCATTCTGGATAATTTGCTCATTCTAATGAACGTTAAGCAATTCGTCAACCGTTATATTTGAAGCAAGAAGAAAATATATAGTAATTTTTAGCAACACAGTTTTGCGGATATTTTTTGTTACCATAACTCACACCCCTGAAGATGATCTCGAAAGGTGGTTGAAAATACCTCTGTACATTGAAAAATAAATGATAATAACATCTGTCAACGTTACAGCTCATTTCTAACATCTTACAATTATAATATATTAAATTGATATGTCTAAAAGAAAATTTGCTCCCTAAATACACAAATATATATATATATATATATATATATATATATATATATATATATATATATTGTGATGGTTCCCTATCTATAGGAATGTCCTCTTTGTCCCTCAATAAATAATAACTTGCGTGACTGCCGGGGACGCATCTGAGAGACAGTCTAGTGGCTCTAGTGACAGTCAAGATGCTGCATAACTATACCCGTCGGACTTACCTGTCAATTTTGCTGATTACTAACACTTATTATTGTATATATTATTCTGTTATTCTAATAAACTGTTTGAACCTACCTTCTTGTTTCCGTGTCTTACTTCAGCTCCCAAACAGTCCACAAAAACAACTTGACGTGGAAGATTTCTCCTCGACACCTAGAAATAAATAAAGTAGTCCTACACTGTTACATAATATCTGTCCACCTGTATGGCAGTGAGTGCTAGACAGTCAATTCAAAGATGAAAAGGAAAACTTGAAGCAACTTGAAGGTTACAGAAGAATTTTGGGGTTACCTTAATCCAAACACGTGAGCAATGACGAAATTTTGGATAAAATGGAAACAAAAAGGAAACTAATACTTAAAATCAGGAAGATACATTTCATGTTTCCGGGGTAAAAAATGGAGAACGAGGACTTGGAAAATATGATACTCACGAGACACAGAGAGCAAGATGGACAGAGGAAAGAAACATATAATATAATTAATGGGCGAGAGTAAATGGATAACGGAACAGGGCTTAGGAGAAATAACAAACACAAAATTTATTACAAGCTACAGGAAGTTATGAAGAACCATGATCGTCTACATTCTGAGGGGACATGGCACACGAAGAAGAAATATAATTGTACTTTTTGTTTTCATTTTTTTTAAAAATATTTTCTCGTTACTTCTGCTCCTGCCATGATATTGTTACCATACACCTTTATAGTCATCTACCTCTTACCACAAATCTACTCTTCATCTGCGAGAAAATTGCCCAACATTCAATGCGATATAAAAGGACTGATATTACATAACACATCAGCACTCTTCTTTGTTTGTAACAAAATCTTCCTGATTCTTAGAATTTGTATCAGTTTTATGAAGCGTTTCGGACAATGCAAGATAGCAATGATAAGACAAGGCAAGGAGTAAGAATAAGTTAAACAGAATAAAAATAATTTATTAAGGAGAAATAAGGTACAAAGAAAAAAAACGAGATTTAGGACGGCAGAAGATGGCGATTGATCCTGCATTTAAAGTTTTGAAGATTATAGCCGAGAATTGCGAATAAAGAAACAATTAAAATTGATAGCTTCATACAGCGACTTCAAAAGTAAAACGGTGACACCCTTTTGACAATCTAGTTGATTGCTTATATTCTTGCAGGCGATGAACTAAGGAGAATATCTAATGAAAACAATCATCACGAATATATCTGTAGAAAAAACTGAAGGAAAGCATGTCACGTTGGCAAAAGAAATTGAAGTCGAGATATCAGATCAGTATCGATGACATTACATAGCAGATATTGCTATATATTATTTTGGACAGTGTGGAATTTTGCTTTGACAACAGAGGGGAAGGAAGTCAGCACCCCAAAAAATAACAACATGCCAGGTGTCAAATAAGGTTCGCCTATTTAAGTGAAGTCAGATAGCAGAAGATGGTAGTTTTAACGAGCAATGTAGCAGTTGAGAACACAGAAAGAGAACCCGAGAAGAAAATTGGGCTCAACCCGATAGCTGCTGCCTCGATGCGTGTGTGCTGACCCAGACCCAACCACCTCTTACTCCACTGGCAAAGTCGGAGTCGCTACTCCCTAAGACATAGGCTCATGAAATCAGAGAAGGGAAATTTTAAAGTGTTGTATATAACCAGTGTATACACACCACAATCACTGAAAGAACTCAATTAATTTCTGAAGAGTTACGCTTATATAGCACAAGTGTAAACTGTTTTTAAAATTTAATTCTCTACAATGCTCAATCGTAATGAGAGCATAATATATTAGTCATCCTCATACAAGTCTGTTTGGCTGTATCACAGCTCATCAGTGAGGCTAAACACATCCAATTGCTTCTGGCCGGGATCGACACTCGACCTAGATAGATAGATAGATAGATAGATAGATAGATAGATAGATAGATAGATAGATAACACCTAATGAGCCAGACGAACCTACCTAGGTTTCACCTAAACGCATCGTCAGGGAAAGCTGAGAGCCAGACGATCCGTTTAGGTGAAACCTAGGTATGTTCGTGTGGTTCATCAGGTGTTATCTATTTATTTCGCTCTACTTCTGTATTGAGCGCTTTCTGTTAGTTGATTACTCGTATCGGTTTTTTTTCTTTATGCTTCGTGCTGACCTTTAACTGAGTTTCATGTACTAAACTCTTTCTTTTTTTAAAACCATTTATCCTTCCGTCGAAAGTTTTCGAGGAATGTTTTCGACACGTGTATAATTATATATATCGTTCATTCAGCAATTAATTACAACACTCTCAGCTATTGGGCGTATATAATGATAATATACACGCTAAAATGTCTGTCTTTTTCTACCGAGCGCCCATAGCTCAGAGGTAGAATCGCCGACTGACGCCAATTCGGTCGGGTTTCCATCCTGGGTTAAAAGCAATCGGAGTTTCGCCGTACTGATGAGCATTGATCCAGCGAAACAGATCTGTCTGCGGATGACTATATATATATATATATATATATATATATATAGACGTGTTGCTTTCAGTCATTTTTCAGTGAAGAATACCGTCGATTTTATAAGAGAAAAAGCATTTTGCCTACGGGAGAAAATGAAAGTTTTGGGTCATTTTATTCTTGTCGATTTGGTTGACTTTTCGTCGTATTTCGCAGTAGAATCACCAGAAAAGATATGTCACCAATTATAAATGCATAGAGGAATGGTAAACTGATAAATGTGCAAGTGGGATTCTGATTGAGATGAATTGTCTAGCATAACCTAACAAACTACTTTTCCAAGCAGTCAACCTTATAATTGATTCAAGACAATCCTTGCACTTGATGATAATGAAAAACGGTAGTTCAAGAAGGCCCTAAGATTTGCTCTCCCGACGTTTAGCATCAGCAGTCAGAGAATGTTATCAGCTGTGATTAAATGAAAGCAATTTTGTTTTGGGGGCGTTAAAATATACACATCATACCTTGTTCCAGTTATCCAATGCTTAAAGTTTCCTATCAAGAGCAGTCGTTAATTCTTTGTCAGATTGGTCGGATTTTAATTATTACAGTTCACATTCGGATTTCAATTTCACTTCCTTCATCCGTTCCTTAAAGACTTCCTGGATATAATATTGTGTATTTGTCTTATATTGAAGTCCCCAATTGCTAATTGGAATTTTAGGCTTTCTTGTTGACAATCTTACGTTGTCTTCTTACAATTACCTTCTTTATCGCTTTTCTTTAGCAACCTAACAGCGAGTTTAGTAGTTTCATCCTTGTGTCTTAAACTGAAATTGAAATTTCTGTGACACGTAATGATGAAAGAAGACCTATATTATGAAACACACAGGAAGAAAGTAAAAGGGGAGAAGGGGTGGTTTTTTCTTTTTTCTTTTTCTCTTCTTTTCATTTTCTTTTCTTTTCTTAGCTTACTTTTCTGTCAACCACCCTTCCCCCTTTTACTTTCTTCCTTTTTACTTCTTTCCTTTTTCTTTTGCTCTTTCCCCTTCCACTTTTTTTGACCAGACAAGGCTAAATTTCAACTTTTAACTCTCCACTCAGTTAAGAAGTAGGTGTTTTCAAAAAATGTAAAAATAAAATTCGACATAGATTTCTGTCTGCTTTCTTATTAATCCCACTCCTTTGATTTTTCGTGATGGAATTTTTTTTTAAACTTCCGCCGGTAAAATATCTTTGTTCGTTGTGTTATTTGACTTTTTGTAATAAATTCGTTACTGATGACGCAAGAAATTTCAAGTAGAAATTTCTCGTAGAAATTTCTCGTAGAAATGGCCATTCAACGAATTTGAACATCGGAATTTGTTTTATTTTATATATGTATATATTCTCTTACACACGTTTATTTCACAGACACACACAAGCAATCAGATTCTTCTCATGGCTCGTTATAATGTTTTCCATTTTCATTACAATCCTGTACAAATATAATTCCCTTTGTTAATAACATGCGTTGTCGTTAGTTTTATATTCATTGGTTTGTCTACTTATTTTCCCCAGACTCACATTGAGTCTGCCAATAATGTTTTTTTTAAAACACATCTTTCAGGCGCCAATAAATATTTAATATTAAAAGTTCCATTCTAAAATATCAGGTAATCAAATACACTGGTATCTAAAAAGGTTGAACAAAATAACATGAAAGATATATCAGTAATAGACAAAAAGAGAGCACTAATGCAAAGACATTATTATGCAATCATTATTATGCAATCATTATTATGCAATCATTATTGCGTAATAACGCATTGTCTGTAAAATAATTGCACCATTGCTTATAACGAAGTTTATTTGCACATTCTGAATGAAGACATGCTATTTTTTTTATCATGAATACATTATAGAAATTAAAGAAAAATTAATTTCCAGACATGCTTTGATTGATTGTTTTGTTTTTTACGGCTTACCAACCTTTAGCAGGTTATTTAAAGTTTGAACACATTTTTAGATTGTAAGAGTATTTTTCTAATAATAATTATTTATTGATACACTTACCTACTAATTAACCTATAGTTGGGGAGATGAGGTGGACTTTGTACGTTACTGAAGGGTATATGTGCATAAGTAAATATAAAGGAACCGTCTGTTACTGGAACTCATCTCTCCAATTTCAAATTCTGAGCCATTATCCATTACACGAATTACACATCCAAGATTACAGAGTAGTGTGTTTGTCTGTGCGTGTAAGAGAGAGAGAGAGAATGAGAGGGAGAGAGAGAGAGAGAAAGAGAGAAAGAGAGATTTTCGGCTAGCCATGCAAGGGCAATCATATGAATGTCAGATGAATATCATGAACACGACCTCCCAGAACGAAAGAAAAAAATTAATTTTTTTACCTAGTTTTATATTGTATATGAAACTTTTTAATAAATTTTAACAGAAAAAGTATTTCAAATGTTTGCCTTTAAATAGTAAATTTTGTTTCTCACCTTTGTAAATATAATTTCTTATTCTCATTGGAAGAAACGAATTGCACTTGCTAAATTCTTCCGATCAAAAATAGTGGATAAACCACCTCTGTGATATACTGCCAGTGCTTTTGAGAACTTTCAAGATACAATAAACCTGGACTTCAGTTCACGGATAGCAACTGGTCAGCGGGAGAGAAGATGAATGGTGAGATCTTTCAAGATCCGGATAGTCTTAAAGAATGATGAGACAGGCGGATCTTTGTCTATAGATATTCAGTCAATATGATAAAAACGGATATTAATGACTGGAGTTACCGGATATCAATTTGGATCGCGAGGTTCGCTTGAAAATATTTCAGTATCACATTGTTGAAACAAAATTAAACCCGAACAACATGAAATAAAGAGAAAATAAGCTAATCCCAACAATAAATATAAAAGGGAAAAGTTGTGTCAGTTGTGAATCGAAACATTTCAAAGCAAATAAATCATTTTTATATTATCGGTGAATATTCAATACTCAATAAACTGGATTGTTTATCACGAATTGTTTTCGTGAAGTATGTAACATACGGATATTATAGTGAAAAATTTACAATAAAATGTCAAGCCTTTCCTATTACACCGCTTGAATATCTATGTTTACAGCACCTGATATCCCAAGGATGATAGGATATGCGTTGTGGTGCAGTGGATGTCGACTCGGAACGACAAATTCGGGGTGCCGAGTTCAAATTCCAGTTGAATTCCTCGCGTTCGCTTACGCGCAAATATCCTTGGAAAATGTATTAATCAATCTCTTACCTCCAGTTATGGGTTAAATAATAGGACAGATTGGGTTCTGTAGGCTTGGCTGGCAACCAGTGTACCGCAGAAAGCAATGGTAACCTACTGTGGGATAATGTTCAGCCCAGTCAGTAATGTCTCTTTCGACACATGATCGCCCAAAGCGTGTATCACTGATATCCCAAACGGTCTGGTCAACTAGATAATGACCTGACTCGACGTCGTTTAATATCAGTGATATATCGAGAACTGGTGTTTCAATGTGATATGATTGTTAGCGTAAAGTGGTAAATGATTTAACATACGGAAAAAACAAACTTTTGGGGCAAGTATCTACATTGTTTATTTCACGTTAAATAGGGAATAATGGATTGCTATTTGTTCAGCATTGATGTACGCATTATGAACAAAAAGAGACATTAATGTATTTTTGTGAATTATTGGTATGAAGACTTTCATCATAATGCCCACGTTCATTCAAGCTTGGATCTAATCATAATTTTCGTAGTTTTTTGTTTTAATTCCTCGGAAATTAGTAAAATCCAACCCGTACTTGAAGAAAATTACAAAATGCTATAAGCAAATCGCTACCCTAAAATCAGCATGTTAATCATGCAAGACACAAAGAAATAATGTATTCTTTCCCTAAATATTACGAGATTCAACCGACCTCTCGGAGACGCATTAAGGGTCACGGTTGCGCGTTGCGTAGCCCTCTAGTGTCATAAGGGCACCGCATTTACTTCAGACCTGGCAGCAATTGTGTGACTTCAGCAAGATAACCCTCGCAGATCAGTCCTCATCAAGCTGATTTAAATTGAGTATTCTTCTGTTAGATTTGTTACTCATCAGGGCTATAGCGTCCAGTCTGCCTCGTTATTTACCCATAGCTAAGCGGAAAAGATCTATTCATACCTCACCCGAGTGTATTTGCACATAAATGCATGCTACAAACTCAAATTTCGAGCCTGGGTCTACGATTTCTTTGCCTCAGCAAAGAAATGGATGAGCATTTTACAATGCCCATCCATTAAACCTACTAGATGCATTCTATTGGTAAAAGTAAAAAAAGGCCAGGATTTATAGTAAAAAAATAGTTTTAATAATAATAATAATAATAATAATAATAATAAGAAGAAGAAGAAGAAGAAGAAGAAGAAGAAGTTATTCTAAAATATTTTAAAATATACTGCAGAGATCAGGCAACGTACATGCTGCAACATTGTCAAGAATCCAATAAAAATGAGAATGTCAGTTTTTTCTTCAAAGGGTGTAAAAGGGGTGAGATGATAATTACTGTCAAGAATAATGAACGACACAGAGAGGGTAGAACTTATCAAACGAGTAAATTATCAATGAGCGGGCAACTTGTAAATGTTAATACTGAGTTTGGTGGAGCTTAGACCCATTTTGTTGCGTCAATAGTTAAATTTAACATTCAACTAGTTTTTAAAAACTCAATCAATTTCAGATTTGTAAGCAACTATTCTTACATTCGAGACAAGCAATTACAAATATTAGACACTTCGCTGGGAGATAACAGCTAACAATTGTAATTTACTTGACCACTATAACTGTGCAATAAGATCGATTCTCACTACATAGCCGATTCATAATTCGCCATTAAAATAACCTAAAATGCACTGATTTCTTGCAAAATCAACGAAACTAACCATTGCTACTAAGTAGTTACTTCCATCCTCCATGAAATCAAAATTCAATATTAAATAACTCAAATAACAAACCACCCTTCCATAACAATCTACAGAAGTTATTTAACGAAAATTTGAAACAATATCAGTCGCTAAAAATTAAATCTGTTTTATATACTTTATAAAAAATGGAACATAATATAAATATTTTACTATCATATTTCAAAATGCGTAACTGTAAATATCTATTCATCGATGTATGATTATAGTTAACTTAAAAACAAACCTCCAAGTAATATTTCGAGTTGTAAATCGGAGATTTTTACAGTAGTGTATGTATTGTGCGTGGTGGTTAAGTGGATATCAATTGGTAGTAAGAAATCGGAGATCCGAGTTCGAATTTCAGTCGAATTCGTTGCATGCACTTAAATGCAAATATCCCTGGAAAAAGTATTATCTTTTCCTTCACCAACTATGGGTTAAATAGCTGGAAATATTAGATTATATAGTCGTGGTTGGCAACCAGCCTACCGCAGAAAGTAATGACAACCTATTGCGAGATCTTCTGTCCAGTCAGTCATGTCTCTTATGAGACATGATCACCCAAACGTGTAGCACGTATGGCGTATAACTGATTGTATATATTATAAACAAATAAATGCAACTCAAATAATGACGGAAGCCATTTCGCAAAGATTTCTACGATGACCAAAAGGAGAATTTCTACAACCTTACCTTTGTTAAAATTTCTAAAGAAAGAAAATGCCGTCAACGAACCACACAGTCAGTCGACATCACAAAATAGGATAACGCAAATTTCTTTTGCTGCTCGATACACCAGCCTCAGTGTTTAATATGGGCATTTTGAAAATCGATCGGTACGAATCCCCAGTTGTCTTTCAATGAAATTCGTTTAATGGCAATCAGCGAGAAAACTGGTTATCTCCCTTTTGGATTCATTTTTACGAGCATCGCGCGTCATCTTGTAATAATTTCTCTTCTCCGCCGATGTTCATTCCCAAAATGAAACTCCCTGAAGCGGGAAGATTTTTAAATGAGGGCCCAGATTTTGTCATTCTTATATTTTAACAAATTTCTTGCGCATTGCTATTCTGACGGGAAGATAATCCCAGCATTTGCTTCTTTTTAATTAGTTTTCAGATTTATGATTTCCAGAAACGCAATCCGGAAAAACGGATATTTCATGGGAATGAGGAAATAAATGTAAGCTATAAATATGGCGTAAAAAGATCCCCTGAATTTACTCGTGATAATGTCAATATTTGCTGGTATAATATTCCTCATTATGTATTCCTCAACATTGATATTTAACATGAATTAAACACAATACCGTCACTTTGGTATTCTTAAACAAACTAAACTATACTTACACATACCAACACAAATATATATATATATATATATATATATATATATATATATATATATAATGTGTAAACAAGTTTTTACGCAGGTTTTTACCTTCAGGTGTTTTATGAAAACACCAGAAGTTAGAAATCTTGGTTGCGTAATAACTCGTTTACATTGTCTGTTAAATTTAACAGCATATGTTTAGAAAATATCTATCTATCTATCTATCTATCTATCTATCTATCTATCTATATATATATATATATATATATATATGCGGGGGCACATATGTATAGTATCATTCAGGTTTTAATAAGAGAGTGTTCAATGTATGAACAAAGCTGATTTATATATATATATATATATATATATATATATATATATATATATATATATATATTAATGAATATAAATATTGTCCTACGTCTAAGGCACGGCTCTGAGTTTCATGCGTTATGGAATCATCGGGTGCATATTTAAAACTGACAGTTTAATAGATTTCATTTTTTTAAATTCACTCGATGTTCATAAAGTTAAGTTACTGCGTTTTTAATAACAAGATTAAAAATTTAAATATTCCAAAGTTGCATGTAGACAAAAATTAAAATTAAAATTTTAAGTTTAAAATATAAAAAATGAAATGAAATAAAAATATAAAGTATTAAAATATTCAAATGCAGGGAGAAGAAATCAAAGAGGCATAAATCATAAAACATAAAAAATTAAATATTCAATTTATTACATGTAGATTAAAAAATTTAAAAAATAAATTAAATTAAAAAAATAAAAGATGAAAATAAGAAAGGCTGGGAGCAAAAATATGCACCTGATGGTTGCATAACGCATGAAACTCCAAGTCGTGCCATCGACGTAAGACAATATATATATATTCATTAATATATGTCTAAATTCTTGTGTGTGTGTGTGTGTGTGTGTGTGTGTGTGTGTGTGTGTGTGTGTGTGTGTGTGTGTGATTGTAATACACACCAATATTTATTAAGTGTTAATATTACAATGTGGGATAAAAGAGCAATATATACATATAGATAAATATACCTGATTTCCTACGTTTTAAAGAAATTCCTTCAAACAAACTAGTGACGCCCCCTTCAACGTAAGATTTATAATATTCGGAACCTGAAATAATATTTTTCTCCCACGATTTTAGTCTTCTATTTCACTTTTTGATACCGGTATAAATCTAACTGTACTATACGTTTAATAAATAAAATGTTCACACACAGAATTTCCAATGTATAACGACGTCAACTTAAGAAACGGTACTACTTAAAATAATAGTTTAATTCGAAAGGCGTTGGGTTCATAATATGAACATGATGTTTGCAAAATGAATAAAACTTTGAATCCTGCTTTAAACGTAATATATATATATATATATATATATATATATATATATATATATATATATATATATATATTCACGCACTGATATAGAGCACTTTACAACAAAATCTGCTTGGCTTAAATGTATTTCAGTATACCACTGACTGACAGCAATTTTTATATAGATATTACCTTAGCTTCTGAAATACATTTTCCATTGCCTTAACTTCTAAAAATCATTCTCCAGGTTTTTGTTTATTTTGTTGACAACCTTCATTACTTGTATTTTATTTTCCCGAAAAAAATAAAAAGTTAAAAAATATTTGCACTAATGAGAAATGCATATGAAATGAGGAAACTCGAGAAGCATAAGGGTTCATATTTCTATACACCTTGTCCGCTGAGAAGGTGAGTATCTCAAACTCGTTGATTAGTGGGGGTATTGAGGACTTACTCTTGTTGAGCACGCTTTTACAGAGGCGCCAGTAGTCTTTGGCTCCGAACTCAGAGGATGCTATACGCTGCTTCATTCTGGCAGCGAACAACATCTTAGCTTCGTTAAGTATCTTTTTACACTTATTACGAGCTGAGGTGAAAAGGCGCCTGTTTTGGTCCGACGCGTGGCTACGATAAAGTCGGAAGAAGTGATTCCGGTGAGCAATGGCGGCCGAGCAAGCGGGCGAGAACCAGGGAGACGAATGGGATTTGAGCTGAAATTTCCTGGCAAGAATGAAAGCATCGATGCCAGCCTTAACCCAGGAAGAGACCTCTGATGCACAGTCTTCGATGGGAAGACTAAAAACATTGTTCCAAGGGACGTCGCAGAGGAAGTCACGGAACGAATCCCAGTCTGCTCTTTGATAGCTGTAGGATATTCTGCTGGTCTGGGTTTCTTGGATAGGGGTGGTGTATATATATATATATATATATATATATATATATATATATATGTATGTATTTATATATATATATATATATATATATATATATATGTAGGTTCGAAACCTATTGGTAGGTATCTTTTCCTCATTAAGTTTTATCAGTTAATGGGACAGTAAATGTAACATTCAGTTTTTAAAATACAGCTATCTCCTAAAAATAACTTTTGAAGTCATGCTTCAATACATTACTTCATAATATTGCCCAATAGCATTTACTTTGTGTAAACCTCTATATGTTTAACATTTCCTAATAATGTCTATTTCTTACTTACTTCTTCTATGTTAATACAACCATCTCATTCATTAACCCTCTATCATGAGTTACCCTTGCGTCTTGAACTGATGTAAATATTAGTAAAATTTAGAATTCAATTTGATTTTTAAAGAACAAAATATTTGTAACAAGTGACTGTGTTTGGGAATTCAAAAAATATATTTCCTTGACTATTCCCTAAAATCTAAAGTAACCGTGTAAGTTCAATTCACTATTCAAATTTATCCGATTAAATATTGTCAAATAATATTATTTTTGACGAGAAATTATCCGTATTTTTTTTTCGTTTAACTATTTTCTTTTCAACTCCCAGATCGTGATTCTACTCCTGGGACAATGTAATAGCATCCGAATTCATTAGATGAAACATTGTCAATTGCAATTAAATTTTGACTCGTAATGCTTTCCCCCAATTCTCTGTTGCAAAACCGTCATCGCCATTCTACAATTGTTGAGTAAGTAGCCGGATTAAAACTAAAGTATTAGCTTGCAGCAAGATTTGGACATTCAAAGAAACGAGATGTGAGATCATTTCCCCACCCACAGGTTTATTCTTTATTTTACATCGGATTTACTTGAAATCGTAGAAATCAATTCTGAGAATTTTTTTCAGTAAAAAGAATAGATGAAAACATTTCCTAGACGTGTTATAATGGTCAGCAAGCTTGTCTCGCTACGAACTATTACGACTGAGTAGTCATTTCGACCCTCACTGGGTACCTTATACTTTCAGGTTTGGGCTATATCTAGGCGGTGCTTAGAAAATAAACATAATCTGTCAACAATTTATAACAACAGACATGTCTATCAATTTCGTAAATGATTTGATGCATCACATCAAACTTTCTTAACGCTTTCATATTTATCTGCCTCCCCACCTAGGCGAAATGTAGAACAAGACCATTTTACAGTGATGTCTTCAAGTGTGGGTTTACAGAACACCAGGATTAAAAAGGGAGAATTTAATGTGGGATATCCTATCCATAAAATACAACACACATTTCAAGAAAAGACAAGGCAATAAGAAAAAAAAATTATCTGTGTTGCTGTCTGTAATTCAGCAGAGTAGTGAATGTGGGACAATATCATCAAAGATGAAGAAAAAAACTTGAAGCAACTGAAATATGGTTCTACAGAAGGATGCTGTGAATATCATGGATCGAGCATGTGAGCAATGATGAGGTCTTTGAAATGATGGCAACAAAAAGGAAATTAATACTGAGCATCAGGAAGAGACAGCTGAAGTTCCTGGGACACGCAATGAGGAAGGAGGGCTTAAAGAATCTGATACTAACAGGCCAGATAGAGGGAAAAGAGACAGGGGAAAGCAACCGATAACATATTTGAAGTACGTAATCAGGTGAATAACGGAACGCGGATTGCATGGTGTAATAGGAGAAGGCGTGCTCAGAGACACCAGGGATATGGTGTAACAGGGAAGGCCATGATCGCCTACGTCCTGAAGAGACAAGGCACATAGAAGAAGAAGAAGAACAACAACAACAACAACAACAATGTTTCCTTCTTTTTTATGTGTCCGCCGCTAAGTAGGTGGAAAAGGAAAGGGTTTCAATTTAAAGAGAAAAAGAGTGTGAATGAGAAATACCCGGAAAGGGTCAAATACAGATAATAGTAAGTAGTAGAATGAGTGTATGTAAAACGTTTAATAAGTCTACTTGAATAATAAATTCTGTGTTCCTTCTCCTTTCTGACTGGCTAGAGATGTAAAAAGTTTTATGGGCAGTTGAAGATAACTTGTTGTTTTTGCGGGTGTGCAATTTTGCTTTGTGTGTTTTAGGTTGACAGTTAGATGATATAGGATTTATATCCTATACGAGTCCTTAAGCTCGGGTAAAAATATCTCATAGATCCTGCATTTTCCCCAAGATGAATCTTAACGCTTCGGTGGTGCCCAGTCTGGGTTTCCCCTGAGTGCCCAAAAGCAGCAGTTGCCAACCAGTGAGAGCCGATATTGGTGGCAAATACAGTTCAGTCAATCAGATTACTTAACCCTTTTATTCAAATCCTTGTACCTTTTTTATAATCACACCTTTCGCATTGATAATTAATCAACAACTAATTATATGTCGATTCAGGTTTGTTTTAATTTAAGTCTCATATTCCAAATAGCACTTCGATGTATTGGACTTCAATTTATTAAAGTGTAAGTTTTAGCAATTGACCATCTAAAATAATACGGATAAAACCAACAGAACGTTCATTACCACTTTCTTGGCTTTAATCAACTATGAAAAGGCATTTAGAATTTAAGATTCAAATTTTAAACTAATATTTAATTTCAATTTAAATAAACGATTACATTAATGAAACACGTAGCGGCGCCCTGTATATTCTCAACAGCTTTTACAGTTATTAAAAATATACACGCCGACGCTACAACAAAATCTTGTCTATTAAAAGAAAAGTTTGTTCATTTATTAATTGAAGTGACCCAATGGAAAAATCGAGAGCCATTCAAAGTGGCGGGATACAGTTAAAATTAATGAACGTGTTGAGGAATATGGATGAAATAGGTGTCAGGAAGTGAAGATAATGATATGGAAGATAGATAATTATTGATAGTTATCTTAAAGTCAATAAGATTTTAAAGTTGAGAGATCCGTCCGTGCATGGAGTACTGCTGCCATTTATGGTCAGGTGCCCCTGCCGTTCTCCTCAGTGTTCTTGACAAGCTCCAAAGGAGAGTCTGTAATGTGATAGGTACTGATCTGGCGACTCGACTGCAGCCACTTTCCCATCGTCGAAATGTGGCCTCCCTCTGTCTCTTCTATAAATACTTTCATGACTTCTGCTCGGATGAGCCTAAGTCACTGATGCCTCCTCAACAGGTGTTTACCCGTGCAACCAGACTGGCAACTGGGTCCCACCCATTCACAGTCAGGTTAGCCAAATGCAGACGACAATTCTACTCCTGCAGCTTCTTCTCTCGCACTTCCCGCCTGTGGAACTCACTCCCGTATTCTTGCTTTCCTGACGGCTACGACCTCCAGAAATTTAAATGCAAAGTTAATACTCACCTACTAACCACTGGACTCTAGCTCTCTCCCCTCCCCTGTATAATCTTCACTTTCTCTCCGCCCATGTATCTGTCATTGCACCTGCTTTCTCAGCGTTCTATTGTTCCTTTCTAACTAGCTTGTACTCCTCACTCTTTTCTAATTAATCTTTCTACATGTATGTAACCCCCTGCACATCAGTGGCGTTTCTGCCTTGCTCGGGGTGAAATGATTAAAAAAAAAAAAGCATCAGCAATGGAGTATGTTTAACAGAATGCCAGTATTCAGGAAAAAAGCTGCTTGATTTGAAGCGACATAGCGTCTCCTAGTTTTAAATATCTGTACTGGTGAATTTAATAACAGGGATGGTCTGAAAAAATTCCATGGAAATACCGATACAATAGCAAGATACAGGTTGCATTTGTGGAAATAGGTTGCTGTGTAGAGAATAAATTTCTCGTACACATTTAACACATTTAACTCCATCATGACTTAAAAACTGGTGTTTGAAGGCAGAAAAACTCTTCTATTAGTTCTGTGCAAAAGTTTTGGCTGTTTGTAAAAGGGGCATTTTAAATCATTGTAATTTATTTTATGCATATTGCTATTGCTAAAACATATTGCCATGATTAATTTATAACTTTTCTTTCAGATTATTAAAGCATCATTCATATTTTTCTGAAATATTCTCACCCATGTTCTTTCCATCTAAAGAATACATTAGGCATGCTCTACTCTACGAGTTTCACAGAGGTTCCAATGCAAATGCAACTTGTTTCTTGTTGCCAATCTTTGCTTTCACGACACCTTCAGACACCAGCTTGTCACAGGTGATGAGAAGTGGGCTCTCTCCCATAACGTTAGACGTCGGCGATCGTGGATAAATAAAAAAGAAAGACTAGTTCAGCAACCGAGAGCAGAACTCCATCGCAAAACGATCATGTTGAGCAGACGGAATCAAGTTATAGAGAGCAAAGGTTGTTATTGTTATAATTAGAGATTTTCAAAAACATAGTTTTTTTTTATTTTCAAGATTAAATTTCAAATCGGCAAAAACTTTTCCACCGACCTGATATTTCATAAAAAAGAAATTAGTATTTTTCTTAGGTGACAAATCGCGCTGACTCTTTTGCAGCACATCTAAAACTGTCCTAAAGATGCTATGCAAAAACTACCAAATCTTTGGTTAAATCTTCAGACTGAGACATTTTTTTTTTATAAGCGTTTCACCCCGAGCAAGGCATGTCACTGCCACTACTGTGCAGGGGGCTACGTAGAGTGGAGAAAGGCTGGTTAAATATAGGAAATAACAGAGGGTGGGTGATAGGCGGGTGAGGATACCGAGAATGAGGGTTGGGTAGATGAGAGTGTTGTGAGAATAGTTGGGAGTTAGTGTGATAGGAGGTGTCTATTGACCCTACATTTAAACACCTGGAGATTGTAACTGTCGGGAAAGCAGACTTGTGGAAGGGAGTTCCACAGGCGGGAAGTCAAGAGTCCTTTAGATTAACATCCTTTTCTCTTTCTCCTGAGGAGCAAAACAGAGACTCGCAAGTAATCTCTTTCTGGACACCATGAATCAAGTTAGTCCCTCAACAACAAGGTATATTGACCGGTGGTACGATATAGAATGCCATCCTAATGACCTCCCTTCCTCAATGCAGGACGGTGATGGCGTGATAGACTCATGAAGATCCCGCTGAATAATGAAATAAAATAATTATCAATGGATAGTCTATATGAGTTCCACTTGAGATTATGAGTGAAATTGAAACCTGTGAGACATCCAATGCACGGATATTAATTAGAAGTGAAAGCGATCATAGCCTTTTTAAGTACTGAACAGTTAGTTAAGTGCCATACGTGATACACGCTTTGGGCCTTCATGTCTCGAAAGAGACATGACTGACTGGGCAGAAGATTATCCCGCAGTAGGTTGCCATTCCTTTCTGCGGTAGACTGGCGAATTACATTATTCTATTAATAAGTAGTAATTAGTGGGGGATCAGTTTATTACTTCATGACAATGGAAAACCGATCACCCACTTTATGCCCAGTAGAAGCCTTAATCATGTTTCTGTTATATTCAGTCAGTCAGTTAAGTGCCATACGTGATACACGCTTTGGGCCTTCATGTCTCGAAAGTGACATGACTGACTGGGCAGAAGATTATCCCGCAGTAGGTTGCCATTCCTTTCTGCGGTAGACTGGCGAATTATATTATTCTATTAATAAGTAGTAATTAGTGGGGGATCAGTTTATTACTTCATGACAATAGAAAACCGATCACCCACTTTATGCCCAGTAGAAGCCTTAATCATGTTTCTGTTATATTCAGTCAGTCAGTTAAGTGCCATACGTGATACACGCTTTGGGCCTTCATGTCTCGAAAGAGACATGACTGATTGGGCAGTAGATTATCCCGCAGTAGGTTGCCATTGCTTTTTGCGGTAGACTGGTTGCCAGCGAAGGCTATAGAAACAGATCTGTCCTGTTATTTGACTCATAGCTAGAGGGTGAAGAGATGTATTATATTATTAAGTAGTAATTAATGGGGGATCAGTTTATTACTTAATAACAATAAAAACTGATTCCAACTATTATCTTCATTTAGTCAGTTAAGTGCCATGTGTGATACACGCTTTCGGTGATCACGTCTCGAAAGAGATATTACTGACTGGGCAGAAGATTTTACCGCAGTAGTTGGCCATTGCTTTCTGCGGTACACTGGTTGCCAGCCAAGGCTATAGAACCCAATCTATTCTATTATTTAACCCATAACTGGAGGCAAGAGACGGATTAATACCTTTCAAAGGGTATTTGTGCGTAAGTAAATGCACTCGAATTCAATTTGTCGTTCCGAGTCGCTATCCACTGCACCACAACGCACATCCAAGGATGAACAATGATGTTAAAAATTGTACCAGCTTGGTTTTTGTTAGATATTTAGCTATGTAAAAGGAGGTTATTGTGCAAGACTCCGAACGTCTTGGTTTTTGATTACATCAGTTTTCAGGTTATTAATTTTCTCTAAGACTCCAATTGATGGAATGTCATGATTAACCATCAAGACAGCTCATAAGAAAAAATCAGTTGGTATACACTTTTATTAAACAAATGCTTTGCACTGAGTTTGGGCTAAAGTTCACTAATTTAATTGAGAAATATTTCCGTAATAATAACCCCCGATGTAAAATTTTTAATAAAAATTCTCTTAAACTATGTTTTAGTTGAACAAATAATCTGTAAAAAATATTAAAAATCATAATAATAAGATCTTAAATCAATACGTAAACTAAAGTAACAATAATTATCCAAAAAATGAAAATGGAACATAGGTGTCTAACAAATTTTATTGTGTATCAATGCACTACATCATCAAATGAAAACCTGACTTTTAAAAATTTTTGCATCAAACCTAGTAAGAATAGTATTGGTATTTGCATTTTACCTTCCTTAAAAAATAACACGTACCAAAACCAAACAACTCTTTCAGCGTACTTTTGGAACTTAAAAGATACGAAGAAAACCCCAAATTAAAATAGAAAATCCTCGTAAAAACACAAATATGCAAATCGTTCTATGACATCTGTGCTCTGTGTCTTAATGAAAAGCTGCAGATTTTAAGGTTCCCTAAAAATAAAGTACTACTGAATCATAGAGATGAATTGACGGTTTTATGCAAGCATCGAAAATATTTTCTCTAAAATTTAAGTAATTACAATTGTTCATTTATAACTTATGATCCAATATAACATAAAAATTAAAAATTAATTTAATAAAATAAATACTTATTTGGTTTTCATAACTGCAATATTCCTTAATATACCATAATTATTTCATTATATTTCTAACTTAAACATTCCCGCCCCTTTAACTCATGAGGTAGTAAAACAATAAATTTTAAAAAACCTGCAATCTAACATAGTGTTAAAAGTTATTGTCTACCCATTAAAATAATGCATGGTTCTAATACGTATCTTACCCAGACAAGATTTAAAAGTGTCATGGTATTACATCAGGCTACTCTGTTGCCATTCGCGACCCAAATTTTCAACTTCATTCTTCAACTAAATTTTCATTTTAGATGGAACAATATTGTCATCTCTACAAGCATATGTTCCAACTATCGCTCTCTAATTTTCTAAGTAACCATAAATTCATTTTTTATTTTCTAAATAAATCATTTTCACCATTTGTTTTAAAATATCAGGTGAAGGAGAACAGTTTTGTTCTGAAACATGAAAATTTTTGTGGAGTGATATAATGCCTTTATAAATCACTGTAATAAAAATGACCACCCTGAAAAAAAAAACTCTGAAAACAGAAATAAAAATAAAGATCGCTCCCTTAAAAGTGAAAAATTACATACCAAAACATATATACACACGCAACAAGAACGTATGTCAAATCAAAGATACTCTACGTAAGTCAATCAGACTGCTGACACATAGATTTGGAAAGTAAATAAAGGAGTTTGGGCAAAGAGATAGCATTAAAGAAAAAGGGTAACTATTTTTATGAGCGTAAACGAAAAGTGAAAGAAGAAAAGAAGAGAAGAATAACTTTAAATTTGAAAGAAAAGATGATAAGAGAAAATAAAAAAACATTAAATATTAAGTATTAACGGTGAAATGATAAGAAATTAGAGTCTAAAAAATAAGAAAATTAAAAATATTTAAGAAATAATAGTTAATCAATCGGTTGTAATCACAATTACCACCACACCATTATATAATCAAAATTATACTAATTATTCAGTCAACAATACATTTATAATACAATATAAGGTTAATAATCTTGAAAAATTATTCAGTCAACGATACAATTATAATACAATATAATGTTAATAATGTTGGAAAATTATTCAGTCAACGATACAATTATAATACAATATAACGTTAATAATGTAAAAAAAACATATATACGTCCACACACATAGACACACACATAAATACGTACACACACGTACACACACGCATATATATGCATACACACATACACACATATATACTAGCATACACATATATATACACACACACGTAAAAACAAATATATATGAATACAAAATATATATATATACAATACACTCCACATACACACATAATACACCTTAAAGGCGAAAAAATAAAAATCTAATAATTAATAAAATAAAAAATAAATAAACAATAAATAAAAAATAAAAATATCTAGAAATATATATATGTATATGTATACATATACATACATATATATATATTTTTAGATAATAATAATAACAAGAAGAAGAAGAATAGTAATATTATTATATATGCATATATAAAAAATATATAAACACCAATTTATTAACTACATATTCAAACGCAACGTGATAATAATAAAGATATATCTAAAAAGGGCCAGATATTAAAAAAGTAAAAATAATAAATAAATAAATGCAATATAACTCTTTAAGGATAGGATTTAAACATGAAAGCAATACCATAGACATATATAAACCCGTGTATAAAAAGTCATCGACACATATAACAATAGGGTAAAAATAAATAATAAATATTCCGTAAGATAGTGTCCGACAAAAGATATAGTGATATGTGGAAAGGCCCCAGAGAAATGAATGAGAATCTAAAAGTTTAACATAATTTAAAGCGGCTCCTATGTCGACATTTAAAAACTAGTTCCTTCCTTAGATTCAGTAAGTCTAATTGATTTTTGTGTTTGATAATGATAATTTTTTTCATCAAGGCATAAGTAACAGCAATTTTTGAAGTTGATGGGTGTGCTATATTTTTTAACGAATTTCCATTTAATCACAGGGGTTAAGTTCTTGTCTTTCAATGACCAGAGATATTTGGATAGAGATGTTTGGTTTCTTAATTCATGGTTGGAAGAGAAGTGTGTATGCTTGTATAAAAGTTGCTTCCAAGCACCTGCTGAAATATCATTGTAGAAATTATTCCACTCTTCTTTCCCTTTTCTTTTACGCTCATAAAATACTTACCACTTTTCTTTTACGCTATCTCTCTCCCCAAACCCCTTTTTTTTTTACTTTCCAAATCGACGTGTAAGCAGTCTAACTGACTAACGTAGAGTATCTTTGAGTTGACTTCTGCTCTTACACGTACTCTTTGATTATATGTTGCATGTGTATATATATGTTTAGGTATGTATGCGTGTGTATTCGCCTAACTGATGTAATGATGAATGTTTTCTTTAATTTTTCATTTTAAGGGAGCGATATTTATTTTTCTTTTATTTTGGTTTTTTTTTGGGGTCTTTATTTGTGAATTTCATTCGTGTAAAATCTTTGTACAATAAAGCCCGAAGCTGATGATGGTTCGCCTGAAATAGGCCTGAGATGTTGACGAAGCACCATATGTCCGTGCTCCTCTCATATCCTCCAGCTTCCCCCCTGTCTTTATTTCCTATTGTATATCTCATAAATGCCATGTCATGAGAGGCAACTTGCTGGCATTTAGCCTTTCTTACAGTTTGTCTTTATAACACAAAAGAGGCCTGTTTTTTTTAATATATAAAAATATATATATTGTTTAATACTTAGTTTTTGGTCGTAATAAGTTTAGACCAGTACACATTTGTATTAAAAAGTGTTTGATACAATTATATTGTAGAACTTTTTCGCTACCCACGTTTCTACCATGAAGGGTGTCTTCAGGGAATTTTTAATAACTAAAAATGATTAATTTATTAAGTTATTAAAAATCGCCTAAAGACACCAGTCACTGTAGAAACCTGGGTAGCAAAATATATATATAATGGTCTTATTATAATAGAAAGGATAATACTTTATTGACTAGTTTAAGAAAGTCCTATCAGCTTTCGGTCATACTTTTGACGAATAGCTAATAGGGTAAACATCCGGTTATTAGTGCTTACATTAAGTTTAAACACTTAATCCTAAAAATAGATCCAATAAGATTCAAAGAATAAGAAAAGCTAATGGAAAACTTTATTACAATATTTTTGGAAACGATTTCATAAAACTTAGATGAATTTTAAACACTCAAAATGTTAAGAAAGTGCTAATAGATGCAAGGAAAAATGAATTAAACATTGTCGGTGAGCCTCATATGATTCGGCAAATACAACTCATTTGTAAAAATATTTTAGAAGATCTTTGAGTATTTCATTTTAGCAGCTATTATAACATTGATCTTTTTATCTTTGTGGCGCAGTGGATATCGACTCGGAACGAGAAATCGGAGAGCCGAGTTCGAATTCCAGTTGAATTCCTTGCATTCACCTACGCGCAAAAACCCTAGGGAAAGGTATTAATCCGTCTATTCCTTCCAGTTATGCGTTAAATAGCAGGACAGATTGGTTTCTAGAGCCTTGGTCGGCAACCAGTCTACCGCAAAAAGCAATGGCAACCTACTGCGGGATAATCTTCTGCCCAGTCAGCCATGTCTCTTTCGAGACATGATCGCCTAAGTGTGTATTACGTATGGCAATTAACTGACTGACACCTCCTTGTAATGTATACTTCATCATGCATCCATGCAAGAAACTAATTGATTTCCCCTCTAATCCGGATGACTCTTTAGGTCTCTATTGGGTAAATATTCATTCAAATTAAACCTGAATTACAAAGATGTTGTTTTGCCTTTGCTTCTCATTAGGGTTCCAGCAATTAGGGACTTATGAGAAACTAATATTAGAATTAGACTGCATAAAGGAATGATACTAATATTAAGATCAAAATTAAATTTCTTTCTTTTCGAAATATTTTTTAATTAATAAGTGTAGTATGCCATACTAAATACAAATCAAATATGTTGCAGAAATCTACAAAATGCCAGCATGAGGAAAAAATTGGAAATTTGAATCAATCTAATATATTAAACATTTATTGAAGCTTCATTCAGGGAGAGATATTGAAAAAAAAATGATATTCTCGTACTTTTTCATTTGTTTTGTTTAATTTTTATGGTCAGTCATGTTTTAAGTACATTCTACTCAACCAACTTATATGTTAGTATAATGTATAGCGTTCTGTATTTAATACACACACACACACACACACACATATATATATATATATATATATATATATATATATATATATATATATATTAAAAACAGAAACAGGGTTGTTCCAAAGAGAGAAATTGGTAAAGAATAAAAAGTGCGAGAAGCCGTGAACGTTTTGTTTAAAGTGTAGATTTATTGTTGCTATTATTATTATTATTATTATTATTATTATTATTATTACTTGCTTTTTGTATGATACTTTAAGTGTCCACAATAGTATTTGTGACGCTACACGTGTATCGAGTCTAAAGTTGACGCTCTTCAGGCGAATTAACACGCACACACACACACACACACACACACACACACACACACACACACACACACACACACACTAAATGCAAGCAGTATCTCCAAAGCAATAAAACAAACTAGATGACACATAGAATAGAATTGAATCAAAATCTCTGAAAACATTTTCGAAGTATAAAGACGAAGTCCAATTTCGCAAGTCAGTGAAAAAAAATTCTTTACAGACGACGAAGGCGACAGAAGAAACTTAACGTGCGAGTGTGAAAAAACCCAACACGCATGCACATATTTAAACTCTCTGATCTGGTCACTACTTGACTTATCTATTTATACACGATACCTTGGCCATGAGAAAAGCAAACGCATCTCGATATTTGAAGTCATTAATAAAAAGCAAGTAATATTAATAATAATAATAATAATAGCAACAATAAATTTACACTTTAAAGAAAACGTTGCACACACACACACAGATATATATATATATATATATATATATATATATATATATATATATGTGTGAAGAGGCTCATCCCTTGTTTCCTGTTTAGGATGTGGTTTCCAGTTTTCTCTTTCCTAATCTTCTCACTCTTATGTAGCCCCCTGCACATCAGTGGCGTTACCGCCTTGCTTGGGGTGATATGATTAAATATATATATATATATATATATATATATATATATATATATAGCAGTAATACGTACTAATACACTTACAAATACTTATAATACACCTATAATACACCTATAATAACAGAGTAATGTTACATACTTGAAAGACTTACAAATTGCAATAACAATTACTTACAAATATCAGTGTTACATACTACACTTAAAATACAATACATTTTCACTACACTTACAATAACAGTTGCAATATACTGACATATAGTAATATGTACTAATTTCGGTGTTTCGTGTAGGCTTTGAACCAGTTAATTTCTTGAAACTTTGGAGGGCGTGTACTGGATACGTACGTAGTTTTTATCATGTACAGTGTAAATAGGTAGATATAAGACTAAGTTCTATCCTAACAGTGTCTTCAATCGCTCTACTTGCTTGCGTATCTTGCTTTCTAGTCAACTTTGATTATAAAAATGTACTAACAAAACATCAATTTATCTTGTGACTTCTTAATTCCCGTTCTTTTATTGTTCTCTCTCTCTCTCTCTCTCTCTCTCTCTCTCTCTCTCTCTGTCTCTCCTCTTTAATAATGGTTCTACTTTTTTCATATTATTTTACATTCAGTATTCCCTTACGTCTTGGTAATTTTATTACCTTGTTTTGAGCTGATATGTTAGAAAAGATAGATTAATGATGAAGCAGGCATCAAAAAGGAAAATGATCTTTCTTTTTAAAATTACATATCGCTATTCTTATAAAACAAATTGTACATATGACAACAAAAGTAAAACGTCTATAAAACAGATATGAAATTGAAGTAAGTACATTTTATGTCTGATAGATAAGTATAGTCTGCAGTCTTATAAAATAGTTTTTATTCCGGATTAATGAAAATGGTGTTGAAACAGTGTAAATTACTTCTTCAAAATTACGAGGTTCGGTTTTTAAGTAAGACTACGATAATGAAAATGAAATTATCCACTAAATACAATAATTAAACCGTTAATAAAATTGATATCTCTGCTCAACATTACGAGATCTGATTGACAGGTATAATTTTTTATTGCTACAAAGGAAATATTTGACGATATATAGTATAATAAAAGTCTATCAAATATTTATTTCTGAGGAATGTCACAACTTATAGATAAAATTTTTTCCGACAATTTTCCCTACTTTTTTCTTTCTGTCAAGAAGAAATTTTCTCGTCTATAATTGTTCGAGTTGCGCAATTGAAAATCGATAGTCGCTTAAAACTGGGGTCGCTTATACATAAACTGTATATTTTACTCATAGCAAAAGATCGCTCTTACATTTTTTTTTTGACAGTGATGTTCACCCTGTGATAAGTTCAGGGGTCATACAAGGTAGAGAGTTATAGAATAAGAGACATAGTTAACGAAGGTACACTCCCGATCAAAAATTTAAGGCCGCTTAAAAATCTTTAAAAAGATTTTTTTTTTTACAGATAGATTTTAAACTCCTCCCACTTAAGGTTACCAATACTACAATCTAAAAGGTTATGGAAACAAAAAGCTACATTCCAAACATTTTATTTAGAAATTTACATTTTTATAAAATGATGCGATTTACACATGATCAAAATTATAAGACCAAAGACAAAAAGTGCCACCCAAGCAGAAGAACTGAGTAATGAGTTTCATGCAATTTCTGCAACCATAGGAACCTTTACATTTGTCTAATCGAGACAGCAACCCCCTTGATTATTTTCTCTGAGGCTCACTTGAGCAAGATCCCAACAACATTTCTTGTAACACCAAAGATGCATTGAAGGCAAGGATTATGGTAGCATCTACCAACTTAAATAAGACAGTCTGCAAGTGATGCAGGAGATTCCAATGTCATCTGCAGGCCGTTGTTGAAGACAATGGCGATTGTATTGAATCAATTTACTCTTCAGTATGTATTTTGATAAATATATCTTTTAAAATAAGATATCAGTTTTATTTTCATTTGTTTTGCTTATTTTAGGTGACAAGTTATCTATTGCCCTCTATCTATAACTTTGAGTTCGTAGAGAAGTGTGAGGCGAAGAGCCTCGTCTTATATAACGAGTAAGATATAGCTCGGGGCTATTAATACTAGACATAGACGCTTTAGTTTTATTAAGAATTTGGTTAGATATCTTCTAGAACTGCGTGGATGCGTTTTGTTTGGCCTAGTTAGCTTTCGCAAAACTATTCTTGAAGCGGATGCGGGCAGTTCTGAATGTCGTACGTGTCAAAATGCATCGCTAGTTGTGATAGATACTAAAGTAGTTCCTACAGTGAGCTTTTGCTAGAGTACATTCACGGCTGACTGTTCAGTTTTATCTGGAAATTTTAAGGGGTATAAAAGTTTCCACTCCAGCAAGCATCCATTCTTATACAAGGGCAGCAGTTTTTGAGTCAGCATGTTTGAAGAAGTTTAAGTATATTACGCCATGCATGCTGTAAAGCCGTCCCAGTCTGCCTTCGTGTAGCCAAAAAAAAAAAAAATCCTTCTATGGAACGGCAAATCAGAGGATTACTTTGTTTTTATGTCAATTTGGACACTGACTAAACAATGGTCTGACGTGTTGATGGAGTAGTAAAACTTCCACGAAATTTTTATCAGGAAAAGATGTGAAGAAGAGATCAAGTAGGTTGGCTTGATACATTGTCTCAACAGGAACCATTGTGGGTTCTTCAATGATCAGAATTCGTTCATAGGCGATAGAGAAGTCTCTAAGTTATCTATGTTTCTTTTTCGAGTGGATTAAACATACATAATGTTACATAATGAAGTGACACTAAGTAGGTTTGAACGGGATACTATATAGTGCCGCAAAAATATTCATACATTTTTATGTGCTCACTATTAGCGACGACGCGATACTTATCAAACAATATTGAACGCAAAAGATAAATAAAAAAATCAAAATAAAACCAAGCGAAACTTCTCAAAAAATTCACAATTGCTTGTTACAGGGGTTACAAAATTTTCCACAATCCTACGCTAATTTATTTACTTTGCGACAGAAGAAAAATTATATCTATATAATATGTCCATTTAACAGAATGTTACTACTGCTAGTCTAATTATCATAAGGTCAATCAGTTAAGTGCCATACGTGATACACGCTTTGGGTGATCATGTCTTTTTCGAGACATGACTGACTGGGCAGAAGATTATCCCGCAGTAGGTTGCCATTACTCTCTGCGGTAGACTGGTTGTCGACTAGGGCTATAAAACTCAATCTGTCCTATTATTTAACTCATAACTGGAGAGAAGAGACGGATTAATACCTTTCCAAGGGGTATTTGTGCGTAAGTGAAAGCAAGGAATCCAGCTGGAATTCGAAATCGGCTCCTCGATTTGTCGTTCCGATTCGATATCCTCTGCACCACAACGCACATCCTAGTATCAATAGGTACATATCGCAAAGCCAGTATACTTAAACGCGAGTTAAATCTATTGAAGTTTCATTTAGTTATTGCATGTTTGTTACTTACTAATTGCTTTACACTTAGTGCCGTGTGCTAAATTAATATAGTACTTATATAAAAAGTAGTTTTCTGTAGTCTTGACGGAATGTGATTATCTGATATTATCTCTTAGAACAGGTAGTTAAAGAAAGTGAATAGAAAGCAGATAATATAAGAATGTATTGTCATTAATAAGAAGAAAATAAAAAGACACAGTCAGTCAGTTAAGTGCCATGCGCGATAAACGCTTGGGCGATCATGTCTCGAAAGCGACCTGACTGACTGGGCAGAAGATTATCCCGCAGTAGGTTGCCATTGCTTTCTGCGGTAGACTGGCTGCCGACCAAGGCTATAGAAACCAATCTGTTCTGCTATTTAACCCATAACTGGAGGGAAGAGACGGATTAATACCTTTCCTAAGGGTATTTGCGCGTAAATGCAAGGAATTCAACTGGAATTCGAACTCGGTTCCCCGATTTCTCGTACCGAGCTGATATCCACTGCGCTACAACGCAAGCATGTATAACAATACGAAGGTAAGTCAATTTGGTGCACACTGTGAGTGGAGAGGGCATGTAACAA
>JBBBDQ010001362.1:3482500-3762500 GCA_037127315.1 Ascarosepion bandense | reverse complement strand
AGGCAGCCAGGAAGCCTTTACTTTGGCCAGCCAATAAGAAGAAAAGACTAGCATGGGGAAAAGAGCACAAAACCTGTACACCAGAACAGTTTATTTGATGCACATTTTATTGTGCAGTATTAACAAAGAACAATTCTATTTTCATTTAGAATTATCCACTTGGCAATAAATACTAAAAATAGTATAAAATAGATCATTTTGTGATAAAAACTGAGGTGTTCTAATAATGTGACCTGTAGTGTATATATATATATATATATACTGTAATGGTTGTTACAATGTTTTTATAAATTCATAGTAAAAATTCTACACAAAAATTTTCGCGCTTCGAAGCCAGCCCATTATGTGGTCTGCTTCATCTTCAGGTGACTTTTTTTAAATGAGAATTATCTAGTTGAAAAGCCCGTTTATTTGTGTTGGATTTGTTTTTTTTTGGGGGGGGGGGGGCGTTGTTAGAGGGGTTGGTCTGTATTTTGAGTTCCCTGAACTCAGCCACAAACAAACACTTAACCCTAAGACCTTAAAAAAGTAAACAGAAATCAAAATACAGACCAATACAGACCAACCCCTCTAACACCCCCCAAAAAAAAACAAAAAACAAATCCAATACAAATAAACGGGCTTTTCAACCAGATAATAAACATATTTGTAGCTAATTTTTGTGCGCTGAATCTGAAAATGACCTTACTTTTTCTTGGTTAGCTACCATTTTTGCTGTACAGAAATGCATCATTTTTAGGGAAGAAATCATTTTTTCGAAAAAAAAAAACTGTTTTTTTCTTTGTTTTCTGTATATCCAATTGTCAACCATTTTTACCCCATTGTACTTGGTAGCGCTCTTTCATTATTTTAATATCCTGATGGAATCGTTGTACTCCCTCATCAATCGTTGTACTCCCTCATCAATCGTTGTACTCCCTCATCAATCGTTGTACTCCCTCATCAATCGTTGTACTCCCTCATCACTCACCTTACTGAAATTATCCAGAAATTTATCTAGACGGCTTTGTAAAAAATGAAATATAATACTCAGATTAGCGAATTACTGCTAAAGTGTATTGCTGAGTTAATTTGACTTTTGGCGCTAAATTGGAAAAAATATTTGAAAATATTTGACTCAAAAACAACTCTTTTCTGATAAAAATACTTTATTTGAAATGGCTTACATAAATTTCTCGGCCTACCTAAAAACTGATGGGTTTCTACGACCTTAAATAACGAGATATTGCGATCAGCCAAGATCTTAAATTGATTCCTTTCTGAAAATGAGTAATTTCATTACTGAAAAAATGGCAGCTAACCATGAAAATCTAAGGCCATTTTTGTAATCAGCCTCCATCAAATTAGCTAAAAATACGTGTTTTCTTTCTTGGCACCAAATATAGTGTTGACCAATGTTATTGGCGAAAACTTTTCGGCTATGTCTTAGGAAAATACATAAATACACATTTATATTTAAAGAAAATATTCGTTTAAAATCTGTAATTCTATCTATGTGTGTGTATGTGTGTGTGTGTGTGTGTGTGTGTGTGTGTGTGTGTGTGTGGAGAGAGAGAAAGAGAGAGAGAAAGAGAGAGGTAATTAATATGAAGATACTTGTCACTTACCTGAGTGGGGTTTTTTAGTCATACCGACTTCGAAGTTTTGTGAGGTCATTATAGGTCATTATTGTAATGTCTTCACACTTCAGAGTCATTTTTGTTTTTAGAGAAAACTGTGTTAACTGTATTAACGCTCTGTCCTTGTCTTGATATCGAGAATTGTATGACAAGAAATATCCTTGCATAAAATGACTTTCCATCAGTGAACTACTGAAAAAACAGCTAGTGTGGCACTAAAAACCATTAAAATTTAACAGCACACACACACACACACACACACACACACGTGTGTGTATGTGTGTTATTTCACACCAAGCAAAACAATAAAATCACTAAGACTCAAGGAGTTATTGAGTGTCAAAGACGAGGAAAACAAAAACATTATCAGTAGCAAGAAGAACAAAAGAAAATAATACAATCAAAACGATTGACACTGAATTTCTTCTATGTGCCCTGTCCCTTCAGGACGTAGGCGATCATGGCTTTCCACGTTTCCCTATACCTGGTGGCTCTGAGCACGCCTTCTCCTGTTACACTGCGCAATCCTCGTTCTGTCATCCACCTGATTAGGTGCTTCAAATGTGTTATCGGTTGCTTTCCCCTGTCTATTTTCCCTCTATCTGGCCTGTTAGTATCAGATTCTTCAAGCCCTCTATTCTCATTGCGTGTCCCTGGAACTTCAGCTGACTCTTCCTGATGCTCAGTATTAATTTCCTTTTTGTTCCCATCATTTTCAAGAACTCATCACTGCTAACATGCTCAATCCATGAGATTCGCATCATCCTTCTGTAGAACCACATTTCAGTTTCTTCAAGTTTTTCCTTTACCTTTGATCGTATTGTCCAGCATTCATTGCCATATTGAAGGACGGACATCACGTAGCAATCCAGTTCTCTCTTCCTAGTTTCTAGCGAAATTGCCCTGTTTCTTAATATATTACTCAACATCTGGAATGCCTATTTAGCCATGCCAATTCGCCTTCGGATCTCTGTGTCGCGCTTTCCGTTTTCTGTTATTTACATGTTTACATATAATAGTTTTCCTTAAAGCGAAACGACCAAAAATCAGCTCTGTTAGCGAGTATATTTAGCCAATTCAACTGTAAAATGATGAGAAATTATTGCCAACCTAGTACTGCCCATAAATTGATAAATACAATACAACAATACAAGATACTTTAACGAAACACTGTTAATCATCTCACCCAAACAAGGCATTCCACTGCCACTGTTGCGCATGGGGCTACATAGGGGAAGGTAAAGAGTAAGAAGTGGTTAGACATAGGGAATGTCAGGAGGAAGGTGACAAATGAGTAAGGATACCGAGGATGAGGGTTGGGCAGATGGGAAGAGTGTTTGATAGAATAGGAGCAGGTTAGTGTGTTAGGAGGTGTCTATTGACCTTACATTTAAACTCCTGGAGATTGTAGCCGTCGGGGAAGCAATCGTGTGGAAGGGAATTCCACAGTCGGGAAGTGCGAGGAAAGAAACTGTTGGAGTAAAGTTACAAATTATGAAGAAAGAGCTAACCATCAATTTGTAAGTAGACAGAATGTATGTTTGTCAACAAAAATAGAATAAGAAATGTCAAAATTAAACACGTACTGACGTTTAAATATCTGAAAAGGTATTTAACATGCAACGCTGAAATGATCAGACGCACTGGAATAGCAAAAACTACGAAACGTATTAAAAACAGAAAAAAATGCATTGTTTACATTGCTCGGACGATTGACCTCATGTTTATTGCAATCTTCACGACATTTCGGCCGTTGCGGGCTCCAGAAATTCCATCTGAAGAACACATAGCTCAGTGGATATAGGCCTTGGTTAGTTCGAGAGACATGACCCAAAAGAGTTGGGAGTTCACTATCAGATGACAGCAGTGGTTAACAAATAACTTACAGAGTTAAATTAAAGGGAGATAACAACATGACTATCGGAAGTGGAATCGCACATGTAATGAGAATTATATACCTCTGTGATCGAAATAAAGGATTAACTTCGAAATTTCTAGCACCTGAAGAAGGTTGGAGTGTACAACGTTCGAAATGTTGTAAATATTGCAATAAGGATTAGGACAACAGTCCAAACAGTGTAAATAATAATTTCTCGTTTTATTATTAGATATACTTCAAACAAAATACGCATAATACTACTATATATATATATATATAGTTTTTTTAATCGTTTCGCCCTAAGCAATGCGTTACTGCCACTGATACGCAGGGCCTGGCTACATAAGAATAAAAGTTTAGTCAGGAGGAGAGTGAAGTGAAAGACTAACCAGTTACATGGGGTATTAGAGAAAGGACAAGAGAAGGATAGGAACACAGGTGTGAAAACAGTCACGAAGGTAGAGAGAAAAGAAAAGAACAACATACACGAGGTGATGTACAAAGAACTGGAGTCAAGTGGATAAGAGTATTGATAAGGGTACTGACATTGCATTTAAATTCCTGGAGGTGATAACTGTCAGGAAAGTAAGTATATGGAAGGGAGTTCCACAGGCGGGAAGTGCGAGAAAAGAAATTGCCGGTGTAGAACTGTCGGCCACATCTTGTTGATCTAACTGTAAATGGTTGGGACCTTGTGCTAGTCTGGTTGCACGAGTAAATTCTTGTGGCGGGGGCAGCAGTGACTTAAGTTAGTCGGAGCAGGAATAAAAATATTTGTAGAATAAACAGATGGAAGCCACACCCGGCCGGTGATAAATTGGCTTATGCAAGTTTTATATCATTTTTGACAATGAGTTTAACTGATTTAGCTTTTGTAATTTGTAATTTTTCTTGTTTCTGTTGTAATTTTCTTTTTTTCTCAACTGAATAAGGCCGCAGTGTGCAAAGACCGAAACGTCGTAAATATGGCAATAAATGTGAGGACAACAGTCAGAACAATGTAAATAACGTAAATACTACCTCATCTCAGAAGCACAGACAAATAGTAAAATTCTGATAGAAACAATGATTGATGATCTAATATATGTTCATTGTACTCTTTCACATGGGCTGTTCCCCTTAGTGCCTAATCCTAAAGAATTTAAGCATGCTACTAGATGGGAAAAATGGTGTCACCGTCTTACTATTGAACTAGATAGACGCAACCGCTACTTATATTTTTATAATTTCTTTAATCGTGATTCTCGCTTGTAGAATTCCCTTACGATTTTTTACCAAGCAAACTAAAATCTTCAAAACTTTAAGTGCAACCTCAAACGCCATTTTTCTTTCATAAATCTAATTCCTTTTTTCTCACTTCGCTTCACTCAATTATTCTTATTCTCTTTTACTTATTGTAGCCACTTGCGTCCTAGGGACATTTATGTTCTACATCGCAGAATGCTGCCAAGACATAGGAGAATATATGCAAACCTGGAATGGTTTTTAATAATAAAAACTGAAGTAGGATCAGCCTTGACCAACAAAATGACTAGACGAAATAGTATAATAATGAAAATGCTGTTCACCATAGAAGGTGTCATGATCAATGAGATTACAGAAATAAAGAATTAAATATATGACAGCGGGGAAATACTGGAAGACATCAATAGACATATTTTTATTGTGTCATGAAAATGAATACTAAATTAATTCGACGATCAGCTTAATATGCTCAATCACTAAATTTTTAATGAATATAGGTAAAGTGAAATTGAAAAGAAGAGCATTTCTTTGTTGAAGACCCTAGAAGAATAAATTATATATTTATTATCAGTATGCCATGAGCGATTTAAACAAATTAAAATATACATATATACCATTTGTAAAAGCATGTCCCAAATACTTTACCTACTAGGGAATCCTTATTTATATGGGAATTATTTTAGAATAATCTACGCCTTTTACTGGAAACTACCAGTCAGTTTGTTGATACAGAACGAGGTTTAGATAAAAGAGAGCAGGATATGAAGAATGGGTTTCCTCTACTGACAAATGTAAACTATGTAAGGATGTGAACCTTAGAAAACTAGAAGATTCACCAGGATGTATTATAGCCAGTCATAGTCTTTATGACATAAGTTTGAGAAAAGTCATTGTATTTTTAGCAAACTCAGGAGAAAAAGAGTAGTTAGATAATGTAGGAAAAGAAGGCCATAAGAAAGGATTAACTATAAGAAGACAGAATGCATTATCCTCTATTAATACAACAGAAGATATGAGTTACATGTACAGAAATCTATAATGAAGAGAGTAGTAGCTTTTTCATCTTAGATGTAGCAAGTCGTTAAAAAATGTAGGTAACAATGGCTGTTTATAACTCACAGAATATCTGACACAGAAATTCGAAGGCGTAGATTAATACAGACAAATAATTTCCAGAATACATGCTAAATGTAAACGCAAATTCTACCCCACAGCTTCTTTTCTTTTGTGGAATTCCCTTCTGTTTACTTGCTTCCCCGACAGCTACAATCTCCAAGAATTTAAATGTAAAGCTAATAGTCTTCTCCTATCTCACAAACTTACATCCTCTTTCTCATGCTCCTTTCTCCGTCCACTCCACTCTCATCAGTATTCTCATCCTTCACTCTAACTTTCCTCCTATGTAACCACTTGCACAACAGTGGCAGTAAAATGCCTTGCTTGGGCCAATACGATTATAACAAAAAATATTGGGAAATAGGTGAAATGGTAAACAATATTGTTATAACCCATGTCCTATGAATGCTGTAAATCTCTTTAGAGATGATGAGACTTAACGAGAAAGAGATGTGGGCCAACTGATGGACGCCAGATATAAGAGTAACGGCGAAGTTTTTAGGTAAACGAAAAACGAATATTGCTGAGAAAGATGGCGAAGAAAGGATGTATGTAATAGTCGTATACTAAGAATCAAAAAGAGCCAGTTGAAATATCTGTGATACATAATGAAGAGAGAGGCTTTGTAGAAATTGACACTCACAGAAAACGAAGTAAAGAGGAAAACAGGTAGTAACCTAGATAACAAACTAGTATAAATAGATAGCAGAACAGCACTTGGGAGTAACAGCGTAAGAGTAAAATTCAGTCAGTCAGTTAAGTGCCATACGTAATACACGCTTTGGGCGATCATGTCTCGTAAGAGACATGACTGACTGGGCAGAAGATTATCCCGCAGTAGGTTACTATTGCTTTCTGCGGTAGATTAGTTGCCAGCAAAAGGCTATAGAACCCAATCTGTTCTGCTATTTGACTCATAGCTAGAGGGGGAAGAGATGTATTATTAGGTATTAATTAATGGGGGATCAGTTTATTACTTCATAACAATATAAAACTGATTCCCCATTTTATGCCCAGTATAAGCCTTAATCATGTTTCCAACTATTATATTTAGTCAGTCAGTTAAGTGCCATACGTGATACACGCTTTGGGCGATCATGTCTCGAAAGACCGACTGGGCAGAAATTTATCCTACAGTAGGTTGCCATTGCTTTTTGCGGTAGACTGGTTGCCAGCAAAGACTATAGAACCAAATCTGTCCTATTATTTAACCCCTAACCAGAGGAAAGAGACGGGTTAATACCTTTCTGAAGGGTATTTGTGCTTAAGCGAATGCAAGGAATTCAACTGGAATTCGAACTCGGTTCCCCGATTTCTCGTTCTGAGCAGATATCCACTGCGCGACAACGCAAGCATGTATAAAAATACGAAGGACCACAACGCGCATCCAAACTTCAGTAAGAGGCTATAAGGTGAGGAGAGCCATGAACTTTCAAGTTCCGAAGGAACATGACATATAAAAGAAGAAGAACATAAATAAGAAAAAGAAAAGGAAAAGCACATATAAGCCTGGATATGGGTTAAAAGTTGTGTACATATAGTTCTGCGTAATATATAACAGAACAGAGACAATATTGGATGGCAAAGAGTCAAATGTAGCCCCCCAAAAAAAACGTAGTTGTAGAGAAACATGATTACCGACGTCCTATAAAAACACGGAATATATAAGAAAAAAAAAGAACCAAAAAAAAAAGCCCAAAATATATTCTATTTTTTGATGGTAAGCTTCCACTGAATAAATGCTATGAAATTTGAAAACATTAAAGGTATTGCTTTTCAATGAATTCATCTTTTTTCTTTTGCTGTCCAGACATTAATGAAAAAAGTGAATTATAGCCTTTCACTTAACCGTAATAAGCGGTAATTCTTTCAGTGAAAAAAAAGGAAATAACAGAAAATAATTATCAGAGAATCCTATCTCCTCATCAAGAATCTATATATATGCTAAAAAACAAAGCAGGCTTAAAATGTATGCATATAAAAGTGAAAAAAAAAAGATATTAGGGATTTCTCTCGATTATATTAACAGTTGGGTATATATATATATATATATATATATATATATATATCCTATCAGAGAGAGAAAAAGATAATAACGGTATTAAGTCGGAGATAATTAGATAATTAGTAAATTAAAATTTCACTAATGATCTTTTTTCAATTATTCATAATATGTTTAACGTTTTACACAGATTAGAATTTAAATATTGTGAATCCGAAGCTTCCTAACCTTGACCCAATGGTCAAACCACCTGCGTTACACTTCCAGAACAAATTACTACTAAGATTCTCCTCTGCTTAAATCTATAGTAAACAACATTTCTCACCCTTCTTTTACCCACCATTTCTACTTGTAAAAGAATTTTTCTCCATTGTTTGGTTGATTAGGGTTGAAAATGCATGTCTCGAACTGACATATTGGTATAACTAGCACCCACCAAATTTGATCCTAATTTATATATATATATATATATATATATATATATATATATATATATATATATTGACAACTTTGTTTTTGGTCATAATAAAATTAGACTAGTCCACAGTTGTCAGTGTAACCCGGATGTAAGAGAGTTACTGGACCGTATACAAATTCTCTTATATCCGGGTTTATCTTATATCAGGGTTTGGTCTATTTTATATGCATTACCACAGGCTCCAATTTGGGACCAGATAAAATCTCTCTTATATCCGGGTTTAACTTATATCCAGATTATACTGCTGCTTTTATTACAAAAAATGAAACATTTTCTTACAAACATCAGATGGAAATCATTATTATTCCTAACAAAATACGTAGGAGGAAAAAGAAAAAAAACGTGTGTAATTTCAATTTCAATTTCAATTTTAAAACCTGTATTTAATTTTCAATATAAAAACCTACAATCAAAGAATTAATTACAGGAAATCACAAAATTTTATTAAAAAAAAGGTCCAGGATTCCTATATTGAAAATATTAAAAAGAAAGCTAAAATTATTACAGATAAACTGAATTTAAACAACAAAAAAACGAATCTTAACCGGCAGACAATCTTTATTAACAATCAATGACCACAAAGAATATTTTCCCAATAACCTCTCATAGCGACTTATAAATCCAACAAAAACAGAAGTGGGTAAAATAAGCCATCAAATATTAAAGAAATATTTGTGACTTATTAAAAACTGCCACTCAAGCAAACTAGAGGAAGAACACAAGTGGTTGCATTTCCTGGTCCCAAGAAATAAATATACGCTTATTAAATTTTACATAAAAACTTTTACCTATCATTTACTGAAAAAAGGTTTGATAGAAGTGTTTATCTTCGCTAAAGGATACAGAAACTTATCATCTGAACATACTGATATAATCCTACATTGCTGCAAATCGATACTTTTCTGCAATGGTAAAGCACGGATTAAAAGTTCAAATAACGGCACTTTTGATGTACCACAAGGATCGATGACGGATCCGAAATTTCAGATCTTTAAATAAAATCAACAAAATGATCCACATAGACAATCACGAATTATACAGAGATGACGGATTAATGATAGCGCCGGATAACAAAAGATAAAATGATAAAATAAGGAAAGTACTTTCGAAATTATTCTTAATAATGTAGCATAGTGAAAACAGCCAAGCCTTACAACGGTGGCAAAATATGTAGACTGTACCAGTAAGAAAAGTTAGCTATTATGTTATTTCCAAACAAATATGAATTACTGAATGAAAGAACAGAAATCGGGAATAAGTATAACCATACCATAAAATACCTAATGGGGTCATACAACCATGGATGAAAACGTTATAATTTCTTCTAATTTTGAAAATTGCGCGTTCAAAAAAAATTCATTGCGAGAGCGTTCTTAAAAAAAAGAAAAAAAATCAGTTGTTGCAAATCGCCTGAAACACCACATGGTAGAAAACTAGGTCGCGGAATAAATCGTTTAGAAATTATATATATATATATTTTTTTTCATTTAATAATAAATAATATTTAAATAGTTTTCATTTAATAATAAATAATAAATATTTAATAATAAATATATATTTTTTTCATTTAATAATGAATTCATTTTAATAATAAATGAGTAATAACTCGTTTACAAATGAAAAATATTCAAAAGTTCAACAATATAATTTTAATACAAATGAGCACTGATCTAATTTTATTATGAACAAAGAACTAAGCAATTAATCAATCAATCAATCTATATATATATATACATATATATATATATATATATGCCTCTTGTCACGCTCAGGTGTTTGAATTATTTAGCTTTGTTTTTTATATCTTAATGTAAGATACTCAATTGTAGGTACATCAATATATATATTTTCGACATCTTAGACTGCATATCGATATAAATATTTTGGGGTCATTTTTTCGACAGAGGCCCACACGATATATTGATAAAAAATTTGAGAAAAATCAGTGAAGAACGAAACAGCACTGACAAAGCGCACATGAAACAAAAATACAAGTTTCTATGCATTTACAAGCTCTTTTAAAACACCTTAAAATGACCACACTTGTATACATTTGAAAAGAAATATATTTTCGACCGCTTGGGAATACCGGGTGCTGTAAGCGTATAGTGACGGATGTGCGTTGTGGTGCAGTGAATATCAGCTCGGAAAGAGAAATCGGTAAGCCGAGTTCGAATTCCAGTTGAATACTCTGCATTCACTTAAGCACTGGTACCCTTGGGAAAGGTATTAATCCGTCCCTTCCCTCCAGTTATGGGTTAAATAACAAGGGTAGGACTTGGGGAACCTGCTCTTAAAAACAAAATCCCAATGAATCTTGATACACGAAAAGAAAAATGTTGTTAAAAAAAATAACCTTACCCAAATCAGTGGTTACGACCTTAAATGATCCCATAAGGATTGATAGGTCGTTAAGCCTCGAAACAATATATATATATATATATATATATATATTCTTTTTATGTTTCCGACACGATGAGCAACAATACGGAGAAACATCAAGATTTAAAGATGCTACACTTTTCAATTTACTTTGTTTTCAGCACATTTCACATCTATTTTGAAATTACAGCAGCAAGAAATAACGTCCTGGTTTCTATTAGTTCATACTGCTAGCACCTTGGGTGTGCCTTTTAAAAGGTTGATATTAAATCCGTTCCTTTCCCTTGCCAACCTTGACAGAAATCTATGCCCTATAATCTAGATGTCAATAAAAAAAGTGTACGTGTGTGTGTGTGTGTGTGTGTGTGTGTGTGTGTGTGTAAGGGAGTGAGAGAGAGGAAGAGAAAGAGAGAAAGCGAGAACTGAGAGCGAAACATAGTTTACTTCCGATGAAGATGACGTCACAAATGAGAAAGGGCCGTAATGGGTGTTTAATTCCTGACAAAAAGAACAAAAAATAACCAGAAAAATGTGAAAAAGCAACAAGAATTATCTTTTGTTATGAAACGCAAATAATTTCTTGGCGCCGGCCAGTGTGGCGACTCTATTATGATCTTCGTATTTTCCTGTTGTTCGACAAACTCAAGTATCGTCAATCATTGATTAAAACAATAATTAATGATGTCCTCACCTGCCGTTGTTTCTGATTTTAATAAGTGCTCCACCGTCAACCATTAGGGCAAACATAATGAAACAAAAGATTTTTACGCCTGATAGCCATTTTTCTTCAACCATTTTTTGTCGGCCTTTCAAGCGACTTGCGCATGCGCATAACAATGGTTTAACGACTATTGCTTAGCATTGATTAAGTTCACCAAGTTTCGTGATTATATGAATGCTCGTCTGCCAATTTTTGTCATAAGTACTTGGTTTGCTAATGTTCAACTCCTTAGGGTCTTAAGTAATGGGAATGAGAACACTCAGTACTTTTTGTAGTTTCTCTATTAGTGTGGGCGTTCGGGTGTGTTTGTTTGTCTTGATTTATTAATTGCTTGTCAATTGAATGGATATCAGAAATGTCCACAGAAGCACACTAACGCACGCGCGCACAAACAAACACACAAATAAAAAAGGCTTCACTCGTTGCAACAAAGGTTTTAATCAACTAAAATATCTATATTCAATTTGCTTGTTTGGTCGCGTGATCTATGCAGTCCTTAGGGTACCAAGATGTCAATTTTATGTTAGTTCTTTTGACAAAACAGAATCACCTCACTATGACTTGTGTCGTGTTACTCAAAGTACAATTGTTAGAGCATTCACAATTACCAATTTCCAGTCGAAATGAAATATCCTAACGTAATTTCTATATTCTGGTCTGGCAAGTTAGTTACAAAATTTATGGAGATATATTGTTTCCGCTAGAGTAAAGTTCTCTCAAAAGAAAACTTGATAGTATCTTAAGGTAGTCAGTCACTCAAGTGCCATACGTGATACACAATTGGGCGATAATGTCTTGAAAGAGACATGACTGACTGGGCAGAAGATTATTCCGCAGTAGTTTGCAATGCCATTCTGCGGTAGAATGGTTGCCAGCAAAGGCTATAGAACCCAATCGGACCTATTATTTAACCCGTAACTGGAGGAAAGAGACGAATTGATACTTTTCCCAAGAGTATTTGTGCGTAAGTGAATGCAAGAAATCCCACTGGAATTCGAACTCGACACACCGATTTGTCGTTCCAAGTCGATATCCACTGCACTACAACGCACATTCAGCTTAAGGTAGATGGTTCCTGAAAGAGATGTGTGATATCAATGGAAAATGCGGTGATAAGATAATAAAGAGAATAAAGACGATAGACAAAGACTGGCCCTTGAGTTGAAGTGGTCAGAAAAGCAACTACGAAAGGGTTCCACAAAGAAGCGGTTTTGGGGAAAAGTGGTCTAATCTGTCTGAGATTAAATTCCTCCTTACAAGTCGAATCAGGAAGAAAGGTGGTTGGTCAAGTTGATGAACATGAGAGATCGTACCTAGCTTGCAACAGTATAGAGTGTAAGTAGAAGTGGCCCTGTGCCTTTCTCAAAGGCGAAAATGAATTAGGGGTACGTCTTCAGCGTGAAACTGAGTTCGAAATTATTTAAGCCATTATGTATGTTCTTTAATACGGTTTCTTTAATACGGTTTCTCGAATGTACAGGGCGGTAGAAATAATGCGTTGTTTAATCATTAAAAATGATGCCTCTGATGCAAATAAGAAGAGTACACTGTTATAATTTTTGAAGAAATACAAAATGCAGGATTAAAAATAAAATATAGTGCTGATAATTCCTGAAAAGTGAACGAAGAGATCTGTCTAAGAAACTTTAGAATCGTGATGCTAATATATATATATACGATTGCGTCATAAGTTGGCTACGTCATTATATTAGTTCAATAAAACTTATTACTTGACGCTACCTGTTGATGACGTAAAAATTGGAAAGATAGTGTCGTCTTAGTTCCGTAATAAAATTGAGATAACTAATAACGGAATTTCTTTCATTTCATATAATATATATATATATATATATATATATAGTGCTTATGATATATATATACAGATATGATATATATATATATATACATATAATACATATAGATATATATAAAAAATCTAAATACAATATATATAATATATACATATATATAATGCATGTAATATATGATGTATTTAATATATATATAAAATACTTGCATAATATATACATAATACATGTGATACGTAGAATGCATGTAAAATACATAAAACAGATACATCATGTATATAATATGTATATAATTCAGGCAATATATATACATATATATATATATATATATATATATATATATATATATATATATATATATATATATCCAAGTGAAGAGGACTCGAGGTTTTTTTTATATCTTGAGTTCTCTGGCATTTATTTTATTATGAACAGTGCTCAATATAACGAGTATCATAGAGCTTAATATAATATAATATAATATAATATAATATAATATAATATAATATAATGAAAAATTGACATAACCATATAATGATATATATATATATATATATATATAATACAATACGTATTTTACAATATATATAACATATATAATATATAATGCATATGATATATATGATATGAAAATGAGTCTAATACTTAACATCAATTGGTTGGTCGAAGAACGATGATGACGTTTTTGCGCAAAATTACAAAATTTAATTTTATTTCATTTTCGCCCTACCATAAAAATCGGTTGTGTGGTTGTGTTAATGTATAGAAACCTGTAGTAGTTTATGTAATTCATGCACAAATTATGTCGAGAAATGCTTCTTAAATGAAATAAAAAATGATAAAGTGAACTTAGTCTATTTTAATTGAATGGGATTATGGAACATAGCCAGTGTAATGACAGCGAATACTGGGCAATCTCCTAAGAAATGTGATTCTACAGAAGGATGCTTAGGATACATTGGACTGAGCATGCGAACAACGAAGAGAAATTGAAGAGGATACAAACAAAAAAAAACTTTTAGTTAACATCAGGAAGATACAGCTGAGAATCCTGGGACACATCACAAAAAAGGAGGGCTTAGAGAATTTAATACTCATTAGGCGGATAGAAGGAAAAAGAGACAGGGTACAGCAGTACAAAATATACTTGATGATATTAAGTAAGTGGATGTTGGAGTGGGGTTTGTGAGAGATGCTAAGACGAAATATCTTAAAAGCGGCAAGATATAAGGGCAAGGAGAAGCCCATGATCGCTTAAGTCAATAAAGAAGACCAGCTTAATTAGCACATATTTCGGTTAGTTACCTTAGAACGATTATGTCACTAGTAATTTCATATTTTAGCTAAAACTGTTAATTGATTAGTACCTTACTTAAATGCGTTGTGAATATGGGTTGAAAGTGTTAATTTGAATGTTGAAAATATTAAATAAGGCAAATTTCCTATCATTTAACTTAAATTTAAATTCATCATAGACAAAAGTTATAAATTTTGAGTTTTGTCTAATGGTATATCAATTTCTGTGAGTTAGTTAATGCTAAAAAAATTGGATTTTAAGGTATTTTTTAATATTCGGTTATAGTAAGAAGATTGATTTAGTCAGATTTTGATGAATTTTGTCATTGGGATGTAGACACCGGAGCACTATTTTCGCGAAATCCGAGCTGTCTAACGCTCTAACTGTCAGATTTTCTACCTCCGTTCCGTATTGACAAAGTTGTTGATATTTAGTAAGCTAAGAACCTAGCCAAAAATATATGTGCACCCGGTAATGATCTAATTCACTATTGAATGCTAATAATTAACAACACTAATTCACCATTCCTAAATACAAGGCAGTTTTTTCATTCTTTAATCTTAGCTTATTTTGATGTAGAACTGCAAGAACTGGTCACTCAAAGAGGATCGAATCTACTTGAAGTGCTGACACTAAGCGTACGTGTGTTTGCCTGATTTCAATCTTTATATGCCGAAACTTCTTTAACTTTTCTCGCCTTTTTGTGAGTTATTAATTTGAGTTAAAGAGATCACTTAAAAGGCAATTTTATTCTTTCTTCTTAAAGACGCAGATTTCTAAATATTTGGCCGGCATATTTTCTGTTAAAGAATAACTTTTTTATCAGCAATGTTTACACCGCTCTCCTTGCGGTATACATAATCTTGCAAGCTGCCACGAGTATTCTCTCACCAAGGTAAAAGGGGAATTTGTCACAAAATACACAGAAGACAAAATGTCTGCAGTATATAAGTACTTTTATCAATGTTTCTCATCGGTAGAGTTTCTATTAGTTTTGAAATTTCGAATTGCTTCAATACATTATCGATATGAGGTCAAGCGTTTTGACTTCTTTCTTTATAAAAACAAGATGGGTCCAAAGCTACCAAAGGGTCTGGATGTTTAAAAAAAAACTTTTTATCAATTAAATTATTCTTTTCATTTGTGTATTTTATAAAAGACGTTTTATAAATTAATCAAATAAAAATGCACAACTTAAGAACGAACACATGTGGTGACGTGTTTCTACCTACACCAAGGATCCATAAATCTAACGATCGCCATTAGAATTTGGGAAATATCCAGAGTTTTAGAGTAAAGTTTTGGTAAGTGAGCTTCCACGAAGTGTCAGACAACGTTCATTTAAGAACCAAGGATTATTTGAGCCAGTAAGAGAGATTACCGTTGAAAATGCAATTTAATCAATTCAAAACAATTCTCGAAATGTCTGGAACTCTCGGGTATCATTCCAAGGATTCTGAAGACCAGCAACATGTCTCCATAAAACAGGATGGGCGACAGCTCAAAACAAAAGAAACACGCAAATTCTGTAGAAAAAGAATTATCATGTTTGCGACATAAACTAGCCACTACGTTCCCGGAATTTGACAAGAAATTTCTTCTTTTGTGTATGTGAGTGGACCCGGTTAAAGTTCCAGCAAGAATAAAACAAAACAATCGAAATAAGAAATAACGATATATATTAAACACGGCAAAATACAACTATTTGAACTTTGTTAGTAGAACGATAATACCGGTTAGTGTGTAATACTATAATTCGACCCTCGAACTGGGACTCGTAATGGCCGTTACGGTAGCAATGTTCGTAGACGACTCTCGGCAGATTTCAGGGCGTTCTCCTTAGACTTCTCTCTCAGGTTACTTAGACTATCTGCGTCAGGCTATCTACTAGCTACTGACTCTCACTACTAGTGAGGGGAGGCATATATAATGGTTGGAAGAGTACATTCTGTTGTGAATGATGCCGCCATGACAGTGTAATATCTCAAAGAATAGATGCATGTCAACTAAACTCCAACTCTCTAAAAGTTACACTACCGGCCATAATTATTAAGCCACACCAGTTTTTTTTTTTTATAGAAATGATGTATTCCATACTATTTTTATTATTTATTGCCAAATGAAAATAGAATTTTTTTATGTTATTATTATTTGCAAAATTTTACAAGGCAAGGAAGTAATGATGAACTCGTCCGAATAACCCTAAATTTTCGTCATTCTTTCATTGATGAAACTGCAATATAGACAATTATTAAATATTTATAAATTCATTTGATGCACATGTTATTGTGCAATATTAACAAAAGAACCAATCCATTTTCATTTACAATTATTTACTTGGCAATAAAAACGAAAAAAATAGTAAAAAATACATCGTTTTTTTAAAAACACTTGGGTGGCCTAATAATTATGGCCGGTATTGTAAATGACAAGCCCAAAACAGTGAGATCTGTGATGAAAAATGTTTTAAATAGCGCTCATCTAGACGAAGATAATTATGGGTGCCACTATAAATAGGTAATAATTTGAAGCTAATATAAATTTATTTCTCAACTATTCTCTATATCAGTCAGTTGCGTGCCATACGTGAAACACACTTGGGCGATCATGTCTCAAAAGAGACATGACTGACTGGGCAGAATATTATCGCGCAGTAGGTTGCCATTGCATTCTGCAGTAGACTGGTTGCCAACCAAGGTCATAGAATCCAATCCATCCAGCTATTTAACCAATAGCTAGAGGTAAGAGACGGATTAATACCTTTCGCAAGGGTATTTGCGTGTAAGTAAATACAATGAATTCAAGTGGAATTCGAAACTCGGCTCTCCGATTTCTTGTGCCGAGCCGACATCCACTGCACCACAAGGTACATCTTCTAGATAATTTATGATATTATGGGTATTTTTCAGCGTTCCTGCTTTTCCATTCCATGTGATACAAGGTCGATGTTTAAAGTGCGTTTAAGAGCAAAAAGTATGGATAAATTACCCAAGCCTCGTCAGCACTTCAATACTTACAGATGCCTTAGGCGCCAGGCAATAAAATCAGCACCACCCGATGGAGAGGTACTGCCTTCCCCGCATTGGCTTTCGTCGAAATAAGGAAAGTATTATTATACTAGCAGTATAGCCCGGCGTTTCTTGGGTGTAATGAAAGCTTTAAAACTAATCCATGGTCCTGAAGCTCAGACTCTTTGGACGTTGGCACGAAAGACTAAAAAGCAATAGTTGTTTGCAGTTAAAGCGAAACCGTAGATTGAAAGAAAAATGAATGGATGTAAGTCAAATTTTGATTTCCTGGTATCGATATCAAATTTTCTGCACTATTGTAAGAACTGCAACCTTGACACTTCTGAATATCGTTTCTTATGTCTTTGTCTATGAGTGTATCAAATTTGATTAAAATCGGACCATTCCTTCTATAACCCGATTTTTTCGATTATCGATTATATAGTTTATTTTTCTTTTCATATGTCTGTGTGTGGGTCAAGTCTTTCTTTCCTATTTGCACCTTAGTTTTTATTCAGATAAGATGACAAATCCATACTTCTAATACAGATTATATATACCTATCCATATCATTCAATACATACATACATTATATATATGCTTTAAAAATAATTTACATGACACCAATTTTGTATAGCAAGAAGCCATATGTAAATGACAATCCAATAACTCTTTTTTGTTCGACTGACAAAAACACAAAACCGAACGTCGTTTTTTTTAATCCTATTTATTCACAGATGTTTTCACCAATATTTCGCGATTTTTTCTTAATACGAGTCAAGTTTTTGTTTTTTTAATATATTACTAAAGACAATGTCTCTTTAAATATTTTCCTTGAAAAATTATGCCCCTGTGTCACAAATCGTATTTGTTGTTAAAACCATATGTTCGTTTTTATTTTTTTAAGTTCCGGCAAGACAATGTTCGTTCGACATTTATATAATCCTAGAAAGTTGATTTTGTTCCAGTTGAGATGTTTTTTCCTACATTATCAGGGTTTTAACCTATTTCTTTGTATAAAGAGCCACTGAACATTACTAACATCCATTTATATTTATACGGAATTTAATATTTTTCTTTAGTCGTAAGATAAAACTTGCATTGATTTTTTCTTCATAATTTCTTTTAACATTACATTCGCCATTTGCAGGATTTGTTTATATTCAGATTTACTGTTAAATAACATTAAGAAAAAAATATAAAGTTTAAAGATTTAAGCAGTGTAAGTGTTTTTTTTCTGTAGGTTTTTTTTTATTGTAGTTTCTATCTCTGGGAATCAATCAGCTTAACAAATGAAGCTCTGATCTGAACGTCCAAGCTAAATAAAAAAGAAAGGGAGGTATGCATTACGCTGGCAGTTGCTGTTAAATAGTCAAAATAATAGCTAGCAATGATCTGCATCCGGTAGCCAGGCCTCTGGATCCTCTCTTAATTACTGTTGTTCCCAGATCCACCCTGTATCATGATGGTAACACACGTGAAGATCTCAGATTTTGGCAAATAGTGAACGCAGTTAGTCAGTTAAGTGACATACACGACATACTGACTGGGCAGATTTTTTTGCTGTGGGCTGTCTTTAATTTCTGTGGTAGACTGTTTGCCAACCAAGTCTACAAAACCCAATCCGTCCTACTATTTACCCAGTAGCTAGGGGAGAAGTGATAGATTCATACCTTTTCTAAGTAAATGCAACGAATTCAGCTGGAATTCGAACTCGGCTCTACGATGTCTCGTTTCAAGCCGATGTCCACCGCACTGCAAATATAAAAGAATATAATTTTTTATGGTAAAATAGCCCCAATATATTTTTATATAAAATTTACCTACAGTACCTATTTAAAATATTATCAACAATACCTATTTATAGTAAAATCTTTCGCAATATATTTTATAGAAAAATGACATTTTATCTGTTGTAATTGTGTTCAAAATATTCACTCTAAGCCATCAAGATTGTTCAAAATATTTAGATTACAACATTAAGTAAACCATAGAGGCTGATATGCTGCTAAACAAAATCATCTTACCAAACAAGAAACATGAAATAACATTTCCATAGTATCAATCCATATAATATCCTATAATTTCTTAGATAGAAATCGGTTTTCTTCGGCAAAGCAACGTAAAATACACATATTATTTCCTCTATGAATTATGTATACACAAAATATACATAAGAGTTCCATATCATCTACCTTGTATTCAGCAGTGAAAGCAGAATAATTTGCACCATGTTTTTATTAGATCAAAGCTCCCAAGAAATTTACTTTTGGCATTAAATGAGCCAAGAATAAGTGATATGGCGTAAAGCAATCAAATCACTTCAAATCGAAAGAATGGAATAATACTTAACAAAAGCAAAACAATATTGAATACATTAGATTTGTTACAAAAATAATAGTAGATTTCAGAAACATCATTTTATTATTATAATAATTAACTGTAGAAATGATGAAATTAGTCAAAATACAAGATTTGAACATCTATGCACCTCTGCCATCGATCGACGAGATGATTTATTGTTGTCTGACAAAAAGTTATGTGCTGCGATATAATGAAATCTTTGAAAGCTGATTCCCCCTTTGGTTTGGATCTAAAATTTGTACCATTTAAAAATGTGCTTAATGGCTAAAAAGCGATAATCAGTGGGTGAAAAATCAGAAGAGTATGTAGGATGTGGCAAACTCTTGTCTCTCAAGTCTGTGAGATTTTGCAACGTCATTCTTGCAATATGTGGCTGAGCATTATCTTGGAACAGAATTGAACCACGTTGATTCACCAATGCAGGTGTTATTTTTGGCAGCCTTGCATGCATTTCAACAAGTAGCTTGTAGTAAAACTCTGCATTAATTGGATTCCAAAAAGCTGTCGTAGATAACACTAATTGCAATCAATAAACAGTCAACATAACCTTCTGATGCAATTTTAGGTTTGGGAAATGTTTGAGGTTTCATCACGAATAAGACATTAACTTGATCGTTTACGGTTATCATAAAAGATCCACTTTTCACCACAAATGAATATTCGGTCAAGAAAGGGATCATTGTTGTTACGCAGAAAAGCACTGAGCACACTTCGAAACGCCTAAGTTTTGCTTTTCATTTATCTGAAAATGACATGGGACTGTTGCAGTCCTGATACTAAGTGTTTGAGACATTTATCTAACACTTCGACTTATTTTTTTGCTCAACAACTACTTCGAATTCTTCGTTGTCAAGACTGCATGGCCGTCCTCTACCTTCTTCTATTTCAAGGCACTCATCACCAGTAATGGAATGTTTGGAACCACCTTTGTACTGCCTGATTACTTTTGAACCTATCTACCCTTGCTGACAGAAATGTGAAAGGAATTGTGCCCAAGTTTGAACTCATGCAAGAAAAGTAATAGATCACATTTTTCATGTTTATGTTGAGTTTCTATGCTTCAAGAATACTTCTTCCTGAAAATAAGTTAAAGATTATTAAAGGGCGCACATTAATGATTATGTATGCCAAAATTCACATAATAAATTCCGTGGATACTATGTTAAAATGCTTTTTTTTCTAAATACAACACTTCAAGCGTTCGTTATTTTGTAATAACTTAATATATATGTATATATATATATATATATATATATATATTAGAATCTTACATTATTATATATATTATTACATATAAATATATATATATATATATATATATTATTACCTACATATTATTACATATATATATATCATATATATTTTATATACATTATATATATATTGTATATATATTATATATATATATTATTTATATATTACATATTATATACATGACACATATATATATGTATTACATATATATATATTATTAATATATATATATATATATATATATATATATATTACATTTTAGATATATATATATATTATGTCTTACATTGTTGATTTATAATTTGATTTGTAAGTGAAAGTGGTAAAGTTTTTATATTGTCAGAAATATATATATTTATATTCATGACAATCCAAAAACTTTATCACTTTCACTTACAAGTCAGACTCTAAATCAGCAACATAAGACAAGACGCTGAGCGCAGAAAATATCAGGCACAAAAGTAAAGTAAGGTTCATCATTTTTCTCACTCTTGGTAACCTCTTACCTTATAGCAGCATTCTCACTTTTCTTCGAGCGCTAGAAAATGTGCAAATGAATTTGCTCCATCCACACGCACGCACGCACGCACGCACGCACGCACACACACACACACACACACACACACACACACACACACACATATATATATATATAATGATTTGTTTGTACGATAAATTTTTATTACGAAAATGTGTGTCAGTAGATATAAATATATAACACTGTTTAATTTGTCGGTTTGTTTATAACCAAGTTTCGTTAATCTTCGTTAATTTTCGTAATATATATATATATATATATATATATATATATATATATATATGTGTGTGTGTATGTGTGTGTGTGTGTGTGTGTGTGTGTGTGTGTGAAAAGTGTATGTATATAATTATAAATATCAATATATATATATATATGCAATTTGTTACATATATTGTTTACATATTATATATGCGTTGTACTTATTTAAAAGCACTCAATATCTGTGATAGAGCAGACATATTCATATAGATAGACTCACACCTATCTATCTATCTATCTATCTATCTATCTATCTATCTATATATATATATATATATATATATATATATGGAGTATCAAAATAATTTTAAAACTCTGAGTACGGTGATCATCACGCCAACACATGCTATTGAGTTTTAAGTAGATGGTGTTGTGTTGCCATGTGGTCTAGGTTAGAAGTGTCATTTGTGTGCTTGTGAATAGTCTGTTTTGAACGTTTAACGAGAGTTGTAATTAGTTAATTGACAAATGTTTCGTTTAACATTGGCAGGATATTCATATCTTGACCAGGTAGATTTTTAGATACGGCCACATAAAATGTTAATGGAATCTATGCCTCACGGTTGTATCAGATTGCGTTTCCATAGCGAAGTTGTTGCTGTTTATAGTCGCATTGATGTGACAAGGTGAATAGCATCACAGACTATGTTTCGAGGAAGACTGATTGGACTTGTAACAGCGTCTACTGAAGATTTTTATTGTTGAGTCATAATATGATCGCAACTTAGCACTAACGTTTGTTATGGTACTGATTTCTGGTAAGTCCTTGCATCGTTCAGTTGCAAGTTAGATATTGTTGAGGTAGACGCATTTGTCCGCATATGAATGCTAAAGAATCGAAACTGAAAAGTGGCCCTTTTGTCATATTGTGCTCTCTGAATTTCGGAAAGTGTTGGAACTGCAGAAAGAAAAGCAATATTCATAAGGTTTATTAGGACCATTCACCAGTTTGGCGGACGGTCAAAAACTGGTTTGGCAGATTTTGACAGGGTGATTTTAACTTAAACAATCAACCACGCTCCAGCATCAAGAACTTTGTAAAACAATGGGAGACAGTTGTTAAAATCAACAGAAACAGTGTGCGAGATTAATAATTTATCTTTTCTGATTATATAAATTTTTATTTTAATTTTTTAACCGAGCACGAATTTTTAACGATCTATGACATAATTCTAATTTTTAACAACCGTTTCACGTCGTTGTACAAACTTGTTGATGGATTTTCGTTGAAACTTTGTAATTTTAATGAGACAATGTTCGGCTGACTGTACAGATTCAATCTTTCCTTCATTTATATTGTTCTGAAGAGAGGTGAGCAAATGAAAATCCGAAAGGGCCAATTGAGGAGAATATGGCGTGCCCTGGGGAGTTTCCCTAGTTTAGCTCTTTTGGAGAAGTGTTATAACAGAAGACGGAAAGTGTGACACAGAGATCCGAAGGCGAATTGACATGGCGAAGGAAGCATTCCAGAGTTGAATAAAGAGTTAAGAAACAGGACACTTTTGCTCGAAACAAGGAAGAGTGTACTGTATTGTTATGTGTTGTCAATTCTTCAATATGGCAGTGAATGCTGGACAATATCATCAAAGATGAAGAAAAACTGGAAGCAACTGAAATGTGGTTCTACAGAAGGATGCTGCAAATATAATTGATTGAGCATGTGAGCAATGATGAGGTCCTGGAAATGGTGAAAACAAAAGGAAATGAATACTGAGCATCAGGAAGAGACAGCTGAAATTCCTGGGACATGCAATGAGGAAGTCTTGGAGGACCTGATACTAACAGGCCAGATAGGAGGAAAAAGAGACAGAGGAAGGCAGCGAATAACACATATGAAGGACCTAATCAGGGGGATGATGGAACGAGGGTTGCATGGTGTAGCAGGAGAAGGTGTACTAAGAGCCACCAGGGATAGAGAGACGTGGAAAGCCATGATCGCCTACGTCCGAAAGGGACAGAGCACATAGAAGAAGAAGAAGTTTATGCAAGGTTGGTTTTGCAACATGCTGTCTTGCGTTGTTGTGGTGGAAAAGGAAACCTTTTCGATTTGCCAGAATTGGCCGTTTTCCTCGAAACCAAATTTCTTCAAATTGCGAAATGCATTTGTGATATCAATTTTCAAACTCTTACTAATCCTTTGTACTATGACAAGCAGAGCGTTTTCCTCGATGTCAAGAGTTCACACGGAGCGTGGTTGGTCATGAAGATTAAAATCATCCTGACGATTTTTACTAAACCCTCTTTCGACCATCCGTTCGAGATGGAGCATAGTCCAAATAAACCTTCTGAATATTTTTCTTTCCATCGCTTCCTTCTTTCCGAAATTCAGAAAGTAGAATGACGAAAGATCCACTTTCTATCCTCAATCTTTAAGGCATTCATTCACGGACAAAACGTCAACATTAAACAAAGACTAAGTTGCAACTGGCAACAATGAAACACCAGGCATCAGTGCCATAACCAAGGTTATAAAACCAAATTTGTCCTATTTAAACCATAGCTGGAAGAAACAGCAACAGATTAATTCCTTTCGTATTTCGTGAATGCAACGAATTCAGTTGCAATTTGAATTCGTCTCTCTGATTTTTCATTCCAAGCCGATGTCCACTCTACCACAACGTTCATTCTATTATGCACTTGAATTATGTATTTGACCTACAAGTATTATTTTCGTGAATAGAAACTTTTTTTTTAATTTGCTAATCGGGTATGACCTTTTGCAGTGAGCTTATATAAACAATAATTATAGCATAAAAATCTTTTAGTTTTCCTAATGTTTTTTAAATATTCCTATAAGTAAACTGGTCTCTTTATAATGTCTCTTATTTTTCTACTCTTGCTCCATATTATATAGCTGCTCGGGTACTGCAACGGATACTGCTACAGAGGAGAAGTCAGGGAGTCGCGTTCAAATACGGGGCTAGTCTGTTGCTTTCACGTTAGGGCTAATACTCTTGGGAATGTGGTGAAGCCGTCCTTTTTCATGTTAACTGTAGGTTAAATAGCATCATACACTGCACTCTTTAAATTTTGCGCGGAAAACAAGAAACGGAAAGAATAGAAATTCAACTATGGAGACAGCAACTAAGAATTACTCTTCTGTTTTTCTCCAGTTTCTTGTTTCGAGCTGATATTTACTGCACCACATCCTAATATCACTGTTATCAGTATTCTACTCACTGCAGTTAAGCAATATCTAGTCTGGTCAGTACCTAGATGTGTGACCGCTTGGAATTAGCAGGTGCTATACAGGTGGATGTAAGGGTGATGTAAATTTTAAACGGCTCAGAATTGTTAATTTGACTAATCTTGTTCATTATATTTACTTATATGCAAATCGCTTTAGAAAAGTTAAGAATCTACGTTTTCTGCTCCCACTTATGGGTTAATTAGTAGAAGTTTTATCAGTAAGCTATTATAATCTTTAGAAATACGTAAATATTATCTTGCTCTAAATAAGCTGAAAATGTTGATGATCAGATGATGGAAAGTGAGTCGGGCTGGGAACGAGTGCCCTCTAATGAAAGTTAATTTTTATAATTTTTTCTGTCAACTAGGTAATGGCATAGCAGGCAAAGAAAATAGCAATATTTATCTTTTGTGCAGGGTCGATAGCAGGTGGTAAAGTTTTTGTTGTGCTAACGTCAGACCTTTCGAACATATTCGCTATGAACGTTCGATAAAAGGACGGACTCTGTCAAAGAATCGAGTACAAAAATAATTTGAGAAATTATAGGTGTGCGATGGATGAAGAATTGTCGTGTAAATTATGCAAAACATGCGAATAACACTGACATCTCATTTCAGCAGATATATTTACCGAAATTTCACAAAAACGTTTTGAAATACTAAAGAGTAAAATTATTTGTAAAAACGCCATTTGGTTCATCCACAGCCTCCAGACGACTCTAGAATCACCAGGAACTCTTTTGAATAGACTCCTTGTTCGAGAATGCTACAATAATTATTGCATTCAATTCAGATCATCTTTGGCGTTACAAGGAGTTAGTTTAGTCTCTTTCTCGAGTTCCCCCCACATAATAATCAAACGGTTATATATATATATATATATATATTGCAGTTCTTACAATAGTGCAGAAAATTCGTAATATATATATATATATATATATATATATATATATATATATATATATATAAAGCAAGTTGTTTACTTCGGGTTTGGCTCTAAATACGTATAATTATAGTTCTTAGTCTCAACCATGATACCATTTACTTAGAGGACTTGTTTAGCCTTAAAAATTCAGTTTACGACGAAAAAAGTTATTTGATATGGATGTCAGAAAATCAAAATTTGACTTAAATCTATTCATTTTTCTTTCAGCCTACGGTTTCGCTTTAACTGGAAACAACTATTGCTTTTTAGTCTTTGGTGCCAACGTCCAAAGAGTCTGAGCCCCAGGAACATGGATTAGTTGTAAATCTTTCATTACACCCGAGCAACGACGGGCTATACTGCAAGTATAATATATATATATATATATATATATATATATAATAATGCATATAATATATATATAATATAAAAAATATATATTATATATATATATATATGTGTAATATTATATATAACAATGTACGAATCTAATATATATATATATATATATATATATATATATATATTATACTGCTAGACAAAATATTTCTATTTCTGCATTAAATAATTCGTTGAGGTTGACATACCGCGAAAAGATTTAACGATCCGAACAACCAACATGAAATATCTCATAACATTTTCCAAATATCATTGTACAATCTCTTAAAGAGATGATATTGTATCCCAAAATATAAATTCAACATGACTACAGCATATCAGATAGTCACAAAAACATGTAAATGCGCAACAGCTGAGAATCATCTACCATGTATTAAATTGTGAAAGCAGAATAATATATATCATATTTATATTAGTTCAAAGTATACGAACAAATTAAATTTAGGCATTAAGCAAATCATAAGTTGATATGCAGTTAAATAAACACATAAAACATTCAATAACAGAACTTGCTACTAAGGTAGCTTTTTACAATAATGTTCATCCTATTTTTTTTCTTTTATTAGTCAGGTGCCATACGTGATACACGCTTTGGGGCGATCATGTCTCGAAAGACACATGGCTGACTAGGCAGATGATTATCCAGTAGTAGTTTGCCTTTGCTTTCTGCGGTAGGGAAGAGACTGCTTAATACCTTTCCCAAGGGTATTTGTGCGTAAGTGAATACAAGGAATTCAACTGGAATTCGAACTCCGCTCTGCCAGTTGTTCCGAGTCGATATCCATTGCACTACTAATGACAAGGCAAAATATCTTTCAAGGTAGAAGGTTTTAGAATTAGCGACACATTTTATAAGTATATGTTGGAAAGATGACTGTTGACCCTAAATTTGAACTGGTTAACAGAGGTTCGGGGCAGAAATTTGCTTGAATGGGGCTTACAGCTTGGATTTTTCCAAGAAAGTTTAATGAAATAATTGAAGACTCGTGATTCGGATTAAAAATCAATGTTAGAAAAAACTTTGTCAAAATCAGGTTAATCAGATCTTATGGTTATTCTTAGATTCCATTGTCTATTTCTTGCCTTTATTTATGAAAAGTATCTTGTCCTCTTCATTCCGTCATAATTTATTCTATTCGTTTATTCTTTATTTCTTTATTTATTTCATTCGTATTTTTATTGTTTATTTATTTCTACTTTGTTCCTTTCATTATTTTCTATGACTATTCATTTTTCATTATCTTGCGTTTGTTCATTGTGTAGACTATTCTTAAACTTTTATGTATTCTGTTTGTTTATTTTAATATTATTTCTCATTATTTATTAGGTTCCTTTATTCTTTCCTTAGTTTGGGATTCTGTTTTCTTTTGTTTCTTTGAATACCCTTATTAATTCTATTCGATTATTCTATTGTTTCTTCTTTCGTTATTGATTATTTCTTGATTGTAATATTGTTTCTGTTTGTTTCTTCTTTCTTTGTTTCAACCTTTTGTTTCTTTTGTTTTTTGTTTGTTCTTATTTCATTCTTTTTATTTCCTTTCCTTTTTTTAACTTCTTTACTCAAACTACTTCCCAGGTTTTCTGACTTTTCATACAATCTTTCTTATTCATATACTTTTCATCGTCATTTACTATTCTGTTTAATCTTCATTTTCGTTTCCTTTATTCTCTTCCTTTTTTTTTACTTCCTATTCCATCTTTTTCTTCTGATTCTTCGTTATTCATCTCCTCCCCACCGCATTCTCCTCCTTTTTTAATCTCCACCTCCACAACTTCTTTTTTTTTTTTTTTCATATCACCCCAAGCAAGGCATTTTACTGCCATTGATTTGCAGAGAGTTACATAGAAGGAAAGTTAAGAGAAAGAGTGACAAGTTATAGGGGGTTGTCAGGAAGTGGGTAAGGGTAGGAGGAGAATACTGACGAGAGTAGAGTAGATGTGGATAGGAGCATGAGAGTGAGAGAGAGAGAGAGAGAGAGAGAGAGAGAGAGAGAGGACGCAAGTTATTGAGATAAGAGATGACTATTGACTTAATATTTAAATTACTGGAGATTGTAGTTAAGCCTCGTCATCTCTAAAAAGATTTATAGCATTCACAGGACATGAGTTATAACATCGCAACATTGTTTACAATTTCACCTATTTCTCAATATACATATATATTTTTCTAATCGTATCGCCTCAAGCAAGGCATTATACTGCCACTCTAGTGCAGGGGATTACATAGGAGGAAAGTTAGGAGGATGAGAATACTAATGAGATGAGATGAGAGCATGAGAGAGAGGATGCAAGTTAGTAAAATAGGAGATGACAATTGACTTTACATTTAAATTCTTGGAGATTGTCGCTGTCAGGGACACAAGTAAATGGAAGGAAATTCCCCAAGCCGGAAGTGTGAGAAAAGAAGCTGAAGGCATATAATTTGTGATTATATTTTATTGGTTTCACAGTAAAAGGGTGGGACCTTGTTACTAATCTTGTGGCTCGAATAAATTCATATAAATAGATCTTCTAAGCTGCTTTCTTTTATTTTTGCAATAGGAGAGTGGGGTATGTTCTCTCGTTTTCTGTCCTTATCACTCTTCGTTCTCTTTCATTTTTCTTATTCCCTTTCTCTGCAAATAATTATCGGTTACCTATGTACGATGTAAATATTTCACATTCCCAAATGAACCAAAATCCTCTAGTCACAATGTTGACGCGAGCTTCCAACCACGCAAAGTGGGTCGACTTGATTGTAGCAAAAGGAACCAGAAGTCTAGCATTGGATATCTGTTTTTTTTTTTGTTATTTTGTGTGTGTGTGTGTGTGTGTGTGTGTGTGTGTGTGTGTGTTTCTGCCGCATGCACCCAAGGTGGGTTGAGCCAGCTTCCTCCCCAACGGAGAAAGTTTCATTGGGATTTGTTTAAGGGCAGGGTCTCAAGTCCTACCCTGTTTTTAACCCATAACTGGAGGAAAGGGGGGGGGATTAATACCTCTCCCAAGGGTACTAGCGCGTAAGTGAATGCAGGGCATTCAAATGGAATTCGAACTCGGCTCACCGATTTCTCTTTCCGAGCCGACATCCACAGCACCACAACGCACATCCGTCAATAAACGCTTACAGCACCTGGTATTCCCAAGCGGTCACCCATCTAAGTACTGACCAAGCTCAACGTTGCTTAATTTCGGTGATCGAACGAGAGCCGGAGTATTAAACATGATATTACCGTAAGGTATGGTATGAAGACGCAGAACACAAAAGGATAGAATATGCTAAAAGATAAACAAATGAAATTAACACGCTATATTCGTTATCAGGATAAAAAAAAATCCGTTCAAATCATAAGTGATAATTTGATCGCCATATTATATCCTTACCAATGCAATTTCCTGTTCACTGCTTAGAGATTTCGAGCAAACGCGTCTGTGTTTAGTGATTGACGGCAAAAAGAAAAGATTAAAAATCTTTTATTGGAAAATCACATATGATGTCTTCCCAAGCGTCACATCAACACGAAAAAAAAAAAAAGGAAAAAATCGTTTTAAAATATAATGAAAAAAAAGTCATCTAGATTTTAATATTCTCGACAGATTTTCTCTGGCATTTGGTAAGTCAAAAATATCTCGTTAGAAAGTGTGACGTAATATAATTTCTCCTTTTTATCAAATGCAGGTCAAATTTCTCATAGATGAATAAGAGACTTATAAGCAGCAGAACTGTTCTTCGACACAAGGATGTTGAGAATACTATGAACCGAATATGTAAGCAATTAGAAATATTTAAGAAAACAAACGGTAAAAACTACTTATACATAACATTTTGGAACTGAACTATTTACTTTGATCACTGGAGTATATTGTTCTCCTACAATGAGCCATGCTAATTCCAGATGATTTATCGATGACTCTCCCTTTAACTGAAATCTTTAAGTTAATTATTAACTAGTGCTATAACAAGGTATTGAACTCACAACTCTTTGGTCAAGTTACTGAATCTAACCAACCCCTTTATCCACTAAGCTATGTATTTCTGAGGACACTATCCCAGTGGATACTACCTCATCTAAGATGCATAGACAAATGTCAGGAAGAGATTGGTCCATGTTTCTGAGATGATGTACTTATATTATTTAAATTGTTCGGATTGTTATCCTCATCTTTAACGCCATATTCAAGTGGCATGACTCATAGAATGAGATCAATCTAGCCTCGTAATCGAAATACATAGTGCCGTTCAAAATTCCAGCCCCCTGAAGAAGTTTGGAGCATACAATGGCCGACATTTCATGAATATAACTATATAGATAAGGACAGCAGTCCTCATCTATAGCAGCGTTGAATTTTCAAGTACATAATAAGAAAGATGATTTGGAAATTTTTATACTCACGGGATATATTGAAGGCAAAAAGGATAGAGGAAAAAATGCATAACCTAACAAAAGTAGATGAATCACGGAACAAGTGTTCAGAGAAATGAAATAATTAAAATGAATTAAGAGAAAATTGTGGAGAGTCATGATCGCCAATGTCCTGAAAGGACACGCTAGAGAGAAGATTCTGATAAAACTCTGATAAGAAAAAAATGACAATATTTTTTGGTTTTCATTTTATCTTCCATTTTTATAATACAAATAAAAATACAATCACAGTTTATTAACCATTGGATGTCTTCCATGACAAAGATGCTATATGATATATGATTAGGATCTTGAATACATACACATACACCTTTCTAAATAAAGTAGACTGTTCTTTAATTTAAAATGTGGCGTTTTGTTCTCATGTCATCCACGAAGTAGAATTTCATCGCAAATATTCAAATGAGTTCTAATCTTTAGTTTAAGATGCCACTTGTGAGAGAGAGAGAAAGAGAGAGAGAGAGAGAGAGAGTAAGAGCATTTAACATAACAAGAAATGTATAGTCTATAACATCCTTGTGAAACGAATAATCCATGTTTGGAGAAAGAAACCTAAGGCGCACATCCATTCACTGATATTGATTGATGAATCTCGGATTTTTAAAATAAAGTCAAACAATAAAATTTATGCATGCGAGATATTCCCGGTTAGATTCAGTGTTGATATCGTTATCACAAGATCACTGTATTGGGTAGGATCGGGTGATTACTTTCACGACTTGATAATACAAAATACGTTAAAAAACATAGATATTGCGTAAGCTTCGATGATTTTGCATTCGCTAGTCTGGGTAAATTGTCCGCTCAGCTAGGGGCCTGTGATAACGTGAATTGTTTTGTCTGTATTGAATGGTTTCAGAAAAATACAGAAAATCTTTGAGAAATAATTCAGAAATAGAATTTTGTGATCTGGAGGAAGTGAAAAACATCTTTGAGAACAGGTTAGAAATAGCGTTTATTGGTAAGAAAAAGTTGAATCTACGACACTAGTCTAAGCGAAATTAGGCCGAGCGAAAGCGTGTTTCATTTTAATGTAACGTCGGTTGAGCAGTTTGACATAGCAAGCGTGCCTCTATAAATAAATTTACGACTAAGTCTGGAGATCTATCCTAACGAGTAACTTTCGGCCTTGTGCCACATTTAAGGTATACTTAGAAGATCATGATAAGCTGCGTTTAAAAGCCATGACCATCTAGACATAGGAAAAGTGAGTTCGATTCAACTGAGTGCCCCATAATATCTGCCTTGTACCACATTCGAGCCACGCTTAGAAAACCATCCTCACGCTTAAAAACCCATGAGAATGTCAACGTGGTGCAATGGCTCGCAAGCTTCTCTCGCGTAATCACTTAGACCTGAACAGTGAGTTCGATCCTCATTGGGCGGGTACCCCATACATTCAGTCTTGTGTCACATCTACGCTTAGAAAATCTCCACAATCTATAAGAGTGTCAATTTTTAGTTTAAATTTAGTCTATAGGAAAATAGCATACAGGCAGTCATTGGCATATTGACGAGGTATATTGGATAGCTACCTTGATCACTTAAGACTGAATTACTAGTTCGATTCTGAATATGTGCTCCATACTTTTGGCCTTGTGACATATCTGGACTACGCTTACAGAACCACCATACAAATTTTTTTATTTTATTTGTATTGATTGAGGGAGTCTGCCATCGATATTTGCTGGAAGTAAAACTTGAGTAATATAGAATTATGAAGAAAACTTTCAAAAACGTATTCAGGGACGTTTGATTCAGTTAAGTGGCATACGTGATACACGCTTTGGGCGATCATGTCTTCGAAAGAGACATGACTGACTGGGTAGAAGATTATTCCACAGTAGGTTGCTATTGCTTTCTACAGTAAACTGGTTGCCAGCCAAGTCTATAGAACCCAATCTGTATCATTATTTGAGTAATAACTGGCGGGAAAAGACGGAATAGTATTTTTCCCAAATGTATTTGTGCGTAAGTGAATGCTATGAACTCAACTGAAATTCGAACTCGGCTCCCCGATTTGTCGTTCCGAGTCGATATCCACTGCACTACAACGCACATCCAACGTTTATTACTTGCCTTGAAAAAAAGTTTTTCATTGCTTCTTCTACTTCATGATGGAGTTGACGTTAATCTTTATTTGTTGTGTGTGAGTTATTTTGCTATTCTGTTGACGGTGTTGTCAAGAATACAAATCAAAGATCCCTTCGAAAATGGGGATTCGTTTAACATAAATGGACATCGAGTAGATCGAAAGACATTGTGATGTTTAATTGATCGTGAATCAGAACAGTGAAAATGCAGAATTACAGGGGAACAAAGACAATGTTAAATTGCGGAGATAATTTTTGTGGTTCAGTTGGGTTTTAAGAGCCGCGAACGGAACTCGAATAGTAATAAACATTAGAGTCGATGGTAGGGAAAAAGAAAGAAGACATTCTCAGAGATTTTGGAATGAATCACCATGCATTCATTTCGTATTAACGTCTCACTTACTTCAAAATTTTTGTTTTTGTTTTTAGGAACAGAGAAAAAAATACTAAAATATTATGTGATGTATGTCCTTTTGTATGGCAGTGAATTCTGGGCAATGATATGAAATATAGCGAATAGTCAGTCCGTTAAGTGCCATACGTGAAACACGCTTGGGCGATCATGTCTCGAAAGAGACATGAGTATCTGGGCAGAAGATTATCCCGCAGTAGGTTGCCATTGCTTTCTGTGGTAGACTGGTTGCCAGCCATAGCTATAGAACCCAATCTGTCCTGTTATTTAACCCATAACTGGAAGGAATAGACGGATTAATACCTTTTTAAGGGTATTTGCGCGTAAGTGAATGCAATGAATTCAAATGGAATTCGAAACTCGGCTCTCTGATTTCTTGTGCCGAGCCGATATCCACTGCACCACAACGCACATCCAATCGCGAATAGAATTGAAATAAAATAAAATGATGAGGTAATACAGAAACATACTGAGGACACCATAGACCGAACACGTGAGCAACGACGAGAAATCTATACCCAACATCAGGAAGAAGCAGTTAAAATTTCTAGGGTTCTTATTGATAAGGGATGACTTGGTAAATTCTGATACTCACAAAAAAGATTGAAGGAAAAAGGAAATCATGGTGTAATATAATTGGTGGGGTTGTGAAAATAGATGATAGAATAGGATTTGGGATAAAAAACAAACACGGGACTATTTCGATAGAAACACATAAGAGACTACTCGATTGCTATGTGATGTCAGTTCTTCAATTTGGCAGTGAATGTTGGACAATATCTTTGAAGAGAAAGAAAAACATTGAAGCGACTGAAATATATAGTTATACAGAAGGATACTGCGAATATCATGGACCGAGCATGTGAGCAATGATGAGGTTTGGAAACGATGGAGACAGAAAGGAAATTAATACTGAGCATCAGGAAGAGACAACTTAAGTTCCTGGGACATACAATGAGGAAGGATGGCTTTGAGAATCTGATACTAACAGGCCAGATAGAGGGGAAATGAGACAGAGGAAAACAGCGGATAAGATATTTGTAGGACCTGATCAGGTGGATGACGGAACGAGGGTTGCGTGTTGTAACAGCAGAAAGCGTGCTTAGAGCCACCAGGAATAAGAAGAGGTGGAAAGCCATGATCGCGTACATCCTGAAAGAACAGGGCATATAAAAGAAGAACAAATAACCAAAACTTACTAAGAGCTACAAGGAAAAGGAAGATGTGGAGAGACATGACTGCTTATGTCTTGAAGAGAGACGACAGATAAAAGAAGATATTTTACCAACACGCCCAAACACAAACGACTTACAGTCACATCACATGAAAACGACGGTTCTCGTACGATCGCACAAGTTAAGCAACGTCGAGCTTGGCCAGTACCTAGATTGATAATCACTTGGCAGTACCAATTGCTCGGACCTTGGGTGTTAGGAGGTGTAATAAATAAAGCCTCGGAGATGGAAATCGGTGTGCCGTGTTCCAGTTTCATTCGGGTTCGTTATGTTCATTTTCGCGTTCAATAATCTCAGGAAAGATATGAATCCATCGCTTCAGAGTTTTGGGTTATCGTTAATCTAAATTTTCTTACTCACTGAGGATTCACACCAGGTGTCATACATGGTGGATTAAATGAGAGAAAACCACATTCATCCAGTATGACTTACGGCTATATTACGTTGAAACACGGATTCTCGATCGAATTAAAAAATTAAAAATGTCGAGTCTTGTCAGTATCTAGGTAAGTGACATCATTTCGAACAGGCTTACGGCCTATCACGTTGAATACACCGGTTCTCGCTCGATCACCAAAGTTAAGTAACGTTGAACCTGGTCAGTACTTAGATGGGTGACCGCTTGGGAATACCAGGTGCTGCAAAGGTATCGTGACGGATGTGCGTTATGGTGCAGTGGATATCAGCCCGGAAAGAGAAATCGGTGAGCCGAGTTTGAATTCCAGTTTTATACCCTGCATTCACTTAAGCACTGGTAACCTTGGGAAATGTATTAATCTGTCCCTTTCCTCCAGTTATGGGTTAAATAACAAGGGTAGGACTTGGGGACCCTGCTCTTAAAAACAAATCCCAATGAATCTTGATACTCTTAAAAGAAAAATGTTGTTAAAATAAAATAAACTTACCCGAAATCATTGGTTATGACTTTTGGAACACTAAGTTTTGTAAGTTCAAATGTGCATGTGGTAAAATATATAATGACTTGGATTGCCTGGCCAATGCATTTAGTATAAATCAGACTGTCACTATGGTGTTGAATTCAATGTCAACTTATATATATATATATATATATATCTAGTCATCTATAGTCAAGATAAGATTATAGATTACAACATATAGTAAAGAGTTTGAGATAGCTTCATATATATTTAAGAGCAGCCTTTGAGATTTGAAAAAGATATCACTCGACCGGTGGTCGAGATGGAGGGAAAATTTACTCGCCTTGAAATCATTTTTTCATCGACCGACTCCATTTTCTTAATAGTCGCCTTACGTAAACATAGCGTGAATCGCCGACGGAAAACAAAAAAATGAAATTTTAATTAAAATTTCGAACGCGTTTGAAAGGATTTAAAAAATTAAAAAAAATAAAAACCAAATTTAATTATTCCTCTTAATAATAGCATCAACATTTTGTGATAAATCCTTGTTTTTATTAAGTAAAATAAATCCTTGTTTTTATTTTAACATCATGATATGTATTTATTTTTTTTGGCAATTGAGTGGAGGTACCTAAATTCGTGGTTTCTTTTTTCTGTTTGACTACAAGCTCAATCTCATAGACGATCAAAATTACAAATCTGATTTTCTCAACAATTTTCTATAAAAGAATTACTTGCATAATTTGTTTTTCGGTTCGTGAATAAAATAAATATGCGTATTTTTTTTTATCTTTCTTTCAAATGTACTTTTTTATTTTTCGCAAGCAATCTGGGTGACCGAGATATTTTGGCTCCACTCTGGAAGCGTTAAGTGAACGAATGTTTACACTGACCGGGACGATAAAAGCGTGAAAAAAGAGTTCAATAATGGCATTGTAAGTCATTCTGAGTAACTTGTGTAACTCAAATGGCATACTTTTGGGTTCTAAAAGTTGGGTTGTGTTTTTCTATATTTGAAGGAACACGTTTCATTGTTATATTTTTTATCGACGGCGGTAGAGTAAATCAATAAACTTTAATCGCCCAATTAATCTCTTAATCGTCTGAGCCGATCGGGCGAGTGAAATCTCAAAGGTTGTTTAAGAGTGTGAATAATCTTATGGTGGCAGTAAGTAGTTATTTCATTACGGTACTTTAATAATTTAGTTTTCGGAAATTTGATTATTTGGATTTTTCTTGTAAGCAAAGAAAATATTTTTTATGTAACGTCTTAAATGTTCTAGCTTTTGTTTAATATCTTCCATTTTCCTGTAGGTGTTTTATTTGCATCATTCAATTGCCAATGTTATTTCGAAAGTGAAGTTGAGTTATTCTAGATTTTATTTTTAAATAACATATGCTGATATAATCGTGACTTAAATGTGTTGTATTACTTCCAATACAATGTTTGATATGAGTTTGATTTTCTGTAGTGGTAGTCGTATCTTGGTATACTATAGAATCTATAAGGCATCTATTTTGCAAAGAACATTCATTTGGGTTACAATAATTGCAAGCACTCGACCGACGGTCGAGATGGAGGGAAAGTTTACTCGCCCCCAAATCATTTTACTCGACCGACTCTATTTTCTTAATAGTTGCCTTACGTAAACATAGCGTGAATCGCTGATAGAAAACAAAAAATGAAATTTTAATTAAAATTTCGAACGTGTTTGGAAAGATTTTTAAAAAATCTCTTTTGTAAATTAAAAAAATAATAACAAAATTTGATCTTTCCTCTTAATAATAGCATAAACGTTTTGATGATAAAACTTTGTTTTTTTTAACATCATGATATGCTGCTTTTTTTGTTTTGTGTTTTGGCACTTGAGTGGAGGTAGCTAAATTCGTAGTTTCTTTTTTTTGTTTGACAACAACCTCCATCTCATAGATGATAACAAAAATAACAAATCCGATTTTCTCAACGTTTTTCTATAAAAAATTACTTACTTGTATAATTTGTTTTTCGGTGCTTGGTTGGAAGAAATATGCGTACATTTTCTTTCTTTCAAAAGTTCGTTTTACTTTTCGTAAGCGGGAGGAAATATAAAATAATAATAATATTTTTAAAATTTGTGAGCGTCTTTAATCTGGGCGACAGATACGTTTTGTTTCTACTCTAGAAGCGTTAATTAAACGAATGTTTACACTGACCGGGACGATAAAAACCAAGATTTCAATAATATCATTGTAGGTCATTCTAAGTAATTTGTGAAACTTTAATGGCATACTTTTAGGTTGTAAAAGAAATCAGATTTCCTTTTTTTTATTTGAAGGGACACGTTTCATTGAGTGTTTTTAATCGACCGCTAGCGAGTAACGCAATAAACTTTAATCGCCCAATTACATTTTTAATCGACCGAGTCGATCGGGCGAGTGAAATCCCAAAGGCTGATTGCAAGCATTAGTATTATTGTCGTTATTTTTAACAGGGTGGATTTGATTGCTAATTTTTTGTTATATTACTTTAGGTTTTTATTGTTACTTTATTATTATTATTATTTCAATATTATCAGTGAAGGTATAACTAAGTTTCAGTGTATTCTTATAAAAGATTTTACTAAAAGGGTTATTACTTGGGAAGTGTTTCTGAACTAGATTAAGGACTTTATTGCCTTATTGATTACTAACTATTTTGTTAAATGGTAGTGTGTACCAAAATTATTTTTTACACTACATTTTACTCTCGCATCGATCAAATATCTGCTGGGGCTGACAAAGCAAACCACGCTTCCGAGCGTGAAAAAGACCTCCAATCCGTGGCGAACTGGGGTAAGAAATGGCTCGTGAATTTTAATGCTTCCAAAACGAAGCTGTTATGTATTAACCATCACATACAATCTCTCCTACCCCCCATTAGCATGGATCAGGCTAGTCTTCCTGAAAGCAAAACACTGCGCCTCCCCAACTTAACTCTTACGACAGACATCAAGGGGAATGACTATATAGAATCCATAACTAAATCCGCTGATAAGAAAGTTGGTTCTCTGTGTAGGGCCAGGAAGTTTTTTCCACCTGAAACAATACTGCACATATATAAATCTACCAGCCACCCGTGCATTGAATAATGCTGCCATATCTGGTCGGGTGTTCCTGCTATCCACCTAGGTGTCCTTGACAAAATCCAACGAAGAATATGTAATGTGATAGATTCTGACTTGGCAGCTCGGATACAGTGGCTTCTCCGTGTCTCTTCTACAAATATTTTCATGGCTTCTGCTCTGATGAACTTAGCTCACTGGTGCCCGTTATATACAAATTTACTCGAACCACAAGATTAGCAACTAGATCCCACCCTTTTACTGTAAAACTAATAAATTGTAAATGGAAATTCTACTCTCTCAGTTTCTTTTCTTGCACTTTCCACCTGTTGAATTCCGTTTCATTTACTTGCTTTCCCGACAGGTATAATCTCCAATAATTTAAATGTAAAGTCAATAGTCATCTCATATCTCACTAACCTGCATCCTCTCTCTCTTATGCTCATTTCTCCCTCCACTTCCCTCTCATCAGTATTCTCATTCTTCTCTAAGCAACTTCCAGACACGCCCTCTAATCTGTCATTCTTTCTCATAAATTTTCCTGTTATGTGACCTCCTTGCAAACAGTGGCAATAAAGTGCCTTGCTTGAGGCGATATGATTATAAAAATATATATATCATGTTTGGTATTATTAATTTATTTTGCTTGAAAATAATAATGTTATTGCATTTTTAGCCGCTGTTTTAGGACAGTAAAATAATATTTAATGTGTTTATAAAATGTTCTCAGTTGAGGAATTGTTGCTAATTCTGTGTTCAACAGAATTAGTATGTGTCTAATAATATATGGCGGGTATTTTCTTTAGGATGGATATGAAGTGGGTTAGCATTATATTTTACGTAGTGTGAGTATGCGGAATTAATTAAAGTAGAATATCTTCTAGGAAGGTTTTTTTCAGATTAAGTTACATTATTACTTTTAGACTCAAATTTTTCTTACTTTGTGTATTAATTTACGAATTCTCTCTAATTTAGTGTTTGTAAAATTATGAACAGTCGTGAGACCATCGTTTAAATATAAGCCTATTTAATATATATCAACATTAATATGGGCAGATAGACTGTACAAAATAAAGAGGCCTACGTTATTTATGATTTTGCAGAATCCAGTAATCCCAGTCTTGTCGAATTGGTCCGTGGAATTTGTTCCTCTCTACTGTTCATTGTTGTGGATGTGAACCGCTTGTTTAGAATTTAACGATGTTTTCTTCTTCATTTGTGATGCTAGAATATTCCATGGCAATCCAGAAAATTGAAGGTTAATAATCTACTACTGGTTAAACTGTTTGAACAAATATTTGAATTTGTGATTAATGTTGTTAAACCCCTAATGTCATTAGTAGGGTTACTTCATTGGATTAATCCTATGCGTTATTATACGAATAGAACTGATAATATATAAACCTGTACTCGTTGTTGTATGATCAGATTATCTCAGAATGAAACGGTTGTCCGGGTTCTGGGAAGGAAAACGGATAAACATCAGATAAGATAAAAAGCAAAATCTTTCAAAGGGCAGGTGAATCCTTTCATGGGATCACCATTATTCTATTAAAAGTACCATGATGTAGAAATATCTGAAAAGCTACGTAAGACAACTAGAAATCTTCATTAACTTATTCTATGCAAAAAAGTAATAGTTCAACTTGAAAGCATCCAATAATATAGGGTAGTTCTTCTTTTGGGTAATGCTGTTCTTGCATTCAAGGGAGAATTGAAAAGCACGACTTATGTTCCTACATTTATTCTGCCATGCATATAAATTGCTTGATATCAGATATCATGTTTGGGTATTAAAAATGATCACACACGATAAAGTGTTTAGAAAATGGCTGTCACATATAGCTAGGTGCCCTTACTATTTACCTTGAAATTTTAATAAAATCCAACACAGAATCAGTAATATCATTAGTCCTGATCTAGCGTTTTGGCTGTAGTCACATTCCTACTGGCGTAATTTTCTTTCTCTGTGCCTTTTCTATAAATAGTTTCATAGCAATTGTTGCCATTACTTTCTGCGGTAGACTGGTTGCCAAACACGTCGATAGAACACAATATTTCCTGTTATTTTACCCATAGATGGAGGGGGAAAGACGGATTCATACCTTCCCTAAGAGTATTTGCGCGTATGTGAATGCAACCAATTCAGCTTGAATTCGAACTCGGCTCCCTATTTCATGTTCACGAACCGATATCCACTGCACAACAATGCACATACTGTTTTAAAATACTAACTTTACGACTGTTTTATAATGAACACATTTTTCTGTAAGGAAATAGTCCTATGACGAGCATTTTCTGTGTATATTCAAGGAGGTAAAAATGCTTGTTCTTATTTTAAATCAGTCATTTTGCCATTTCATGATCTTAACCTGACAAAATAGAATTATAATTTGTAATTTGATAAAATGATACATTATTCTTGGAACATATTCTTTTATGTGCCATGTCCTTTCAGGAGGTAGACATCATGGCTTTCCACATCTCCTTGTCCCTAGTGGTTCTTAGCACGCTTTTTCCTGTTGCACCATGCAATCCTCGTTTTGTCATCCACCTGATCATGTGCTTCAAATATATTATCTGCTGTTTTCCCCTGTCTCATTTTTCCTCTATCTGGCCTGTTAGTAACAGGTTCTCCAAGCCCTCCTTCCTCATTGCATGTCTCAGGAACTTCAGCTGTCTCTTTCTGATGCTAAGTAGTAGTTTCCTTTTGTCTCCATCCTCTCAAAATCCACCTCATTGCTTACATGCTCGATCCATGATATCCGCAGCATCCTTCTGTAGAACCACTCTTATGCTGCTTCAAGTTTTTCCCTTATCTTCGAAGATATTGTCCAACATTCACAGCCATATTGAAGAATCGATATCACATAGCAATCTAGTACTTTCCTCTTTGTTTCTTGTGAAATTATCCTGTTTCTTAATACTTTATTCAACCAATGAAATGCTTCCTTCGCCAAGCCAATTCACCTTTGGATCCCAGTGCCGCACTTTCCGTCTTCTGTTAGAATACTTCCTAGGTATTTAAAGTTCTGTACCTGCTTGATTTTAGAGTCCTCACCTGTATTTAGCATTTTGGATTGCCCTTTGTGCTGATGACCATGCATTCGGTTTTCTTGCAGTTTGTTTGTAGTCCTTTCTTGCCACTCTCTTCAGCTACCTCCTGTAGGAGGTCTTGTAGCTTTCTTTCTGTCACTGCTATCAGCACTGTATCATCTACGAGCCTTATATTGTTTAAATTTTTGGCTCTGATGACGAATCCTGGCATAACTTCTAGGGTTCTCAGAATAGTCTCGCTGTATTAGTGGAATAGATCCGGTGAAAAGACGCATCCTTGTTTTACGCCCCTTTCAATCTTAGTATAATTGCTGAATTCGTTGCCTGTCCGTAGGCAGGCAGTTTTCTGCCAGTAGAGATTCTTGATGGTCTTAGGTCTTTCCCAAATATTTCGAGGCTGCCAAGCATTTCAATCAATTCTTTGTGACGTGTTTTGTCAAACGCCTTTGCATAATCAATAAAACATAGGTACAAGTCCTTCTTCATTTGTATTGCCCTTTCAGAGAGCATCCTAATCATAAATATGTCATTCCTTGTTCCAGTGTCTTTGACAGACCGCACTCTTCTCGTCCTATCTATGGCCAGATTCGGACGATCAGATTTTTTACATGGCTCATTAAACTGATGGTTCTCTGGAATTCGCACCCGTTTGCTCTTGGTTTCTTAGGCAGCGCCATGAAGATCGACTTGCTGAGGTCATCTGGCATTACACCACTATTATAAATTTCATTTATTATTTCAGTAATTTTCTCTACACGAAATTCTTCCAGGACTATCAGCAGCTCTATGACTATGCCATCTGGCCCCCCTGCTTTGTTTCTGTTCAGTTTGGTTATTGCAGATTCCACTTCAGAATTTAATATTTCTGGTCCGTCCACATGTGTATTATCGGTTGCTCTCTCTTGTTGAAAGTATTTTTATATATTCTTCCCATCGTTGTAGAATTTCCTCTTTCTTCAATATGATTGTTCCATTGTTCCAGGTTTTTTGTCCTGTTAGTTCTTTTATTTCTTTATGCATATCTGCCTTATTATGCCTGCTCAGTCTTTCTACTTCTGCACATTTGTAATTGAGCCATTCCTCTTTAGCCTGTCTGCATTTTCTTCTTATTTTCTTGCGTAGTTCCTGTATTCCATTCCATATCTTAATCTCATCTTCTGCCTCCTTTGCATCATGTCGAGAAACTCTTCAGTCATCCACTCGTTTTTCCTCTGTGCCTGATTTCCTTTAGGGCAATGTTGTTTACTTATGGCACTATCGCTTCCTTGAATAAGTCCCATTTCGATTGTCCTTTTTCAACTTTTTCTTCATGTTGGATTTTCACGCTGTTAATGTATTCTTTTTGTAGGTTGAGGTCATTCACGAGCATCTTGTATTTCAATTTGGTGCTGTGCTAGGCTTCTTCAATCTCCGGAGTTTCACCTTTAGTTTGCAGATGACTAGGACTTGGTTGCTTCCACCGTCGGCGCCTGGATAGGCTTTGATTGGAACAACTGCGTCTCTGAATCTCCTGTTTATGGTTATGTAGTCTATCTGGTTTTTCGTGTCGCCTCCTGGGCTTGTCCATGTCCATAGACGTCGTGGGTGTTCTTGACACCAGGTGTTAGTTATTACCTGGTTATTTGCTGTGCAACATTGAACCCATTTTTCTCCTCGTTCGTCGCGGATTCCTAATCCAAAGTTGCCAGTTGTGATACCTTCCCTCTCGTTGCTTACTTAGGCACTGAAATCTCCCATAATGATTCTAATTTCTTGGCTTTTCCATTGAGCCTTGACATTGTCTAGAGTGGAGTAAAAAGATTATATTTTTTTTTACAGTGCTTTGCATTGTTACTGCATAGACAATTACAAATACTATGTTGAACGATCTCCCTTTCAGTTTGACCAAGAGAACACTTTCAGAAAGCTTGCAATATTCTAGAACGGATTTCTTCATTTCTTTGTCCAGTATTAAGCCGACTCCTTTTTCGTTATTTTTTCCTCCTGCCTATATTATCTTATGGTTGTGACTGCTGAAGTCTCCATTGTTTGGCCATCAGGTTTCACATATTCCCAGAATATTGATGTTCAGTTTGTTCATCTCCTGCTTGATATTATCTAGTTGTCCACAGTTGTTGAGCGTCCTGACGTTCCATGACCCCAAGGTAATTCTTTCTTTGTTGCGCACAGTTGCAGGGTAACGGTCCAGATACATTTGTTGCTCATGTCTTTCCTTCCCGAGCTAGGGACATATTTTGGAGAAAAAGCGTCCCCTTTACGCCGTTGGTTCTAACGTATAACCCAACGATTTCATGATGCTTAATCAAGAAAACTGATGTTCGTCGTGGTGCAGCAGATATCTACTCGGAACGAGAGATCGGGGTAACGAGTTCGCTACTAGTTGAATTCCTTGCATTCACTTACGCGCAAATACCCTTGGGAAATGTATTAATCCCTCTTCTCTCCAGTTATGGATTAAATAAGAGGACAGATTTGGTTTTATAACCTTGGCTAGGAACCAGTCTACCGCAAAAAGCAATGGCAACATTCTGCGGGATAATCTTCTACCCAGTCAGCCATGTCTCTTTCGAGACATGATCACCCAAGAGTGTATCACGTATGTCACTTAACTGACTGACTAAATGTAGAAAACTTTTTCGAGAAAGTAAATACAGACAATATTCTAGCTTACGTGAACAATAAAGTATAGCATTAAATAACATCGTTCTTGAGACATAATTGGTAGGGGCGATGAAACCAAGAACCCAAAGAATTGAAGGTATATATTCAACGAAATATATTTCGACTTTAAATGAGCAGAGTTGAAATACTGTTAAAACAGAAGAATGAATCCATAATTACCTTTTACATCAATTCACCCCAGTCAAGAGAATTAGGCTACTAAGAAACAAGGGCTCATAGGAGTGAAGTGATTGAGAAGCATTTAGAAGGAAACGAAAACCTAATTGTGAACTGAAAACAAAGTATAAAAATCTGTTTCTTTAAAAGAAAAAAATGTCTTCTGGAGCGTAAACAGGAGAATTTTTCTACTTCTTATATCCACATATATTTGGATATTGATTCGATAGAAAAAAGTAAATATCAACTGAAAAAAAGTTACTTGCTTTTCTTTAGTGTAGATATGAAGCTTTTCACATTATGAAGAGCAATCCAATCATGTAATTAGGACTGGCGCATGCCACAGTGTCGCTATATAATCACCGTGAAATACAGTACGGCAATTTCTGCTCAAAAGCACATAATTATAAACGGTCCCTAACGCAAGCAGTCTAAATCTTTTTATGTGAAGTCGCCTATAATATCCAGTTAACGAATGCCTCCTCAGTTCATAGCAACCATATTGTTTTTTCTTTATATGATAAAACTAGTTCCAGTTTAGTACACACTTGATATGATACAATTACAGTCTTATGACACGTTTATGTTATAAATATTCGTAAAGTCATTTTTCGCTTCGTCAACGTAGAATATTCATAATTTAGAAATAAAATGGTAGTGTGTTAAATTATTACTTATGTAAATATTTCAAGTATCATGTATCATTGTATCAAATTGCAAATTATAATTCTCTTTTGCCAGGTTAAGATCATGAAATGACAAAATGATCTAAACTTATATATAAATGGAACTTTGTCTCTGTGTCTGTGTGTGTGTGTCCGTTACCTATAGACTCTGAAACGGCCAAACCAATTTTCTTGAAAATTTACACAGTTGTACTATAAGCATCTCCGAGTGTTCTTAGCTTGGGTTTGTGTCGAGGTACCCCCAATAAATATCGATAATCGAAAAAATTGGGTTATAGAAGGAGTGGTCCGACTTTAATCAAATTTGATACACTCATAGACAAAGACATAAGAAACGATATTCAGAAGTTTCAAGGTTGCAGTTCTCACAATAGTGCGGAATATATATATATATATATATATATATATATATATATATATATATATATAAAACAATATGTTTGTGTGTGTGTCTTTTTATCTGCCTCTATATCTGTATTTTTTTCAGCTTTTTTATTTTTGTTTTTGCTTCGGGTTTGACTCTAAGTAGATATAATTGGAGTTCTTAGTCTCAGCCATGATACCATTTACTCAGAGGACTTATTTAGCCTTCAAAATTCAGTTTACGACGAAAAATACTTATTTGATATCGATACCAGGAAATCAAAATTTGACTTAGATCCATTCATTTTTCTTTCAGTCTACGCTTTCGCTTTAACTGGAAACAACTATTGCTTTTTATTCTTTGTTACCAACGTCCAAAGAGTCTGAGCTGCAGGACTTAATTTTAAAGCTTTCATTACACCCGAGCAACGCCGGGCTATACTGCTAGTTTAAAATAAGAACAAGCATTTTTACCTCCTTGAATATCCACAGAAAATGCTCGTCATAGGACGGTTTCCGTACAGAATAATGTGTTCATTTATGAAACAGTCGTAAAGTTAGTATTTTAAAACAGTATGTGCATTGTGGTGCAATGGATATCGGCTCGTGAACGAGAAATAGGGGAGCCGAATTCACTGCATTCACATACGAAATACCCTTGAGAAAGGTATGAATCCGTCGCTTTTCCTTTTAGCTGTGGGTTAAATAACAGGGCATAATGGGTTCTACAACCTTGGTTAGTAGCCAGTATACCGCAGAAAGTAATGAAAACCTACTGCGGGAAAATCTTCTTCCCAGTTAGTCATGTCGCTTTCGGGACATGATCGCCCAAAGCGTGTATTACGTATGGCACTTAACTGAATACTATGAAAATATTATTTTCACCGTTCAGTTTCTTATCCCTTCCTTTATTGCCAAATTCACGGCGTTTACGCTCCAGTCTTCTTCAGGTACTAGAAATTTTTCAGCTTAACCCTTTATTTTGATGACTATTTCCTTTAAGAAGTATAGACAAATACGATGTATGGAGAGACAACTAATTTTCTTCTAGGTAAGATGTGCAAGTTGGATAACAGTTATGGGAAAACACTGGCTGCACGTTCAATAAATTTTGGATGTTTACTTATAAGGACACGATTAATATTAACATTAATTTTAAAGGTAGGGAAAAGAGATGTCGCATTTCTGTCCCCTCCCCGAAATATATAGGGAGTGAAGAAAAACGTAATTTCGTAGCACTGGCTGCACTGCAGAATGTTGCTTTATAAGATTATATATTACCACTAATTCTTCTTCTTCTATGTGCCCTGTCCCTTCAGGACGTAGGCGACCATGGCTCTCCACGTCTCCCTATCCCTTGTGGATCTTAGTATGTTTGCTCCTGTTGCTCCTGGCAACCCCCGTTCCGTCATCCACCTGATCAGTCCCTGCAAATATGTTATCCGCTGCCTTCCTCTGTCTCTCCTTCCTTCTATCTGTCCAGTCTGTATCAGGTTCTCCAGGCTCTCCTTCCTCATTGCATGTCCCAGGAACTTCAGTTATCTCTTCCTGATGCTCAACATCAATTTCCTTTTTGTTGCCATTCTTTCTAACACCTCGTCGTTGCTTGTATGCTCAGTCCACGATATCTGTAGCATCCTGCTGTAGAACCACATTTCGGCCGCTTCCAGTTTTGTCCTCATTTTCGATGATATTGTCCAGCATTCACTTCTGTATTGAAGAACTGACACCACGTAGCAGTCTAGAACTCTTTTCTTCGTTTCTATTGAGATTTTCCTGTGTGTTAGTATTTTGCTCCTCTTCTGGAACGCGTCCTTTGCCATGCCAATTCGTCTTCGGATCTCCGTGTCGCACTTTCCATCTCTTGTTAGAACACTTCCTAGGTATTTAAATTCTTGTACTTGTTTGATTCTGTTATCCTAAAAAGCTTATAAGAAAAAAACAAAAAACAAAAAGAAAAATCGCAAATAAATTACGATTAGTTGATATATTTTATAGTTTCTGGACATCAGTTTCGAAGTGATTTTGTAATTCTTTAGCTTTCCTGTATATCCTCAGAATATGTCCTTTCGCTTTCATTTATTTCTAGCTTGACATGTTCTCACGTTTGATATGCCAAATAAAGTTGACCTCCGAACGCTCCTAAGAATTGCTTTCTGAAAAAATTTAGTGAAATTCGAGAACTGTCGTGTCGTGTTCGGTTTTGCTTGGTATAAGTTATCTAATTGTTTATGAAGCAGTAACGTTCTGAAGATTGAAATCTCTTTCCCAAGGAACCGAGCTGCAATCCGATATTTCGCGACATCTCCATCATTCTCGTAACTTGAAACTACAGACACATCTTGTCCATATGATACACAGACTTTCTATTTCGAAATAATTCTTGCGTGAGGAAAAGGGAGATGCCGTTTCAAATTGTTGCTTATTGATTCTTTTAGCAAGAGATGTTGCAACACGGGTGGGACAACTTTATCAAATACTACAATGATTGGTGGATATGCGTTGTGGTGCAGTGGATATCGACTCGGAACGACAAATCGGGGTGCAAAGTTCGAAGTCCAGTTGAATTCCTTGCATTCACTTACGCACAAATACCCTTGGGAAAGGTATTAATCTGTCTCTTCCATCTAGGTATGGCTTAAATAACAGGAAAGATTGGGTTCTATAGCCTTGGCTGGCAAACATTCTACCGTAGAAAGCAATGGTAATCTACTGCGGGATAATCTTCTGCCCGGTCAGTCATGTCTCTAAAAGGGACATATCTCTAAAAATATATACACGCTTGATACACGCCCTACGTGATACACGCTTTAGACGATCATATCTCAAAAAGGACATGATCGCCCAATGCATGTATCACGTATGGCTTTTAACTGACTGACAGTGACTGGTGGCACACAAAATAGAAATTCTTACCCTTTTTGTCTTTTAAATTTTATTTTACATTTTTGTTTGCATACCGGTTGTCAGTGTAGCAATTTGAATAATATTTTTAATCATTTCACCCCAAGTAAGGTCATAATTCTACTAAGGCGTAAAGATTTATTGAAACTGAAAAAAATGACAGAAGATTTAAGGAATGGTGAGGTAATGGATAACGGCTTGGGTTGAGGAGTTCGAACCGAATTCATTACATTCACTTACGTGCTAATGAAGGATATGAATCAATCTCCTTTACCCCCACCCCCAGCACAAGCTTTGGATAAATAGAAAGACAGACTTCTCTAGCCTTGGGTGGCAACCAGCCCATGCGAGGGAAAAACTCGGAATTCAAAACCGGCCTGAAGAGAGCTGGTTCCGTCAGGCAATCTTGCCCAAGATACACCACTCTGGTGCGACTAAGACTCTATGAAATCAGTCAGTCAGTTAAGTGCCATGCGCAATACACGCTTGGGCGATCATGTCTCGAAAGAGACATGACTGACTGGGCAGAAGATTATCCCGCAGTATGTTGCCATTGCTTTCTGCGGTAGACTGGTTGCCGACCAAGGCTATAGAACCCAATCTGTCCTGTTATTTAACCCATAACTGGAAGGAATAGACGGATTAATACCTTTACCAAGGGTATTTGCGCGTAAGTGAATGCAATGAATTCGGCTGGAATTCGAACTCGGCTGCCCGATTTCTCGTTCCGAGCCGATATCCACTGCGCCACAACGCACATTCTAGGGAATCACAAGACTAAAATAAAGGTGGAACGAAAGCAAAAAAAAAAAAAAAAAAAAAATGAAATATGTATCTACACGCGGTAATTTCGAGAAAAGCAAGTATCAGTATGGTACTTGTGATGTGTTTAAGTTCAGGTCGAGTTCGTTGATTATACGTTTGGAAACATATCCTTGGAAAACGTACGAATATGCAGCGCAACCGGTCTTTTATTCTTGATTTTCTACACTGTGATTTTCTAAGCGTAGATTAGATGTGGCACACGGCCGAAAGTATAGCCTATTCAGTGAGTATCGAACTCCCTATTCAATTGTAATAGGTTGTAGCGAGATAGACTTACTAACCCTTACGCGACTTCTTGATGCCCCCTCAGTCTGGAACGTCTAAACGAAGCAAGTATCTGAATTCAAAACCGATTGGCCATATCATTTCCACCCTGCAAAAATTAAATATATGAAGTCATTTCAAGTAGTTTTCTTTTTCGATATTTCTTCTTTCTTTTTTTTCGACTGACCAACAATTTTTCGGTTGTTTAAATCCGAATTATATTTGTAAGAATAATTATTCGCAAGTATATATTGCGTTAAAACTTTCTTTAGAATAACATTTTTTTCAGACCAAAAATCTACTATTTAACCCGTATCTGGAGGAGGAAGTGAATACATTCTTTTCAGAAGTGTATTTACACGAAAGTAAATGTAATGCTACTAAATTAATTTCCAACAACAGTTCTTTTATACTAGGTTCTTTTCCTCTTTTAAATTCTAACAGTGTCAGTTATGGTCAATAACTAACCCGCTTTGTTTTAGAGGTGTAAAACACACACACAAACCTAAACACACACACACAAAAACACACACACACACACACAAATATAAACACACACACACACACACACACACACACACAGAAACACACACACACACACAAACACACACAAACAAAAAATGAAGCTTAATATTTGAAATGTCTGTGCGTATTTATATTACTCTCGTACAAACCAAACCACAGTCGGCTTTTTTGAACTTGTGTATATTTTTGGCTTACGAGCAAGCCAAATCCATAAACAACTTTCCTGCTTTGAGCAAAGCAAACACAATCTATTTAAAAGACTACTGACTTTGAATAAACCAAACCAAATCTATGTCTAACTTTCATACATTTAACAAACCAAACAAAATCTATTTCTAACTTTCCGACTTTTGAGCAAACCAAATCAAATCTATGTCTAACTTTATGACTTTGAGCAAGATAAACCAAATGTATGTGTACCTTTCTGACTTTGAACAAACAGACCCAATATATGTCTAACTTTCTGACATTTGAGCCAACCAAATCAAATGTATGTGCAACATTCTGACTTTGAACAAAGCAAACCCAATCTATGTTGAACTTTTCGACTTTTGAGCAAACCAAACTAGGTCTATGTCTAACTTTCCAACTTTTAAGCAAACCAAACCAAATCTCTGCCTAAGATTTCAAGTTTTGAGCAATCCAAACCGAAATCCGAAATCGTCAACAAATAACCTGGAAAAGGTTGTTATGACATAAAATACAAAAGGCTCGACTTAAAGAGGTAGAAATCTATTTAACACTGTATCAATATAATAAACAGAATCCACTATTTAATTGATAACACATCATTATTTTGAAATTCTAACAAGCGGCCTAAAGAAGGTTTTAAAAAGTCATGGGCAAACTGCGGCCGGCGGACCATATGCAGCCCGATTAGCCTTCTGTATGGCACGACCAATTATATTAAAACATTGTTTGTTTACTTTCGTTCTCACTTGTTCACTCGTTGCTGGTAATTTTGTCAGCATATTAAACAATTAACAATTTCCCCTAAGGAACATCATACGTGTCAATACGTTTTGCTTCAGAAACAGGAAATGTCAATGATAATTATTTTTCTCTTGAGAATAAATATATTTCTTCTTTTAGAAATATGTTTGTATTTTCAAATTAATAAATTAGAAGCAAATCACACGCAGCAGTTTGTTTTAATCACTCTCTCATCAGTTCTAATATTTAAACAAGACTTCAATTTGTTTTGGTTATAGAAGGAATTTTTTTTTTCAAAAGAAAATGATTTTTCCATATTTTGTGTATAGTCTTTGTTAGGGGAAATAGCTTGAGTAACTTTAATGAAAAATTTATTTGTTCTTTTGTTTTTTCAAATAGAGCGTCCTTGTTTGTGATATACTGTACGTCATGCGGTCCACTGTTCGGAAAAGGTTGTCCATTCCTTGTCTAAAGGATTCTAATGTACAAAAATCTTTTGCTAAAAAATTCCTTTTCCTTTTGTATGGAGCAGCCTTTTTAAGTAGTGCCACAAATATAGACAAAGATTCTAAATTCATAGACTCTACTTGGCCTCCTGTTTTACACTGACTTGAAGTTGAAGGAATTCATCGAATCAGTAGTTGCATCTATTGAAATGAATGACACTGTGTCGTGTCAGAAAATTTTTCTATTCAGATTCCATCTTTCACATTTATATAAGTTACCATTCATTGGTGCATTTCTATATCAGCTCTGGTACTTCTGCTGTACATATCGAGATTCTTGATAAATTCAAAGAACGTTCTATAATGGGAAACGATTCTGATCAGGAATCTCGACTTCAGTTAAATTCTCACCGACGTGACGTAGCTACACTCCGTCTTTTTTACCAATATTTTCATGGGAACTGGTCTGTCCAGCTGGTTTTTCATTGTTGCCCCGAATATATGAATTTAAGCGTGCTACTATATTGTCATCCGTTTAATTTTGTAGTAGCTAAATGCAGCTGCCACTTCGACTTGAACAGTTTCTTTTCTCGTACTTCCTACCTGTGGAACTCCCTTCCATTTTCTTGCTTCTCTGATAACTACAATCCCCCAAAATTAAAATGCTACATCTATCGCCATCTTCTGTTTTCTCGATTCTCGTTTTTATTTTGTTTATTTCAAAATCCTTCCTATTCTCAGTCTTCTCTTTCACTTTCACTTTCTTTAACCCTTAGCATCTTAGTGGCATTTTCGCCTTGTCTGGGATAAAATGATTTCAAAAATTGATTTTCTCTGCTACGTTTTTACTTTTCTTACTGCTTCGTTTGTTTTTCTAAATTTATAAAATATATTCATGTTACAAGTTTTTCTTGATGATCTTTTCTATATAAGAGTATGAATAACTTGTAACCGACAAATACAGTTTCTAGCCCTGGGCATGAAAGTAAACTGCATCCGGCAGCAAGGCGTCTGTTTAGAAGGTTGTGAGGCGCATGGAACCACCTCTTAACTGCTGTTGTTCCCAAGCCCACCTTGACTCGGATTGGTAGCACCTGTTAGAGTCCCAAATATGGGCAAACAGTTAACCCCACAAACTGGGATCAAAAGACTATGAAAGTATAAATATAGAATTTATAGAATTACAGAAAAAAAATAATGCATAAATAATAAAAATAATGCATAAATAATAAAATAAATAAAATAATAGAAAAACAAAACTAGAATATATTTCAGTTTTCTAAAATAAAAAAAAATAAAAATAAAAAATTCATTAAAAACCTGACTAAATCAACTTCACTATAACCGAAATTAAAAAAAAACACACCTTAAAACCCCACCTTTTTGGCATTAAAAATCCACAGAAGTTGATATGCCATTAAACAAAACTCAAAATCAAATACTGTATCTACTGTTAATTATCCTTTCTACCATTTTTTTTCTATTTGCGTTTCGACTGTTGGAATTTTTGCTTCTGTATAAACCAGTGTACGTCGGCCGTAGTTAATTTCCTTGTTTGGCACATCATCTAATTAAACTTCTCCTTTATCGCGGCTTGAAAATTATGTTCGATAGTGGGTATATGAAATATTGCCATATGATTACGACGCTTGAACAATCAAAAACATCCAGTTGTTATCACAGAAACAACCTCGAAGCGTAGGTCTAAGCAAGTGACGCTCGATGTTGACACAATTTTGTGCGGTTATATATAGTTAAACAAACAAAATGGACATGCACGTTGTCATTCTTTTAACAATCTTAGATCTTCAATGTGCCCTGTCCCTTCAAACATGGGCGATCATAGCTCCTCACAAAGTTTAACCCTTAATATTTCATGACACCATTTTCTGGGATCTATTTATGTAATACTTTTTTTTCATTTTTCCCAGAAATTCCAACTGGTTCTTTTTGATTCTAAGCACGGGTACTTTTTTCTTTCCGTTTTTCTTCAAACTTTTCTATGGTCCTGGGCATAACGGTAAACTGCAAGTGGCAGCAGAGCCTCTGATTGGGAGATTGTGTAGAGCATGGAACCACCTCTTAATTGCTGTTCTCATGTTCATCCTGACCCGGAGTGGTAGCACCTGTTATAGTCCTAGCTATGGGTAAATAGTTAACTTGGGTCAGAACACTATGAAAGTATAAATATACACTTTTATAGAAATATATACACATAAAAATACACTTTTATAAAAAATATACATTTTAAAAAAATAATTTACCATATAACATTTTTCAAGGAAAAAAGATAGTATCAGCAAAACATTTTTTAATTCAAAACTAGAAGATATTTTTAGTTTTCTAAAATAAAAAATGATTAAAACACAAAAAGTTTCATTAAAATCTGACTAAATCAACCTTCTCGCTATAACTGAACATTAAAAAACAAATACGTTAAAGCCCCACCTTTTTGGCATTAAATAATCCACAGAAATTAATATGCCGTTAAACAAAGCTCAAAATCAAAATCTGACTAAATCAACCTTCTCGCTATAACTGAACATTAAAAAACAAATACCTTAAAACCCCATCTTTTTGGCATTAAATAATCCCCAGCAGTTGATATACCGTTAAACAAATCTCAAACTCAAACTCAAACTCAGTCTCAAACTTTTCTTATTTATTTTACTTACTTATTCAGTTCATAGTATGGGCAAATTAATTGGAACAACTGCTTTAGTTTCCTTCCTTCACCCACTATTGTTACAGCGTGTTATCTATTTTTATTTTTCCTCAAATTAGGTCATTTGCAATAGTGTGCAGTAATATGAATGTATATACACCCTTGGGCAAATTAATTGAAACAACTGCTTTAGTTTCCTTCCTTCACCCACTATTGTTACAGCGTGTAATCTATTTTTATTTTTCCTCAAATTAGGTCATTTGCAATAGTGTGCAGTAATATGAATGTATATACGCCCTTGGGCAAATTAATTGAAACAACTGCTTTAGTTTCCTTCCTTCACCCACTATTGTTACAGCGTGTTATCTATTTTTATTTTTCCTCAAATTAGGTCATTTGCAATAGTGTGCAGTAATATGAATGTATATACACCCTTGGGCAAATTAATTGAAACAACTGCTTTAGTTTCCTTCCTTCACCCACTATTGTTACAGCGTGTTATATATTTTTATTTTTCCTCAAATTAGGTCATTTGCAATAGTGTGCAGTAATATGAATGTATATACACCCTTGGGCAAATTAATTGAAACAACTGCTTTAGTTTCCTTCCTTCACCCACTATTGTTACAGCGTGTAATCTATTTTTATTTTTCCTCAAATTAGGTCATTTGCAATAGTGTGCAGTAATATGAATGTATATACACCCTTGGACAAATTAATTGAAACAACTGCTTTAGTTTCCTTCCTTCACCCACTATTGTTACAGCGTGTTATCTATTTTTATTTTTCCTCAAATTAGGTCATTTGCAATAGTGTGCAGTAATATGAATGTATATACACCCTTGGGCAAATTAATTGAAACAACTGCTTTAGTTTCCTTCCTTTCACCGTACGGTCATTTTAGACTCTATATTGTTACAGCGTGTAATCTATTTTTATTTTTCCTCAAATTAGGTCATTTGCAATAGTGTGCAGTAATATGAATGTATATACACCCTTGGGCAAATTAATTGAAACAACTGCTTTAGTTTCCTTCCTTCACCCACTATTGTTACAGCGTGTTATCTATTTTTATTTTTCCTCAAATTAGGTCATTTGCAATAGTGTGCAGTAATATGAATGTATATACACCCTTGGGCAAATTAATTGAAACAACTGCTTTAGTTTCCTTCCTTCACCCACTATTGTTACAGCGTGTAATCTATTTTTATTTTTCCTCAAATTAGGTCATTTGCAATAGTGTGCAGTAATATGAATGTATATACGCCCTTGGGCAAATTAATTGAAACAACTGCTTTAGTTTCCTTCCTTCACCCACTATTGTTACAGCGTGTTATCTATTTTTATTTTTCCTCAAATTAGGTCATTTGCAATAGTGTGCAGTAATATGAATGTATATACACCCTTGGGCAAATTAATTGAAACAACTGCTTTAGTTTCCTTCCTTTCACCGTACGGTCATTTTAGACTCTATATTGTTACAGCGTGTAATCTATTTTTATTTTTCCTCAAATTAGGTCATTTGCAATAGTGTGCAGTAATATGAATGTATATACACCCTTGGGCAAATTAATTGAAACAACTGCTTTAGTTTCCTTCCTTCACCCACTATTGTTACAGCGTGTTATCTATTTTTATTTTTCCTCAAATTAGGTCATTTGCAATAGTGTGCAGTAATATGAATGTATATACACCCTTGGGCAAATTAATTGAAACAACTGCTTTAGTTTCCTTCCTTCACCCACTATTGTTACAGCGTGTTATCTATTTTTATTTTTCCTCAAATTAGGTCATTTGCAATAGTGTGCAGTAATATGAATGTATATACACCCTTGGGCAAATTAATTGAAACAACTGCTTTAGTTTCCTTCCTTTCACCGTACGGTCATTTTAGACTCTATATTGTTACAGCGTGTAATCTATTTTTATTTTTCCGCAAATTAGGTCATTTGCGGTAGTGTGCAGTAATATGAATGTATATACAGACTTGGGCAAATTAATTGAAACAACTGCTTTAGTTTCCTTTCATTCACTATATGATCAGTTTTAGACCCACTATAGTTACAGGGTGTAATAGATTTTTATTTTTCCTCAATTTAGCTCATTTGAAGCAGAACCTATTTACACTATTTACACCTTCGGAAAATTAATTATGAACCTATTTAGACCCTGGGCAAATGAATTGAGACAACTGTTTTAGTTTCCTTTCTTTCACAACAAGGTCAGTTTTAGAAACACTAGAGTTACAGGGTGTAGTTGATTTTTTAAATTTTTTCCTCACATTACATCATTTGCAGCAGTGTGCAGTAATATGAATCTATATACACCCTTGTGCCAATTAATTCAAACAACAGATTTAGTTTCTTTTCTTTCATCATACGCACATTTTTAGACTCAATGGAGTGAGAGCGTGCAATTGATTTTTATTTTTTATCAGATTAAGTCATTTGCAATAATGTCCAATAATATGAATCTATTTTCGTGGTGTATGATGAAATTTGTTTGACCTTAAAAAATATTGCTTCATTCGTGATGGCTTCAGATTTTTATCATGCTCAAACACTATTGCCACAACTGTTGATTTGTTATCTTACGGCTATTGTCTGCGATGAATGTTTCTCCAAGGAAGTCTACGAAAATTGCACAAACACACCGGCAAGACTTACTGAGAGATTGCGAATATTGTTGCTGTCAGCCTGTCAACTGTTAGTTGTGTCATCAAGGCGAAGAAAGAAAATATATCCATCAGTAAAACACGTAAAAGAAAATGTCGTCTAAAGATAAAACCAATGTCAAGAGACGGCGTATACGTTTTCAGGGCAAGTGTGAAAGATCCTATTCATACGTTTCTTAATGGTATTTGGGCACAGTGAATGCAATGAATTTAACAGAACTTCAAACTGATTTCTCATCCAGAGCCGATATACATTACACCACAAAGCACGTCCAATGAGGTACTGCAAATTAATTCATAATGTCTAGGTACCAAAGATGAAATACACTCCTGATCAAAAATTTAAGACCACATAAAAATCTTTAAAAAGATGTTTTTTGGATAGATTTTAAACTCTGCCCACTTAAGATTACCAATACTACAATCTAAAAGGTTATAGAAACAAAAAGCTACATTCCAAACATTTTATTTAGAAATTTACATTTTTAGATTTTTTTGTTTCCATAACCTTTTAGATTGTAGTATTGGTAACCTTAAGTGGGAGGAGTTTAAAATCTATCCAAAAAAAAAAAATTCTTTTTAAAGATTTTTAAGTGCTCTTAAATTTTTGATCGGGAGTGTTTCACCAGTTATTGGCAACGAAAGATTACCCATTGCAAAAAAACGACTTACGGTGAACAGGATATAAATAAATCGAGAGTCGTGTGTCTCAAAAGTGGCTTACAATAAGGGTGAGGATACATACGATAACGCAATGAATGGAGAGTCAAAATTATAAAGAATACAGTAATGTTTTCTAGAGATTTTGAAAGGTTTACCTGAATTTAACAGGAGCAAAACGTCCCGAATTTATACTTGTCACATAGTTTCTTCACTATACCATGGCTACTGTGCGTGAGTCCGAACAGTGTAAATAGTAAATACAACCTCATCTCAGATGTATAGAGTAAATAATCAGGTCGGTAGAACTAAATATATAAATATATTAATTGCTTAAAAACAGAATAGCTACTCAGATACGGGTATCGATTAAAAATGTCGGTCATTAAAACCTTATCGGTAATCTTCAGGATTTTCCGTAACATTATATATTTATATTGTTGACATTAGAATACATTTCAGAGCAGAGATGTTTTTTGGGTAGAATCGAAAATCGTCTTGTATAAGCTATTAAACAAATAAGATGTAACCGTAAATTCTACTCCAACAGCATCTTTTCTCGCGCTTCCCGCCTGTGGAACTCCCTTCCACAACTCTGCTTTCCCGACAGTTACAATCTCCAGGTGTTTAAATGTAGGGTCAATAAACACCTCCTATTACACTAACTCCCAATAATTCTCAGAACACTCTCATCTACCCTCATTCTCGGTATCTTTACCCGCCTATCACCCACCCTCTGACCTCTGACATTTCCTATATTTAATCATCCTTTCTCCACTCTACGTAGCCCCTGCGCAGTAGTGGCAGTGACATGCCTTGCTCGGGGTGAAACGCTTATAATATATATATATATATATATATATATATATATATATATGTGTGTGTGTGTGTGTGTGTGTGTGTGTGTGTGTGTGTGCGCGTGCGATGGACTTTTGAGTCAGCTTTACTTTAAGAAAGCCCAACTGATATATATATATATATATATATATATATATATATATACATACACGACTGGCCATAATTATTAGGCCATCCCATTTTTTGAAAGAAATGATGTATTTCATACTATTTATAGTATTTATTGCCAAATGAATGTAGATTTTTTTTTTTGTTATTATTACTTTACAACATTTTACAAGACAAGGAAGCAAAGATGAACTCGTCCGAATCACCCTAAATTTTCTTCATTATTTCATTGATGAAACTGCAATATTAAAGATTTATAAATTCCTTTGATTCACACGTTATTGTGCAGTGTTAACAAAAGAATAATTCTATTTTTATTTACAATTATTCACTTGGCAATAAATATTAAAAAAATAGTATGAAATACATAATTTTTTTTAAACACTGGGATTGCGCAATTTTTATGGCCGGTAGTATATATATATATATATATATATATATATATATGTATGTATATATGTATATATATGTATATATATATATATATATATATATATATATATAGATAGATAGATAGATAGATAGATAGATAGATAGATAGATATTAACCCACGTCTATAGCACTACTCGGTGTTTCATGCACAATGCAATCATGAAACTTTGAGTCGTGGTATAGGCGTAGCATAATATGTATATTTATTAATATATACTTAATTGTTCTGTTAGCTTACATTGAGCACTCTTTCATTAACACCAGAAAATATTTAAATATATGTGTGTACTTGTGTGTATACATATATCTACCGGCATGCTCGTTCAATGTACTTTTTAATAAAGAAAATATTGCTTCCGTAAAAATTCAAACTCTTGTCGAAAAAAAGCATCTTTAAGTCCGACGTACTTTTAATTCACCATTTGCCGAGATTAAAGAGTTTGTGCAGACATGGATTACACTGTTACAAAAACAGTGTTATTGTGGTAGATAGAAAATTTAGAATTAAAATCAACCTGCTTCTTCACTTTTATAAAAACTCACAATAATGTGTGAAATCCTGGTCTTTCCTAAAATAGAAAAATGATTGACCATGTGCTTAAAGAAAAAGTCAAAACCGGATTTCGCAAGTAGATGTTAAATTGTTTTTGTGACCAATGGAAGCGAGTTGCAAGACTAAAGGTACTTAGCGATGTAGCGCGAAAATCAGAATGACTGTTAAGGCTTTGTTCAAATCAGCCCCAGACAGTCACGGATGAAAGTAGCAGAGACGACAAGCTAAAATATCACGGGAGAACCTTCAGTGACTCGGCCATTCATCATCTTTCCCCTTCTTTCCCGTGTGCTGATTCATTTTACTTCTTTTCCATCCAAAGATATACCAAACAAATACTAAAATATAAATGCGTACATACGAATAAACTCTTTCCAACAAATTACTACTAAGAATATTTTTCATTTCCTGATACCCTCAACTTTCTCAGCGAACACGAACTCTACTCTTTTCTTTTAATCATATCACCCCAAGCAAGGCGTTAACGCCACTGATATGCAGGGGGCTACAACTTGTAAGCTGTAGTGAGTTTGGTTATACATGACAGAAGGCCGAATTAATATACACTAAACATCTCCATATAGCTACAATATCTACTGCAACACGTGTTTCAAATATATTTGGCATTTAAAAGTGTGTATATATATATATATATATATATATATATATATATATATATATATATATTCATCCGCAGATAGATCTGTTTCGCTGTATCACAGCTCATCAGTACGATTAGACAGCTGATTGATTTTTACCCAGGATTGAAAACCGAGCGAATTGGCGTCAGTCAGCGATTCTACCTCTGAGCTATAGGCGCTCGGTAGAAGGAGGCTCACTTTTTAGCGTTTATATTAACATTATATACGCCCAATAGCTGAGAATGTTCTAATTCATTGCTGAATGAACGATGCGTATATGCTAGAATAGCTACTGTTTTTCAAAATCTACCATTCTTCCAGAGTGCTCAATCAGGGTGTGAGAGCGTAAATAGTCACCAGCAGATAGATCTGTTTCGCTGTATCACAGCTCATCAGTACGATTAGACAGCCAATTACTTTTTACCCAGGATTGAAACCCGACCAAACTGGCGTCAGTCGACTATTCTACCTCTGAGCTATGGGCGCTCGGTAGAAGAAAGCAAACTTTTTAGCGTGTATATTATCATTATACACGCCCAATAGCTGAGAGTGTTCTAATTCATTGCTGAATGAACGTTGCGTATAATGAGGCTTTTTGCATAGTTCTTTTTTTTAATGTTTCTTGGCTATGTGAGTAGTATTAGCAATATAACTCTCTTTTTATATGTGTTATTCTTACTTGTGTAATCAAATAGTCTATTCAGTTTATTTTCAGTCTATTTTCGAATGAAACACGCACATAATTACCTTTTGTGAAAAAATGACGTGGAACGATTTCACCACCTTTTACGAATTATCCTTTACAAACATGATTTTTGAAAAAGAAGTCAGGGAAGGCAAAGAAAAAAAAGCCTTGTTATTGTTTTGTTAAACATTGAAAAAAATATATCAACATAACTTTTTTTTTCTTGCATGACAATTGTTTCATATCACGTAAAAGAGGATCTTGTTTCTACCAGCCTCCAAAAAATCTCTTAAAAGATCATGACATGGGAGGAGAGATATTCGACTGGCAAGTAACGGGACTTGAATACAAGGTATTAATTGAGTTCCTTGTTATCTTTTAGGCGTACATAAAGAGGCAGAAGAATGTGTAAAAAGACGAAAAACTAAAAAGAACTAGATGGATAAAATAAATATTTAATGAAATAAGTAAAAAGTAGATGAAAAAAGAAATAAGCACGAATAGATGAAATTGAAAGAAAAATAAAAGAATACAAGAACAGAAGAGGTACTAAGTAGGAAACATGAAATGAATTAAAGAAAGAAAGATTTTGGAATGTTTAGGAAAACACGGAAAAATAAGTTAGTAAACAACGATAATAAGCAATATGTAATTCTGTATAAAGTAGAAAGATTATTTAGGTGAAATGAGAAATTGTATTCATTGTAGCCAAACCAGTAAATCGGATGTTACGTAGAGGCAAAAAAAAAAAGAATGAAATGAAGAATAGAAGACTACTAGAAAGTAGAAAAAACGATAATAATAATAATAATAATGATAATAATAATTATAATAATGAGAAGAAGAAGAAGAAGAAGAAGAAGAAGAAGAAGAAGAAGAAGAAGAAGAAGAAGAAGAAAAAGAAGAAGAAGTTGCAGCAGAAGTTAAAAAGGAAAAGTGGTGGATAAATAAGAAACCTTTAAATAAAAATGTCAAAGAACAAAGGTAAATAAAAAACCACATGAAACGTTCGATCAATAAAATAATTAAAAAAGAACAACGAATACCTCCGTCCCTCTCGAAAAATAAATCTAAATAATGAATAAGTAAAAGAACAAAGCTAATAAGAAAGTTAAATTTCAAGATTAAACAGAAATGGAGAAAAAATTCACAAGATGAGAAGACGAAAAAGGTAAAAGTAAAAAGTGGAAAGAGATAAACGAATGGTAGAAGAAAATAAAGATGAAGGAAGTAATGTGAAGAAGAAATCGCGATTTCTAATGTTAAGAAGAAGGCGTTAACGAGAATGAGCAAAAGAAACAAGGAAAAAGATTAGGAGTAAATAAAAAACAAAATAATGGGAAAAATAAACGACAAATTTGCAAAAAGAATGTGAAGAAATATCCTTGAAAAGTTATAAAAAGAGGAAGTAACAAAAAACAATAGGAAGGATTAAAATAAGAATAAATAAAGAAAACAAACGCAAAAGCTAAAAAAGAAAAAATGGGAGAAAAAAGGAAAAAAGAGTTAGAAAATAAAATAACATCAATAAATGAAAAAAAAAACGGGAAGAAGAAACAACAGAATGTAAAGGAAAAAAAAAATCGAAAAAATTGTAAAATAAAAATAAAACGAAAACGAAAGAGAAGTAGAAACGAACAATAATTGAACGAAATATGACAAGAAGAACAGAAATCGAAAAAAAACATGGAGTATATCCTTTGGGAATTATCCAAGCACAACGATGTTGGTTAAAGAAAAGCAGTTCAGCTGAAGCGCTAATATGTCATTACCATGTATTTTTTACTTGTTACATCCTTCGCCATTTTGAATACTGGGGGGACGGTCATCGCCATCAGGGAAATTTTATATCGTCCTCGCTTAGCATAAAGGGGACAACAGGTGTGGGCATAATTTGAAACTTCTTTTTCTTTGACATGAAAATAATTAGTTGGAAAAATACATTCTGAATTATCTGATTTTTTAAACATTTTTCACAGTGGCTTTCTCTTTTCTGTCAGTTAAAGTTTGTAATTGCTTATCCAGTCGTCGCCAAAAGGGTCGACATCACGATATCACAATTTTAATGGATATTTTGTAATCTCTGTATATTGATACACTTGTGACCTGAACGTGATAGAATGCGAATGGATTTTGTATGTGCTAGATCGGATCGAGCGCCTGTAACTCAGAGGTAGAATGGCCGACTGACGCCAATTCGGTCGAGTTTCAACTCTGGGTTAAAAGCAATCGGATGTCTAACCGTACTGATGAGCTCTGGTACAGTGAAACAGATCTGTCTGCCGAAGACTAAATATATATATATATATATATATATATATATATATATACTAGCAGTATAGCCCGGCGTTGCTCGGGTGTAATGAAAGCTTTAAAACTAATCCATTGATCTGGAGCTCAGAGTCAGCCCAAAGAATATTTGTGTGAAGTTTAGTGAGAATCGGATAAAAATTGTGGATTAGTATAAAGGACAGACTGAGAGATAAATAGACACGTACACAAACATCTTACCGTTTATATATATATATATATATATATATATATATATATATATATATATATTATAGATTTTCTGCACTATTGTAAGGACTGCAACCTTGAAAATTCTTTGTCTATGAGTGTATCAAATTTGATTAAAATCGGACCACTCCTTCTATAACCCGATTTTTTCGATTATCAATTTTCGATATTTATCGGGGGTATCTCGACACAAAACCTAGCTGCGAACACTCGCAGATGCTTATAGTACAACTGTGTAAATTTTCAAGAATAACGGTTCAGCCGTTTCGGAGTCTATACGTAACGCATACAAACACACACAAACACACACAGACAAAGTTTCATTTATAAATAACTTTATATATATATATATAAATATATATATAGTCTGATTAAAAATGACAGACTGACAAAAAAAAATATCAAATTAATGTTCTGTTTATCCAAACGCAGTCGTCTATGCATTTAACCAATATCAAGGATTAATTTTATTTTATTTTTATCTGAATATATAGATTGTTTTATGGATGCACTAGCAGTATAGCCCGGCGTTGCTCGGGTGTAATGAAAGCTTTAAAACTAATCCATGGTTCTGGAGCTCAGACTCTTTGGACGTTGGCACGAAAGACTAAAAAGCAATAGTTGTTCCCAGTTAAAGCGAAACCGTAGACTGAAAGAAAAATGAATGGATGTAAGTCAAATTTTCATTTCATGGTATCGATTTATACATATATATATTATCGATTTTCTCCACTATTTTAAGAACTGCAATCTTGAAACTTCCGAATATTGTTTCTTATGTCTTTGTCTATGAGTGTATCAAATTTGATTAACATCGGACGACTCTTTCTATAACCCGATTTTTTCAATAATCGATTTTCGATATTTATACGGGCTACCTCGACACACAACCTAGCTAAGAACACTTGCAGACGCTTATAGTACAACTGTGTAAATTTTCAAGAAAATCGGTTCACCGTTTAGGAGTCTATAGGTAACGGACACAAAGACACACCCACACACAGACAAAGTTCCAATTATAAAGAAGTTTAGATGTGGTGTTATAGATTTGTTTTAATTTCAAAAATGTATTATTTTCTTGCACATTGTGGTCATATTCATAGTTGATATGATTGTAATATTTGTACTCAAACTAATGGAGTAAGTATGGGAAACCCTCTCGGACTATGCTTCTCTCACTATTACATGTTCCACGCAGAAAAAAAAAGGGTTTTGAAAGTTGCCAAACCGAAAATATATCCCCACAAGGTAGATGATATTATTTTGGGGCGTTGAAATAAAAAATGAAACTGATAATATTAAAAGTACATCCAGAAAGATTTCCCTCCTTAATATAACATTTGAATTCAGACAAAAAAGACTCCCATTCTTGAATGTTCTTATAGAGTTTACTACTTCAATACTTTAGTATAAAAAAATCACAAATAAACGTCTTGCCACCTGAATATTACATTCAATGTCCTCTTAGATATAATTTAATAGCGTGAAAAAATACGTGTTAATAACGGTTTTCTAAAACATCTTAAAGATTACTATATTAAACATTTGGTTTCTATTGTAACCAATTGCAAAATTGAACTTACAGAAAAAAAAACAATACCATTAATATTTTCTGCAAAAATCAAATGCATATCAGCTATAAGTCAGATGAATTTTCACTTGAGACGATTATTATGAAATACACAACTCCAGTTAAGAAAAATAAGAAAATTACAAAAACAATTGCAAATTACAAGAAAATAAATCCGTTAATCTCATTGTTTAAAATAATACAAAAATTGCATAAAGAAAGATTACTGGCTATATATATATATATATATATATATAATGAAAATAAATTTGACGCCTTTATAAATACATTAGTAATAGTTTATTTCGTGGAAATTTTACTAATCCGCTTCTCAAACTAAAATTTTTCACAATTATTTTTTATTTGTGAAAATTTTGGTCTGAGGAGTGAATTTGTAAAATTTCCGAGAAATAAACTAATATCAATGAGTTTATAAAAGCTTGCAATTTATTTTCATTATAATACTTTGTTAAATTCTAGAAAATGTTCTTATTAGATTACGATATATATATATATATATATATATATATATATATATATATATATATGTGTGTGTGTGTGTGTGTGTGTGTGTGTGTGTGTGTGTGTGTGTGACTGAAGTGATTTGCTAAAACGACACTAAAAGATTTCTTGGAGACCAAACCTTTAGAGTTTTATCGTAAAGGCATTACGCTGTAACTCGATGGCAGAAATGTAAGATGTTGCATAATATCTATTTTTACTGATTTAAACACTGTTTAAATACATTCATTTAGGAATAAAAATTGAACATTATTTTAGGATTATACAGTTTTTGAATAATATTCACTTGTTTTTTTGTTTGTTTTTTTTTCAATTTTAAACAATGTCGTCAGTCTACGGCAGCGAGTATAGCGGCATAAGTATTTACCAAGTGCAACAACATATTAACAATGGCAAAAATAAATAAATTGAACTTTTATTATCTGCATTTACAAAACAGAAGAAATGAAAAAAGTTTCTCATAAACATTCCTAAAAAAATATGAATACAAGTAAAATTCCAACAAGACAAAAAAGAAATGATTGCAACGAAATTATATTAGGGTGAAAAATCCAATTGATAGGGAACTTATTTTATTGGTTGATCTTGAATGTTTTCTTGTGTTGAATAGATATACTGTATATATTATAGGCTATTTTGAATATATAATTCTGTTAATCTGAGTTTTGTTTTATCGATTAGACTATAAAGTTGTTTGTTGCTTGCGATTTGTGGTAAGCCTTGAGACTGAAAAATCCCTAAGTTAAAGTCAAGATAGGTCTTTTCATGATTTCATCATGAAATTAAAGAAGGAGAGAGAGAGAGAAAGAAAGAAAAGAGAGAAGTGATAGCGTTTGTACCATTTTAATACATATTGGTTTATAGAATACCATCTAGTGGGGGTAAGATATTTTTTATGACAAACAAAATTGTGTAATCATGCGCTATAAACCTAAGTATATTTTGATGTTTATTACGAACAGAATGGAGAATACGACAATTGTTATCCCTGTGGACTAAGAAGATTCGAAGTGCGAGACGAGACACCTATCGTCACGACAAACTCTTATAAATAAGGAGAGGAAAAGAGAGAAAGAAAGAAAAGAGAGAAGTGATAGCGTTTGTACCATTTTAATACATATTGGTTTATAGAATAGCATCTAGTGTGGGTTAAGATATTTTTTATGACAATCAAAATTGCGTAATCATGCGCTATAAACCTAAGTATATTATTTTCATATTTATTACGAACAGAATGGAGAATACGACAATTGTTATCCCTGTGGACTAAGAAGATTCGAAGTGCGAGACGAGACACCTATCGTCACGACAACATCTTATAGATAAGGAGAGGAAAAGAGAGAAAGAGTTTGTATCTTTTCCTTTCATATGTGGGATTATAAGTAATTTCCGAACAAAGAAGATTACGTAATTTCATCTTATCAATAGGATCAAGGTGGACAACTATATTCTCTGAAAATCATTAACTTGAACTCTGCAGAAAAAGTCGGATAAAAGTTCGTATATTAAAACAGTGGATGACTGTCAGATATTAGAAATCATTTATCGGTAAATCTCGGTTTGTTTAATAAATTATTTTTTGTTATTTTATTGATAGCACGTAAGCATTTCAAATAGATTGAAGTCGTTGCTATGTTTTACTTGTTGTGAAATGGTCCAGAATGTCAACTGTAAATCGTAACGATGTTTAGAAGAAGCGAAAACGAATCCCTGACAAAAAATACTTAAAATATTACATCAAATTAGTTTTTCACATGTTCAAGATCATAGGTTCAGTCATATCTAAAATTTTACGAGAAATTATATAACCATAAGTACAACATCATAAGTTACGTCGTATCTAAAATATTACATCAAATAATATAATCATAAATTCATGATCATAAGTTCAATCGTATCAAAATTGTTACATCAAATTACACACTCGACATAGCAAAAACAACTAAATAAACCTTAAATGACTGAAAATGTGAAACACTTATCTCTGTTGAGATAAGCAATTTATCAGGTTCACTTGTAAATAATTTCCTTTACTCTTTATCAGTAATATCTTCCATAAATAAATTTAAAATAGTAGACATACATTCCTTATTATTTCATATGACATCTTGGCATATGAAAAAAATTATAGATAGATATTATAATGATTGAGATAGATAAATAGATAGAATTAAATTTACAAGCAGATATGTATAGGCACACACAAACACACGCGCACACACACACACACACACACACACACACACATATATATATATATATATATATATAGATAGATAGATAGATAGATAGATAAACACTGGTAGACATGTACAGACACATAGATATATTGATAGATAGATACAGATTGAGATAGATACATACATACTCATACATATATATATATTTATATATATAGACAGAGAGTGTGATAATATATACGCATACAGATATGTTGCACAAACAGTTGGTCAGATAGATAGATATATAGATAAACAGATAGAGTTTTAAAGAAGGAGAGAGAGAATGCCTTAAATAACTCTATGAATGTGAAAAAATTTTCAAGGTGGAGAAAGCCAGTTTGAAGAAGCCTTTTATCAAAGTGTAAGCGAGTGGCCACTCGTTAAAAAGAATACAGGACATCTAGATTGCATCTATGATGGCCTTGAAGAGGCAAGATTATCTTTTATCACAAAGCCATTATTTCTGAATACTGGGAGGAAAAGAAGGTCTGATAATGGATCATTTGCTAAGGATGATTGGAAGGGGATCACTAATCTAGAGGACATAGAGAAAAAGTTGTTTGCAGATAGAACTTGAATATAGTTGATTTTTTTTTCTTTTTTCTTCTTCCTTTTGTCTTCTGTGGGGAAATAGAAAGAGAAACGAGACTGGAATAATCTTACCCTCACCCCTACCTCTTTAACATACTAACCTGAAATTCTAGCTTGACAAAAGCCTCGGACACTGAGTGTCAATGCAGGAAGTAAAGTGAATAGAAATGAGAGACGAAACCCTCACGAACTCTTAACGAATTACAATGACGCGACACGGAGTCGAAATTACGGTGTCACGACGTCAAGTTGTGTTGAGGAGAATAACAGGCCAAAAGAAGGTATTTTATTTACTTTTTTTTATTTGTGACCTGAAAACTTTTTTAATAATTTTTGTTATTCCAGCATTTCGTGGAAATCCCGTTGGGGATTAAATGACAGAGAATATTCTAAATAGACAATAAACCAAATGTTTGGGTACACTTTCTGAATTTAATAATTCAAATCTCCTTTTGTTTAACTAAGTCCTAAGTTTGGATGCTGAAACTATTTAACCCATTATTGCATGGCGGCCAATCTTTAAATTGTAGTCATCTAAAATTTTAAATTGTAAGCCCTAAAATTGCCATTTGGCAGAAAGGTAGAATACCAAAAAATGACCACAGTGTTCAGGAAATTTTATGCAGTAATGGGTTAATTATTTCATGCTTTGTTGTACAGTTGATTTGTCGGAATGAAAAATCGGGGAGCCGAGTCCGAATTAAGTTGAATGCCCTGCAGTCACTTACGGGCAAATACCCTTGGGAAAGATATTAATCCTTTCCTTCTCTCCAGTTATGGATTAAATAACAGGACAGTGCAGGTAGTGGTAACCTGTTGTCGGATAATTAAAGAAAAATGCATACTTGAGCCATAGTGAAAACAATAATATCACTGTTGGCCAACCTCTGCATCTCTGACTGTCTCCGGCAAGTCTCGCCTATGTCGAACGACCGGACCCGGGAAGAGAGAGTGAGGCTGACAACCATGCGCAACTCTTCCTCACTTAAATCCAATTAAAGCGCAAGTGATGATATCTAACTGGAAGTCGTGGTCTTCCTCGCCTGCGAGGGATGAACTTTATGCTTATTGTCGATGAGCTTAAAGTTCACGCAGACTGGAAGTGGGATTCTTAGAAATGAATCATAAGTAAAGATGCTGGAAAATTGTCTGTACCGTTTTAGGAAGCACCTGATTCCTCGTGATATCCGCTGACTTTACAAGAGACAGATCAGGCCTACTGCTGCCATAACTTGGCAAGAGAAGTTCAGTCCGTACTTTCCTGTCTAGATAGAATTTCCCAATAGAATCTCGGCATCCTTGGATGTGACAAATTATTCTCACCTCACAACCTTACTTTCATAGTCGAAATGTCGCAGGCTTTTCATTGCTTTATCTCTACTTGCATATAAAATGATCAAACGAACGACATTACTTAGTTTCATCTGTTCTAAACTTTACGGTTAGAACACGATATGCTATTCGCAATGTGCTCAACCACCCTCATTCCATCTGTATTCAATCGGTGAGTAGTAAGTTCCACTGTGACACTATCTCCTGCGGGGATACTTTCCCTTCTCCCGCGGGGATACTTTCCCTTGTTCGGTTTAATAAGGCGGAGAGAGAGAAATTTACATTAGCAATATTATTATTTATGCTTTATTGTAATACGCGATGTGAGCGTATGTAAAAAAATAATTTTAATACTATTAATTACTTGTAAAATATGGAGAATAAAAAATCAACTATTTTTACTATCATGTACTTCTAGAATCCGGGGAATATAAAATCTAACTATTTCTTGGAAAGATCGTCACGACCAGCAACAGAGGCCGAACCAATCGGCCAGCCGAGTGGCAGTGTCACGACCGTCGGTGGGAACGTGCGTCACATTAGACGGCCAGCTCCCGGCCTGATGCATCATACAATTAGAGCAGCTTTTTCTCAGGAATCAGTGTTCAGTGTTACCGTTTTTCAAGAAGATATTTTTTCGATCACAAAAATATTAACCTGTTCAAGTCATGGGCTTTACGTCATCTTCCAAACTTCAGCACAAACTGCGTCTCTTACTCTGGAATCCTCGAGTGGATACTGGACCTTGTACAGGGTGTGTAACCCTATATCCACGTAGATATATTTTTTGATTTAATACAAAGGAGTGAGGGAAATTGTTACTAGTGGTATTGTTAATTTTGCAGATTCCGATATGAGTGGAGAGAAAAATAAGTATAAGAGATGATAAAATTGTTTTTTGTCGATCGCAATATGAACGCGGCTAAGAAATTGTGAAAAAAATATATATATATTGCATTTTTTTTTAAATCTGGAAAACTCGCTGGAAAGTGAATTGATCAAAACATTTTGTGCAGATGTAAAGCGACAGGTCAGATGTAGTCATCATATTGTTGGTCATTGTGTGATATAAAGCGGAAGCTTTTTGCAGCTAGTAAAATAAAAAAATAAACTTTAGCTAGAATATTGTTTCAGGCTTGTCATAAAATTTTGATGAGGTCAGGTAAGGTTAAATCCTCAAAATTATTATTGAGAATAGATTCTAAAGTCAGAAAAATAAATGACGTAATTAAGAAGGAGAAAACAAAAAGACATTACGTCATGTGAGATGTGGATATTTCATTCGTTGATCTGTAACTCTCCCTTAAATCGTGTAGGTGGAAAATAATCTCATTGGTCAAAGTTTTCAGTCGCATAGATATTCGGTTCATCTCCCAAGATAATTGGGGACAGCTATAAAAATCGAAACCGAGTGAGAAAAATCAGTTGGTTGAGTAGTTTTGGAAATTGCAGTCGAGCTGTAACGACTGAGGGGAAAGTGTTCCCAAATGGGGGCCACGACTCAGAGAATCTCCCTGCAAAAAGTATAAAAAAATATTTGGTAAAAGGAAACCATGATGTGAACTAGCAAATCTGTTTTGAAAAAAGTGATACAATCTTCAGTTTTTAGCCGATGAATGAGGCAATACGCTCAGATATGGTTGCAGAGACGAATTTCATCAAAATTTGACAATTTCTTTTCCTTTCTCTACTGATTTTATCTAGTAGGTTTTATTCCCAGCGGTGTAATGTTCGCATAAAATAGGAATGAATTTACCTATCATTGACAAACATTTTCTAATATCCTAAAAAGAGAGAAAGATATAGTGAGAAAAAGAGAGAGAGAAAGAGAGAAAAATTAACGAAACAGAAAAATTAAGCTAATGTAGAACATGGAGCGGGACAAAGGACCAAAAGACAGACATTGCCAGCAGCTACTAAGGATAAAAAGTTGTAGAGAACAAATATCAGCCACGTTCTGTATGGCAACAACACATAGAATTGGATTATTGTGGTCACGTTTGGACCCGGAACCCGGAAAAATGTACTCCCTGTGTCTATCTTCTATGACAATTTTTTTCTTTGTATTTGGATCAAATAACTTCGATAATGCTTCAAGTTTATTTTATGCATACTGTTGCTATCTTGTTATTGGAGGCATTTTTTTTAATCGTATCACCCCGAGAAATGCGGTAACGCCACTGATGTGCAGGGGGGCTACGTAATACTGGAAATATTGGAAAAGAGAAAGCTGGAAACCACATCCTAAACAGGGAACAAGAAATGTGCCTCTTAACCTGTTTAATAGACATGGGTGGAGTGTGAACCGAGCGATAGATGGATCTATCTACTCCAATTGAAAAAAAAAACAAAGTGAGATTGGAAAAGAGAAAGCCAGCAACCACATCCTAAACAGGGAACAAAGGATGAGCCTCTTAACCTGTTCAATAGACATGGGGGGAGTGTGAACCGGGTGATAGATAGATCTATCTACTCCAATTGAAAAAAACAAAAACAAAGTGAGAAGATTGGAAAATAGAAAGCCGGCAACCACATCCTAAACAGGGAAGAGTTAAATTACAGATGGCAGAGGGGGAAAAAGTAGACAGATTAATATACGGCTGACGAAAGAGAAAGAAAGAAAGAAAGAAAGAAAGAAAGAAAGAAAGAAAGGAACAGTCAAGAGATATCTGCTAAAATCAAGAATTGAACTAAAGAAAACCAATTAAACATGAAAAGCATGTCACAACAATGTTTCAATTGAGCATTCAATTTCTGGATTTCATACATGGTCTTTTGAATTATGCATATTCACTATCGTTACTGTTTGTCCAAATCATATATAAATTTAAAAAAAAATTAAATCGAATGAAGAACATGTAGTGGGACGAAGAGCAACAGACAGATATATATATATATTTTAATCGTATCACCCCGAGCAAGGCGGTAACGCCACTGATGTGCAGGGGGCTACGTAATAGTGAAAAGATTGGAAAAGAGAAAGCCGGAAACCACATCCTAAATAGATAACAAGGGATGAGCCTCTTAACCTGTTCAATAGACGTGGGTGGAGTGTGAACCGAGCGATAGATAGATCTATCTACTCCAATAGATAAAAAGAAAGAGGAATGGGGATGTATGTTTACAAGTACGAACCGGAAATGAGTCAAATGATCAGGAGCCTTAGTGAAATAATCAATCATTAATTAACTGTTATTGATTTTATCCAATCGTGTTCACACGCAAACACGCACACCTCACACAAGCATGGTCGAGCTTTTATATGTGGAAACACGAAGTTCGTTTAAAACACAAACTCACACACACACACACACACACACACACACACTTATATATATATATATATATATATATAGAGAGAGAGAGAGAGAGGAAGAGAGAAAGAGATTCATTTAGTCATCTTCTTTTTCATGAATTTGCATATTGATTCTTGTTTAATCCATAGACTTGCAAACATTAAGATCACAAAGACGTAGTGGCATAACAAGTACCCTAGCCTCAGTAGCAGTGTTCTTTCTGAGTAATATAGTCTGATGTAACCCAGTCAGTCAGATAAGTGCCATACGTAATACACTCTTTGGGCGATTATCTCTCAAAAGAGACATGACTGACTGGGCAGAAGATTATCCCGCAGTAGGTTGTCATTGCTTTCTGCTTTTTTACTGGTTAGTATCCAAGGCTATAGAACCCAATCTATTCTGTTATTTAACCCATTACTGGAGGGAAGAGGCGGATTAATACCTTTCCCAAGGGTATTTGTGCGTAAGTGAATGCAAGGAATTGAAACTGGTTTTCGAACTCGGGTCCTTAATTTGTCGTTCCGTGTCGATATCCATTGTAACCTATAAAATTAGTGGTGGAGAAAATATGAATACATACCTTTCCTAAGGTATTCGCACATAGTTTAATGCAATGAACTCGACTGGAATTAAAACTCTGCTCTTCGTTTCCTCAAGCTAACTCGCTTTCTACACACACACTCACACTCACACACACATTCTTTATATATATATATATATATATATATATATATATATATATATATATATTATTTCTTTATATATTTATATATATATGTATATACACGAAAAGAATCGCAAGATCGCCAAGACCTACCGCGGTTTTGCACAACGGCTCGTCAGGGCAAAGGCAGACCAAGGACTAATCAAATAAATAGACCTCTATTAAGACTAACCCATTTGGGGGAAGGGGTTGAAGGAATAGAAAAAAAAAAAAAAAACATATTGGGGGCGGGGTTTACATTAACACCGATAGTCTACGCAAGAAACTTCATTTTGTGCATTCTACACTTATTTAGTATTTCTGTTCTAGCGTTAATGAGTTTGCTTGTAGGTTCAAATTTAGCTATTGCTAGCTTCTCCTCGTCACATACCCTACAAAATTTATTGTTTTTATTATCGCTAGGGCACTTTTTTATTATTTCCCATTTCAGAATGGGATCCTTTTTAATTTTGGCTTTTATTTCCCATACATAGGTGGATAATGCAGTGCTATGCTTATATTTCTCGTTTTTGAAAGAAGTTTTATGGTTATAAAACCTACTTTTAAAACTATCATGTGTGGATCCTATCATGTGTGGATCCTATCATGTGTGGATTATATGTATATATATATATATAATATATTTATATATATATAGACATAAATATATATATATAAATATATATATATAAATATACATATATATAAATTATATTACGTTATATATTAATATATATGAATGTATATATAAATTATATATATAATATATTACTTTATATATACATACACACACACACACACACACACACACACACACACATCGATCAGAAACCAGGTCTGGACGACAAAGTGAACCTCGCTGCCGCACTGGAAAGGGACCTCCAATCCGTAGTGACCTGGGGTAGGAAATGGTTGGTACTTATTTATTTATGAAAAAGTACATAAATTCTGGCACAAGGCCAACAAATGGGAGGGGGAACAAAAACTTGGGTTGGTCTTCCGTAACTATCTTATACCTAGCTAATCAGATTCACGACCCATACATACGTTACAATTTTCTCATTCACCATAAAAATTTGTCCATCAACACTCATACCTATCAAGCACCAAAATACCGCAAAATCATACCAGGGACCTAAAAACACCCCAAATGTACATAAAAATTTCTGATTTTTACAATATATACAATATCTTACAAAAATAAATTTAAAACTTTATTCATGAAATGACATGATGGGGAGGGGGAATGAAGAAACAAAAAACCCCAAAACAAAAAACAATTTCAAATGAATATATATACACAATGTTAGTAAGACCCAAACACACCCACATAATTAAAGAGGCCACTGTATTCTGCCTTAAAAAAGAACAAAATCAAGCAGCTCTCTTTCTAAGGGGAATGGAGAAGCAGGGGGCAAAAATAAATTGGACTGGAGAATGTATAAGGCTGACCCAGCCGAGAGTGAAAACGGGACAAAATAATACTTGGACAATGGGAATCTCGAACTGGATCATAACAAAAGCAATGAAGCCGGGAACAGGCCAGGACAAACACATTCACTCACATTAACTAGGCACAAAAGAGACTTCTACCTTAACCACGGGCGGGGTTCCAAAGGAATCCACCCCGATGCAACTAGCAGATCTAAAAGAGAAAATCAAGGCTAGCCCCGGTCACGCGAACCAGGCTCGCTGCATATACCCACCTTTCGCTGAACTCTGTCGGGTGCAGCCGTTTCCGTTCAGTTCTAATCTTAATTTTGAGCTGGTGCTCAAAATATCGGATTAGATCCTGATCCGAAAGACGACCTCCCCGCAAGACTTCCTCCAGACGCGTCATCCAAATCACCATTCTAGCCGTGGCCAGTAGCGACAGAAACACCATCCGCTTCACTCCAGAGTACGGGGGCGACACATTGTCCACAGCGTATGCGCGATCAATGAGCACAAGCTCCCGCGGCGCGATACGAGCAGTCAACTCGCCGACACGCGCCCACAACGGGCGAACGCGCGAACAATGGAAGAAGGCGTGCGCAGACGTCTCCTTAATTCCAAGGACGCAACGTTCACAATCTGGCAAATCCGCCAGGCCCATTGCGAACCGCTTGTCGTTGAGAGACAAACCATTCCGAGCCAATCGCCAGGTCAGAGAAAACTCAGAGTTGTTGAGCCAATCCGCACCTGGCGCCCAAGACCAATGAGAGCGATACTCCTCTCTCGACATGCCGAGCTTACTCCACAGTTCATCCTTCACGGCGCCCTCCACTAATCCCCGATAGAAGATTCTCCTAGGCCGTGAAAGGTCACTGGACCATGGAATGGCCCGAAGGGCCGTCAGACATTCGAGCAGGAATTTCGGCCGCCCCCAAGGCCTATTGCTAGTCCTTAGGAGCGGGGGAGTGACAGTGAGGCTAGGGAACATGTCCCTCACTACCCCCGCAAGCAACCGATCTTCCTCCAACGCGCGCCTGAGGAATGCCAACCTCGAAGCGAGCACGTGGCTCCTCAAGTGTGGCATCCCCAGACCCCCTTGACACGGACGGAGGCAGCAGACTCCTTTGTCGACCATGTGTTTGCGTCCTCTCCAAAGACAGGAGAATAGCAAACGCTCGAGCGCCTTCTCATGATCGTCACAAAGGGGAAGTACAGACAGCCGGTAAAGGATTCTGGGAAAGAGGTATGTATTACACACCTCCGCCAGACCCTTCACGGAGAGACTCCGTCGACGCCAAATCTCGACCGACGCGCCGACCTTTGCCTGTACTTCTGACCAGTTTTTCTCCAACTGTAAGTCCGGACCGAACCAAACTCCGAGGAGCTTGACCGGCCCGTCCGTCCAGTCGAAGGGCCCCGGGAGGGAAACACCCTTCCAGGCACCTAACCGCAAGCCGGACGACTTGTCGCGGTTAATTCTGGCCCCCGTTACCTGTTCGTACCGTTCAAGCGCCTTCTGTACCGCCCTTATGTCCCTGCGGGAGGACACAAAGGTCGTTACGTCATCGGCGTACGCGGAAACCCTGGCTCGAGCTCCACCAGGGACAGCAATTCCACGCAGGACCGGACTGCACGTCTCGTCCCTTAGCCGGCGAAGGAGGGGCTCCAACGCCAGGACGTAAAGGAGAGGCGACAGTGGACAACCCTGACGGACCGACCTAGACAGCGCGAAAGCGCCCGACAGCTTCCCGTTCACCTGTACCACAGCCTTGGGGGAGCGATACAGAAGGCTAATCCAGCGGCTGAAGTCGGGTTTGAATCCGGCGGCCTGCAGGACAGCAGCCAGGTAGCCATGGTCAATCCTATCAAATGCCTTGGACTGATCCAAATTGATCAGCGCGGCCTCTTCGTCGTCTTCTACACCCTCTACGATCGTGCGAATCAAGTGCAGGTTGCTCTGAATTGTTCGTCCCTTCACAGAACAAGTCTGATCCGGTTCCAACAGAGACTCGGCAACTAGCTGCAAGCGATTCGTCAGGATCTTGGCCAAAATCTTTAACTCTGTGTTTAGCAGAGTTATGGGCCTGTAATCATCTAATCCCCGCCCAACCTTCTTGCCTTTTCCCAACAGCGTGATCACGCCCCTGGTGATCCGACCGGGGATGGACCCCTGCCGAAACCAGTGGTTGAACACGACAGTCAAGAGCGGGACAAAAAGGTGCGACATCCTCAAGTACAATTCATAGGGCAAACCATCCAAACCTGGCGACTTGCCACTGCCGGTCTTCTTCAAAGCCGCGTAGACTTCGTCCTCCGTAATCTCCCCTTCGCAGCTAGCCGCTTCAGCCGGCAAAAGCCGGGGAAAGTCAGCCAAATAGCTGCGAAACTCCTCGTCACGGAGACCAGGCTCCTTGGTAAACCGGTGTTCGAAATGCTGCCGGAACGCCTCGCACATGTCGTCGGTGGACCGAAGGAGATGTCCCTCCGGGTCGCGCACTTCTCGAATGTACCGATCGCCGGCCCGACGAATTTCTTCCTTGCGCAGTTCTGCGCCCATGTTCACAGCTTCGGAAGACATCTTGCTTAACTTAGCTCTAATTACCTGGCCCATATAGCGCTCGCTAGTCGTGCGCCTCAGGGCCTCCCTGGCTAAGGCTATCTCGAGGGGATCCCCACCAGCCTCCGCCCGGGCGAAATTAGCACTAAGTGTCTTTGCCTCCGCAGCCTTATCTAGTTTGAGCCGCTGGCTATATTTGGTGGCAAAAGACCTAATGGAGTCCTTAAGGTTAACCCACCACTTATTCCCAATGACTCGCCCAATTAACGCCCGCTGAACTAGTCTTGTCAGCTGGTCACGAAAGTCCCGCCTGTCCAGTAAGGACTGATTGAACTTCCAATAACCAGCCAACCTAGGCCTAAAGTCTAACACCACACGGGCACAAACGAGTTTGTGGTCCGTGTAGCCTAGCCAGTGGAACGTTGGACATTCTAAGAAGTCTATGTCGGCCACTCTCACTAACATCCTATCCAGGTACGCAGATACCCGGGTAGAAGGCCAATTAAGCGCCCACGTCCACATACTCCCATCCGGATGATCGACCCGGTATCTATCGACGAGACCAAATTCGTCGATCAGATCAACCAGGCTACGATCATCATTCCTCCCGCTAGCGCCCCTCCCTCTATCCCATTTGGGGGTTAGGATGGCATTCCAGTCCCCAACTAAGATTAGCCGTGTTGAAAGCACCATAAAGGGCTCCAACAGCCGAAAGAAAGAGACACGCTCACCTTGCTTATTGGGCGCATAAACCACAATCAGCCGGAACAATTTGCTTTTCACTGCAATATCGGCCACGATCAGCCGGCCCTCGGCACCGACATGGACAAGGTCAACCTTCGCGTCCAGGGTACGCTTGACCAGCAAAGAAACACCTCTGGCTTGCCGGCTCCCATATGCTGAATAGACGACAAAGTCGTTAGACAGCACACAAGAGTCGACTTCGCAAACAAAGTGAGTCTCTTGGATCGCGGCCACATCCACGCCGAAGGACAAGAGGTCACGAAGCAGGCGAGCCGCCTTACCCCGATCCCTCAGGCCCTTCGCATTCAAGCTGGCTATCTTAATAGACATCTTTTAGTTCTGAAAAAGAAAAAACAAAGAAACATGCAACAAGGCTCTAGTCGCATACGGGGTAGAAATCTCGGGCAGAGGGGGACCCCGACGGACTGTCCTAGGGACCCTGTACCAATGTCGGACGTAATCCGTCCGTCTAGGACAATCCCGCCGACGTCGGTGGGATATGTTAGTTTTACCACCCTATATAAACTGGGGTGGAGCAAAACGGGGAACCTCCCCGAACAATTTAGAGACATTTTTCTTAGTTCAGGAGTCTTTTCCCTGACCATACAAATATTTGGGAAGCTCCTTTGGGCTTCCGCAATGTGCTCCCAGACCCGCAGGTTGCCACCGGTATTTCTTATCAGGGTGATGACACCTGGGGCCTGGGAGAAGTTCTTTGGGTCCTCAGTGGATAACCCATCCACTGAGGTGAGCTTAAGGAGTGGTCTTAGCAGCTTACGACGCTGTGACGACCACCCCGAAGAAATGTCCTCCTTCACCTTCATCAGCGCCTCCCCACGCGGGAGGTCCATCTTCTTCTTCGCCTTACTGGGAGTGGGAATAGGAGCAGGGGAGGATGTGGGAGTTAAGGAACTGCTTTTCCTAAGGGGGGGTCAAAAAGGGGGTTGGGGACTGGGCAGCTTTACGCGGGGACGCGGGAAGGCTTCTCGCCTTATCCGCATAAGTAGTTCTTGCAGGTGACACCGGAGCTGAGGCACATTTTTCTCTGCTGGGCTTTTTTTCCCTGCTCCTACTTCTTCTGCGGGCCTTGGGAGTATCCTTTCGTTCTTCCACCTCCTCCTCTCTCCCCCGCTTTAGGGAAGCCGATCTATCAACTTCCATTGGAAGATCCTTTTTCGGGGAAGGACTCCTCTCCTTTCTTTGTTTGGGGGGAGACTTTTTAGGAGGCGACTCCTTGGGTTTCACCGGCGTCTTGGCAGGTGGAGGCACCTTCTCTGGGGACGGAGTTTTGCCCTTCTTTCTGCCCACCACCTGCCATTCGCCCTCCTTGTTGCCCACGGGAGCTTGCGTGGGTGAAGCTGTTTTTGGGCCTTCTTTTTCTTTTGCCGCTGGCTGCTGCTTAGTTGGTTGAGCTGGTTGGGTCTTTGGGGTCGGATTCTTGGACGGGCAGACCCTCGCGACATGGTCCGCCGCCCCGCAGACCCAACAGCACGGCTTCCTCCCTTCTACTATCACGTAAATGACCCTACCTCTGCAAGTGAGCGTGTTGGGAACTTTGGCTATCTTCTCCTTAGACATCGTCACCAGCAGGGTCATGTCTCCCGTAATGTAGCCTGCCTTAGACCGTAGCGAGGAGACTCCGGCCACCTTTCCAAAGTTAGCAAAGAAGGCGCCAACGTGGTCCTCAGTAATGTCCATGGGGACGCCGTGTAGAGTGACCTTAACCTTCCGGGCACCCATGTATTCTGTATGGAGCTGGAGAGTTTTCGTCTCCAGCACCACACCGACCAGACGTTTGGCTTCGTCGGTCGTGCCCAGCAGGACGTCCCACATGGCACTACTCTTCCTCGCTACGGCCCTAGCCTTGATCTTAAGTGCTCCGATAGCTTCCTCAAACGTATCCCTCGGCACTGCGATTAATCTTTGGGACTTGATATCCTTAGTGATAAGAGTAATAGTCCTGGTTTGGATATCCGCCAATTCTCCGGGGACCGAGACCAGCTCGGTGCCTTTGATGTATTCAGCGTACTTTAACCTCATCCTCTCGTAGTACTCCTCATCCTTATTTATAGGTTTTCCTCCTGTCCAACCAGAAGTTGAAGGCTTGGGGGACCCGGGAGCTGATGGCACTCCTTCCGGCGTTGGTACTACTGCTGCTGCTACTCTAGGTACTGAAGGGGGATTATCCCGAGGCGGTAATGCCCAATCCCCCTCCTTTCCACCCACCGAGGCCGTGGTGGGAGGAACGATCACATTTGGCCTATCGGAGGCCATTGCCTCCTAAGAGGCTGAGCGCGAGACACCTGCCTCCGGTGTTTCGCGTCCTTCGCAGGTCGCTACTTTACGCAGCCCAAGCAATAAACTTGGGTGGAGACCACAATGCCACACTTGACCAAAGTAATAGTAGGTATCACTATGGAACAGATACTACACTTTGATCCAAACCAACCCGACCACGCAAACACAAAAAAGTCTGAGTAGGAAGTGGTTGGTACTGATTTATTTATGCGAAAGTACATAAATTCTGGCACAAGGCCAAACAATGGGGAGGGGGAACAAAAACTTGGGTTGGTCTTCCGTAACTATCTTATACCTAGCTAATCCGATTCACGACCCATACATACGTTACAATTTTCTCATTCACCATAAAAATTTGTCCATCAACACTCATACCTATCAAGCACCAAAATACCGCAGTAACATACCAGGGACCTAAAAACGCCCCAAATGTACATAAAAATTTGTTTATTTACAATATTTACAATAGTGTACAAAAATAAATTTAAAACTTTATTCATGAAATGACATGATGGGAAGGGGGAATGAAGAAACAAAAAATCCCCAAAACAAAAACAATTTCAAATGAATATATATACACAATGTTAGTAAGACCCAAACACACCCACATAATTAAAGAGGCCACTGTATTCTGCCTTAAAAGACAAAATCAAGCAGCTCTCTTTCTAAGGGGAATGGAGAAGCAGGGGGCAAAAATAAATTGGACTGGAGAATGTATAAGGCTGACCCAGCCGAGAGTGAAAACGGGACAAAATAATACTTGGACAATGGGAATCTCGAACTGGATCATAACAAAAGCAATGGAGCCGGGAACAGGCTAGGACAAACACATTCACTCCCATTAACTAGGCACAAAAAGACTTCTTACCTTAACCACGGGAGGGGTTCCAAAGGAATCCACCCCGATGCAACTAGCAGATCTAAAAGAGAAAATCAAGGCTAGCCCCGGTCACGCGAACCAGGCTCGCCGCATATACCCACCTTTCGCTGAACTCTGTCGGGTGCAGCCGTTTTCGTTCAGTTCTAATCTTAATTTTGAGCTGGTGCTCAAAATATCGGATTAGATCCTGATCCGAAAGACGACCGCCCCGCAAGACTTCCTCCAGACGCGTCATCCAAATCACCATTCTAGCCGTGGCCAGTAGCGACAGAAACACCATCCGCTTCACTCCAGAGTACGGGGGCGACACATTGTCCACAGCGTATGCGCGATCAATGAGCACAAGCTCCCGCGGCGCGATACGAGCAGTCAACTCGCCGACACGCGCCCACAACGGGCGAACGCGCGAACAATGGAAGAAGGCGTGCGCAGACGTCTCCTTAATTCCAAGGACGCAACGTTCACAATCTGGCAAATCCGCCAGGCCCATTGCGAAACGCTTGTCGTTGAGAGACAAACCATTCCGAGCCAATCGCCAGGTCAGAGAAAACTCAGAGTTGTTGAGCCAATCCGCACCTGGCGCCCAAGACCAATGAGAGCGATACTCCTCTCTCGACATGCCGAGCTTACTCCACAGTTCATCCTTCACGGCGCCCTCCACTAATCCCCGATAGAAGATTCTCCTAGGCCGTGAAAGGTCACTGGACCATGGAATGGCCCGAAGGGCCGTCAGACATTCGAGCAGGAATTTCGGTCGCCCCCAAGGCCTATTGCTAGTCCTCAGGAGCGGGGGAGTGATAGTGAGGCTAGGGAACATGTCCCTCACTACCCCCGCAAGCAACCGATCTTCCTCCAACGCGCGCCTGAGGAATGCCAACCTCGAAGCGAGCACGTGGCTCCTCAAGTGTGGCATCCCCAGACCCCCTTGACACGGACGGAGGCAACAGACTCCTTTGTCGACCATGTGTTTGCGTCCTCTCCAAAGACAGGAGAATAGCAAACGCTCGAGCGCCTTCTCATGATCGTCACAAAGGGGAAGTACAGACAGCCGGTAAAGGATTCTGGGAAAGAGGTATGTATTACACACCTCCGCCAGACCCTTCACGGAGAGACTCCGTCGACGCCAAATCTCGACCGACGCGCCGACCTTTGCCTGTATTTCTGACCAGTTTTTCTCCAACTGTAAGTCCGGACCGAACCAAACTCCGAGGAGCTTGACCGGCCCGTCCGTCCAGTCGAAGGGCCCCGGGAGGGAAACACCCTTCCAGGCACCTAACCGCAAGCCGGACGACTTGTCGCGGTTAATTCTGGCCCCTGTTACCTGTTCGTACCGTTCAAGCGCCTTCTGTACCGCCCTTATGTCCCTGCGGGAGGACACAAAGGTCGTTACGTCATCGGCGTACGCGGAAACCCTGGCTCGAGCTCCACCAGGGACAGCAATTCCACGCAGGACCGGACTGCACGTCTCGTCCCTTAGCCGGCGAAGGAGGGGCTCCAACGCCAGGACGTAAAGGAGAGGCGACAGTGGACAACCCTGACGGACCGACCTAGACAGCGCGAAAGCGCCCGACAGCTTCCCGTTCACCTGTACCACAGCCTTGGGGGAGCGATACAGAAGGCTAATCCAGCGGCTGAAGTCGGGTTTGAATCCGGCGGCCTGCAGGACAGCAGCCAGGTAGCCATGGTCAATCCTATCAAATGCCTTGGACTGATCCAAATTGATCAGCGCGGCCTCTTCGTCGTCTTCTACACCCTCTACGATCGTGCGAATCAAGTGCAGGTTGCTCTGAATTGTTCGTCCCTTCACAGAACAAGTCTGATCCGGTTCCAACAGAGACTCGGCAACTAGCTGCAAGCGATTCGTCAGGATCTTGGCCAAAATCTTTAACTCTGTGTTTAGCAGAGTTATGGGCCTGTAATCATCTAATCCCCGCCCAACCTTCTTGCCTTTTCCCAACAGCGTGATCACGCCCCTGGTGATCCGACCGGGGATGGACCCCTGCCGAAACCAGTGGTTGAACACGACAGTCAAGAGCGGGACAAAAAGGTGCGACATCCTCAAGTACAATTCATAGGGCAAACCATCCAAACCTGGCGACTTGCCACTGCCGGTCTTCTTCAAAGCCGCGTAGACTTCGTCCTCCGTAATCTCCCCTTCGCAGCTAGCCGCTTCAGCCGGCAAAAGCCGGGGAAAGTCAGCCAAATAGCTGCGAAACTCCTCGTCACGGAGACCAGGCTCCTTGGTAAACCGGTGTTCGAAATGCTGCCGGAACGCCTCGCACATGTCGTCGGTGGACCGAAGGAGATGTCCCTCCGGGTCGCGCACTTCTCGAATGTACCGATCGCCGGCCCGACGAATTTCTTCCTTGCGCAGTTCTGCGCCCATGTTCACAGCTTCGGAAGACATCTTGCTTAACTTAGCTCTAATTACCTGGCCCATATAGCGCTCGCTAGTCGTGCGCCTCAGGGCCTCCCTGGCTAAGGCTATCTCGAGGGGATCCCCACCAGCCTCCGCCCGGGCGAAATTAGCACTAAGTGTCTTTGCCTCCGCAGCCTTATCTAGTTTGAGCCGCTGGCTATATTTGGTGGCAAAAGACCTAATGGAGTCCTTAAGGTTAACCCACCACTTATTCCCAATGACTCGCCCAATTAACGCCCGCTGAACTAGTCTTGTCAGCTGGTCACGAAAGTCCCGCCTGTCCAGTAAGGACTGATTGAACTTCCAATAACCAGCCAACCTAGGCCTAAAGTCTAACACCACACGGGCACAAACGAGTTTGTGGTCCGTGTAGCCTAGCCAGTGGAACGTTGGACATTCTAAGAAGTCTATGTCGGCCACTCTCACTAACATCCTATCCAGGTACGCAGATACCCGGGTAGAAGGCCAATTAAGCGCCCACGTCCACATACTCCCATCCGGATGATCGACCCGGTATCTATCGACGAGACCAAATTCGTCGATCAGATCAACCAGGCTACGATCATCATTCCTCCCGCTAGCGCCCCTCCCTCTATCCCATTTGGGGGGTTAGGATGGCATTCCAGTCCCCAACTAAGATTAGCCGTGTTGAAAGCACCATAAAGGGCTCCAACAGCCGAAAGAAAGAGACACGCTCACCTTGCTTATTGGGCGCATAAACCACAATCAGCCGGAACAATTTGCTTTTCACTGCAATATCGGCCACGATCAGCCGGCCCTCGGCACCGACATGGACAAGGTCAACCTTCGCGTCCAGGGTACGCTTGACCAGCAAAGAAACACCTCTGGCTTGCCGGCTCCCATATGCTGAATAGACGACAAAGTCGTTAGACAGCACACAAGAGTCGACTTCGCAAACAAAGTGAGTCTCTTGGATCGCGGCCACATCCACGCCGAAGGACAAGAGGTCACGAAGCAGGCGAGCCGCCTTACCCCGATCCCTCAGGCCCTTCGCATTCAAGCTGGCTATCTTAATAGACATCTTTTAGTTCTGAAAAAGAAAAAACAAAGAAACATGCAACAAGGCTCTAGTCGCATACGGGGTAGAAATCTCGGGCAGAGGGGACCCCGACGGACTGTCCTAGGGACCCTGTACCAATGTCGGACGTAATCCGTCCGTCTAGGACAATCCCGCCGACGTCGGTGGGATATGTTAGTTTTACCACCCTATATAAACTGGGGTGGAGCAAAACGGGGAACCTCCCCGAACAATTTAGAGACATTTTTCTTAGTTCAGGAGTCTTTTCCCTGACCATACAAATATTTGGGAAGCTCCTTTGGGCTTCCGCAATGTGCTCCCAGACCCGCAGGTTGCCACCGGTATTTCTTATCAGGGTGATGACACCTGGGGCCTGGGAGAAGTTCTTTGGGTCCTCAGTGGATAACCCATCCACTGAGGTGAGCTTAAGGAGTGGTCTTAGCAGCTTACGACGCTGTGACGACCACCCCGAAGAAATGTCCTCCTTCACCTTCATCAGCGCCTCCCCACGCGGGAGGTCCATCTTCTTCTTCGCCTTACTGGGAGTGGGAATAGGAGCAGGGGAGGATGTGGGAGTTAAGGAACTGCTTTTCCTAAGGGGGGTCAAAAAGGGGGTTGGGGACTGGGCAGCTTTACGCGGGGACGCGGGAAGGCTTCTCGCCTTATCCGCATAAGTAGTTCTTGCAGGTGACACCGGAGCTGAGGCACATTTTTCTCTGCTGGGCTTTTTTTCCCTGCTCCTACTTCTTCTGCGGGCCTTGGGAGTATCCTTTCGTTCTTCCACCTCCTCCTCTCTCCCCCGCTTTAGGGAAGCCGATCTATCAACTTCCATTGGAAGATCCTTTTTCGGGGAAGGACTCCTCTCCTTTCTTTGTTTGGGGGGAGACTTTTAGGAGGCGACTCCTTGGGTTTCACCGGCGTCTTGGCAGGTGGAGGCACCTTCTCTGGGGACGGAGTTTTGCCCTTCTTTCTGCCCACCACCTGCCATTCGCCCTCCTTGTTGCCCACGGGAGCTTGCGTGGGTGAAGCTGTTTTTGGGCCTTCTTTTTCTTTGCCGCTGGCTGCTGCTTAGTTGGTTGAGCTGGTTGGGTCTTTGGGGTCGGATTCTTGGACGGGCAGACCCTCGCGACATGGTCCGCCGCCCCGCAGACCCAACAGCACGGCTTCCTCCCTTCTACTATCACGTAAATGACCCTACCTCTGCAAGTGAGCGTGTTGGGAACTTTGGCTATCTTCTCCTTAGACATCGTCACCAGCAGGGTCATGTCTCCCGTAATGTAGCCTGCCTTAGACCGTAGCGAGGAGACTCCGGCCACCTTTCCAAAGTTAGCAAAGAAGGCGCCAACGTGGTCCTCAGTAATGTCCATGGGGACGCCGTGTAGAGTGACCTTAACCTTCCGGGCACCCATGTATTCTGTATGGAGCTGGAGAGTTTTCGTCTCCAGCACCACACCGACCAGACGTTTGGCTTCGTCGGTCGTGCCCAGCAGGACGTCCCACATGGCACTACTCTTCCTCGCTACGGCCCTAGCCTTGATCTTAAGTGCTCCGATAGCTTCCTCAAACGTATCCCTCGGCACTGCGATTAATCTTTGGGACTTGATATCCTTAGTGATAAGAGTAATAGTCCTGGTTTGGATATCCGCCAATTCTCCGGGGACCGAGACCAGCTCGGTGCCTTTGATGTATTCAGCGTACTTTAACCTCATCCTCTCGTAGTACTCCTCATCCTTATTTATAGGTTTTCCTCCTGTCCAACCAGAAGTTGAAGGCTTGGGGGACCCGGGAGCTGATGGCACTCCTTCCGGCGTTGGTACTACTGCTGCTGCTACTCTAGGTACTGAAGGGGGATTATCCCGAGGCGGTAATGCCCAATCCCCCTCCTTTCCACCCACCGAGGCCGTGGTGGGAGGAACGATCACATTTGGCCTATCGGAGGCCATTGCCTCCTAAGAGGCTGAGCGCGAGACACCTGCCTCCGGTGTTTCGCGTCCTTCGCAGGTCGCTACTTTACGCAGCCCAAGCAATAAACTTGGGTGGAGACCACAATGCCACACTTGACCAAAGTAATAGTAGGTATCACTATGGAACAGATACTACACTTTGATCCAAACCAACCCGACCACGCAAACACAAAAAAGTCTGAGTAGGAAGTGGTTGGTAATTATTTATTTGCAATAAATTACAAATTCTGGCACAAGGCCAACAAATGGGAGGGGGAACAAAAACTTGGGATGGTCTTCAGTAACTATCTTATACCTAGCTAATCCGATTCACGACCCATACATACGTTACAATTTTCTCATTCACCATAAAAATTTGTCCATCAACACTCATACCTATCAAGCACCAAAATACCGCAAAATCATACCGGGGACCTAAAAACACCCCAAATGTACATAAAAATTTCTGATTTTTACAATATATACAATAGTGTACAAAAATAAATTTAAAACTTTATTCCTGAAATGACATGATGGGAAGGGGGAATGAAGAAACAAAAGTCCCCAAAACAAAAACAATTTCAAATGAATATATATACACAATGTTAGTAAGACCCAAACACACCCACATAATTAAAGAGGCCACTGTATTCTGCCTTAAAAAAGGACAAAATCAAGCAGCTCTCTTTCTAAGGGGAATGGATAAGCAGGGGGCAAAAATAAATTGGACTGGAGAATGTATAAGGCTGACCCAGCCGAGAGTGAAAACGGGACAAAATAATACTTGGACAATGGGAATCTCGAACTGGATCATAACAAAAGCAATGAAGCCGGGAACAGGCCAGGACAAACACATTCACTCACATTAACTAGGCACAAAAGAGACTTCTACCTTAATCACGGGCGGGGTTCCAAAGGAATCCACCCCGATGCAACTAGCAGATCTAAAAGAGAAAATCAAGGCTAGCCCCGGTCACGCGAACCAGGCTCGCTGCATATACCCACCTTTCGCTGAACTCTGTCGGGTGCAGCCGTTTCCGTTCAGTTCTAATCTTAATTTTGAGCTGGTGCTCAAAATATCGGATTAGATCCTGATCCGAAAGACGACCTCCCCGCAAGACTTCCTCCAGACGCGTCATCCAAATCACCATTCTAGCCGTGGCCAGTAGCGACAGAAACACCATCCGCTTCACTCCAGAGTACGGGGGCGACACATTGTCCACAGCGTATGCGCGATCAATGAGCACAAGCTCCCGCGGCGCGATACGAGCAGTCAACTCGCCAACACGCGCCCACAACGGGCGAACGCGCGAACAATGGAAGAAGGCGTGCGCAGACGTCTCCTTAATTCCAAGGACGCAACGTTCACAATCTGGCAAATCCGCCAGGCCCATTGCGAACCGCTTGTCGTTGAGAGACAAACCATTCCGAGCCAATCGCCAGGTCAGAGAAAACTCAGAGTTGTTGAGCCAATCCGCACCTGGCGCCCAAGACCAATGAGAGCGATACTCCTCTCTCGACATGCCGAGCTTACTCCACAGTTCATCCTTCACGGCGCCCTCCACTAATCCCCGATAGAAGATTCTCCTAGGCCGTGAAAGGTCACTGGACCATGGAATGGCCCGAAGGGCCGTCAGACATTCGAGCAGGAATTTCGGCCGCCCCCAAGGCCTATTGCTAGTCCTTAGGAGCGGGGGAGTGATAGTGAGGCTAGGGAACATGTCCCTCACTACCCCCGCAAGCAACCGATCTTCCTCCAACGCGCGCCTGAGGAATGCCAACCTCGAAGCGAGCACGTGGCTCCTCAAGTGTGGCATCCCCAGACCCCCTTGACACGGACGGAGGCAACAGACTCCTTTGTCGACCATGTGTTTGCGTCCTCTCCAAAGACAGGAGAATAGCAAACGCTCGAGCGCCTTCTCATGATCGTCACAAAGGGGAAGTACAGACAGCCGGTAAAGGATTCTGGGAAAGAGGTATGTATTACACACCTCCGCCAGACCCTTCACGGAGAGACTCCGTCGACGCCAAATCTCGACCGACGCGCCGACCTTTGCCTGTACTTCTGACCAGTTTTTCTCCAACTGTAAGTCCGGACCGAACCAAACTCCGAGGAGCTTGACCGGCCCGTCCGTCCAGTCGAAGGGCCCCGGGAGGGAAACACCCTTCCAGGCACCTAACCGCAAGCCGGACGACTTGTCGCGGTTAATTCTGGCCCCCGTTACCTGTTCGTACCGTTCAAGCGCCTTCTGTACCGCCCTTATGTCCCTGCGGGAGGACACAAAGGTCGTTACGTCATCGGCGTACGCGGAAACCCTGGCTCGAGCTCCTCCAGGGACAGCAATTCCACGCAGGACCGGACTGCACGTCTCGTCCCTTAGCCGGCGAAGGAGAGGCTCCAACGCCAGGACGTAAAGGAGAGGCGACAGTGGACAACCCTGTCGGACCGACCTAGACAGCGCGAAAGCGCTCGACAGCTTCCCGTTCACCTGTACCACAGCCTTGGGGGAGCGATACAGAAGGCTAATCCAGCGGCTGAAGTCGGGTTTGAATCCGGCGGCCTGCAGGACAGCAGCCAGGTAGCCATGGTCAATCCTATCAAATGCCTTGGACTGATCCAAATTGATCAGCGCGGCCTCTTCGTCGTCTTCTACACCCTCTACGATCGTGCGGATCAAGTGCAGGTTGCTCTGAATTGTTCGTCCCTTCACAGAACAAGTCTGATCCGGTTCCAACAGAGACTCGGCAACTAGCTGCAAGCGATTCGTCAGGATCTTGGCCAAAATCTTTAACTCTGTGTTTAGCAGAGTTATGGGCCTGTAATCATCTAATCCCCGCCCAACCTTCTTGCCTTTTCCCAACAGCGTGATCACGCCCCTGGTGATCCGACCGGGGATGGACCCCTGCCGAAACCAGTGGTTGAACACGACAGTCAAGAGCGGGACAAAAAGGTGCGACATCCTCAAGTACAATTCATAGGGCAAACCATCCAAACCTGGCGACTTGCCACTGCCGGTCTTCTTCAAAGCCGCGTAGACTTCGTCCTCCGTAATCTCCCCTTCGCAGCTAGCCGCTTCAGCCGGCAAAAGCCGGGGAAAGTCAGCCAAATAGCTGCGAAACTCCTCGTCACGGAGACCAGGCTCCTTGGTAAACCGGTGTTCGAAATGCTGCCGGAACGCCTCGCACATGTCGTCGGTGGACCGAAGGAGATGCCCCTCCGGGTCGCGCACTTCTCGAATGTACCGATCGCCGGCCCGACGAATCTCCTCCTTGCGCAGTTCCGCGCCCATGCTCACAGCTTCGGAAGACATCCTGCCTAACTCAGCCCTAATTACCTGGCCCATACAGCGCTCGCTAGTCGTGCGCCTCAGGGCCTCCCCGGCTAAGGCCACCTCTAGGGGATCCCCACCAGCCTCCGCCCGGGCGAAATTAGCACTAAGTGTCTTTGCCTCCGCAGCCTTATCTAGTTTGAGCCGCTGGCTATATTTGGTGGCGAAAGACCTAATGGAGTCCTTAAGGTTAACCCACCACTTATTCCCAATGACTCGCCCAATTAACGCCCGCTGAACTAGTTTTGTCAGCTGGTCACGAAAGTCCCGCCTGTCCAGTAAGGACTGATTGAACTTCCAATAACCAGCCAACCTAGGCCTAAAGTCTAACACCACACGGGCACAAACGAGTTTGTGGTCCGTGTAGCCTAGCCAGTGGAACGTTGGACATTCTAAGAAGTCTATGTCGGCCACTCTCACTAACATCCTATCCAGGTACGCAGATACCCGGGTAGAAGGCCAATTAAGCGCCCACGTCCACATACTCCCATCCGGATGATCGACCCGGTATCTATCGACGAGACCAAATTCGTCGATCAGATCAACCAGGCTACGATCATCATTCCTCCCGCTAGCGCCCCTCCCTCTATCCCATTTGGGGGTTAGGATGGCATTCCAGTCCCCAACTAAGATTAGCCGTGTTGAATGCACCATAAAGGGCTCCAACAGCCGAAAGAAAGAGACACGCTCACCTTGCTTATTGGGCGCATAAACCACAATCAGCCGGAACAATTTGCTTTTCACTGCAATATCGGCCACGATCAGCCGGCCCTCGGCACCGACATGGACAAGGTCAACCCTCGCGTCCAGGGTACGCTTGACCAGCAAAGAAACACCTCTGGCTTGCCGGCTCCCATATGCTGAATAGACGACAAAGTCGTTAGACAGCACACAAGAGTCGACTTCGCAAACAAAGTGAGTCTCTTGGATCGCGGCCACATCCACGCCGAAGGACAAGAGGTCACGAAGCAGGCGAGCCGCCTTACCCCGATCCCTCAGGCCCTTCGCATTCAAGCTGGCTATCTTAATAGACATCTTTTAGTTCTGAAAAAGAAAAAACAAAGAAACATGCAACAAGGCTCTAGTCGCATACGGGGTAGAAATCTCGGGCAGAGGGGACCCCGACGGACTGTCCTAGGGACCCTGTACCAATGTCGGACGTAATCCGTCCGTCTAGGACAATCCCGCCGACGTCGGTGGGATATGTTAGTTTTACCACCCTATATAAACTGGGGTGGAGCAAAACGGGGAACCTCCCCGAACAATTTAGAGACATTTTTCTTAGTTCAGGAGTCTTTTCCCTGACCATACAAATATTTGGGAAGCTCCTTTGGGCTTCCGCAATGTGCTCCCAGACCCGCAGGTTGCCACCGGTATTTCTTATCAGGGTGATGACACCTGGGGCCTGGGAGAAGTTCTTTGGGTCCTCAGTGGATAACCCATCCACTGAGGTGAGCTTAAGGAGTGGTCTTAGCAGCTTACGACGCTGTGACGACCACCCCGAAGAAATGTCCTCCTTCACCTTCATCAGCGCCTCCCCACGCGGGAGGTCCATCTTCTTCTTCGCCTTACTGGGAGTGGGAATAGGAGCAGGGGAGGATGTGGGAGTTAAGGAACTGCTTTTCCTAAGGGGGGTCAAAAAGGGGGTTGGGGACTGGGCAGCTTTACGCGGGGACGCGGGAAGGCTTCTCGCCTTATCCGCATAAGTAGTTCTTGCAGGTGACACCGGAGCTGAGGCACATTTTTCTCTGCTGGGCTTTTTTTCCCTGCTCCTACTTCTTCTGCGGGCCTTGGGAGTATCCTTTCGTTCTTCCACCTCCTCCTCTCTCCCCCGCTTTAGGGAAGCCGATCTATCAACTTCCATTGGAAGATCCTTTTTCGGGGAAGGACTCCTCTCCTTTCTTTGTTTGGGGGGAGACTTTTTAGGAGGCGACTCCTTGGGTTTCACCGGCGTCTTGGCAGGTGGAGGCACCTTCTCTGGGGACGGAGTTTTGCCCTTCTTTCTGCCCACCACCTGCCATTCGCCCTCCTTGTTGCCCACGGGAGCTTGCGTGGGTGAAGCTGTTTTTGGGCCTTCTTTTTCTTTTGCCGCTGGCTGCTGCTTAGTTGGTTGAGCTGGTTGGGTCTTTGGGGTCGGATTCTTGGACGGGCAGACCCTCGCGACATGGTCCGCCGCCCCGCAGACCCAACAGCACGGCTTCCTCCCTTCTACTATCACGTAAATGACCCTACCTCTGCAAGTGAGCGTGTTGGGAACTTTGGCTATCTTCTCCTTAGACATCGTCACCAGCAGGGTCATGTCTCCCGTAATGTAGCCTGCCTTAGACCGTAGCGAGGAGACTCCGGCCACCTTTCCAAAGTTAGCAAAGAAGGCGCCAACGTGGTCCTCAGTAATGTCCATGGGGACGCCGTGTAGAGTGACCTTAACCTTCCGGGCACCCATGTATTCTGTATGGAGCTGGAGAGTTTTCGTCTCCAGCACCACACCGACCAGACGTTTGGCTTCGTCGGTCGTGCCCAGCAGGACGTCCCACATGGCACTACTCTTCCTCGCTACGGCCCTAGCCTTGATCTTAAGTGCTCCGATAGCTTCCTCAAACGTATCCCTCGGCACTGCGATTAATCTTTGGGACTTGATATCCTTAGTGATAAGAGTAATAGTCCTGGTTTGGATATCCGCCAATTCTCCGGGGACCGAGACCAGCTCGGTGCCTTTGATGTATTCAGCGTACTTTAACCTCATCCTCTCGTAGTACTCCTCATCCTTATTTATAGGTTTTCCTCCTGTCCAACCAGAAGTTGAAGGCTTGGGGGACCCGGGAGCTGATGGCACTCCTTCCGGCGTTGGTACTACTGCTGCTGCTACTCTAGGTACTGAAGGGGGATTATCCCGAGGCGGTAATGCCCAATCCCCCTCCTTTCCACCCACCGAGGCCGTGGTGGGAGGAACGATCACATTTGGCCTATCGGAGGCCATTGCCTCCTAAGAGGCTGAGCGCGAGACACCTGCCTCCGGTGTTTCGCGTCCTTCGCAGGTCGCTACTTTACGCAGCCCAAGCAATAAACTTGGGTGGAGACCACAATGCCACACTTGACCAAAGTAATAGTAGGTATCACTATGGAACAGATACTACACTTTGATCCAAACCAACCCGACCACGCAAACACAAAAAAGTCTGAGTAGGAAGTGGTTGGTACTGATTTATTTGTCAAAAAGTACAAATTCTGGCACAAGGCCAAACAATGGGGAGGGGTACAAAAACTTGGGTTGGTCTTCCGTAACTATCTTATACCTAGCTAATCCGATTCACGACCCATACATACGTTACAATTTTCTCATTCACCATAAAAATTTGTCCATCAACACTCATACCTATCAAGCACCAAAATACCGCAAAATCATACCGGGGACCTAAAAACACCCCAAATGTACATAAAAATTTCTGATTTTTACAATATATACAATATCTTACAAAAATAATTTAAAACTTTATTCATGAAATGACATGATGGGGAGGGGGAATGAAGAAACAAAAAATCCCCAAAACAAAAAACAATTTCAAATGAATATATATACACAATGTTAGTAAGACCCAAACACACCCACATAATTAAAGAGGCCACTGTATTCTGCCTTAAAAAAGGACAAAATCAAGCAGCTCTCTTTCTAAGGGGAATGGATAAGCAGGGGGCAAAAATAAATTGGACTGGAGAATGTATAAGGCTGACCCAGCCGAGAGTGAAAACGGGACAAAATAATACTTGGACAATGGGAATCTCGAACTGGATCATAACAAAAGCAATGAAGCCGGGAACAGGCCAGGACAAACACATTCACTCACATTAACTAGGCACAAAAGAGACTTCTACCTTAATCACGGGCGGGGTTCCAAAGGAATCCACCCCGATGCAACTAGCAGATCTAAAAGAGAAAATCAAGGCTAGCCCCGGTCACGCGAACCAGGCTCGCTGCATATACCCACCTTTCGCTGAACTCTGTCGGGTGCAGCCGTTTCCGTTCAGTTCTAATCTTAATTTTGAGCTGGTGCTCAAAATATCGGATTAGATCCTGATCCGAAAGACGACCTCCCCGCAAGACTTCCTCCAGACGCGTCATCCAAATCACCATTCTAGCCGTGGCCAGTAGCGACAGAAACACCATCCGCTTCACTCCAGAGTACGGGGGCGACACATTGTCCACAGCGTATGCGCGATCAATGAGCACAAGCTCCCGCGGCGCGATACGAGCAGTCAACTCGCCAACACGCGCCCACAACGGGCGAACGCGCGAACAATGGAAGAAGGCGTGCGCAGACGTCTCCTTAATTCCAAGGACGCAACGTTCACAATCTGGCAAATCCGCCAGGCCCATTGCGAACCGCTTGTCGTTGAGAGACAAACCATTCCGAGCCAATCGCCAGGTCAGAGAAAACTCAGAGTTGTTGAGCCAATCCGCACCTGGCGCCCAAGACCAATGAGAGCGATACTCCTCTCTCGACATGCCGAGCTTACTCCACAGTTCATCCTTCACGGCGCCCTCCACTAATCCCCGATAGAAGATTCTCCTAGGCCGTGAAAGGTCACTGGACCATGGAATGGCCCGAAGGGCCGTCAGACATTCGAGCAGGAATTTCGGCCGCCCCCAAGGCCTATTGCTAGTCCTTAGGAGCGGGGGAGTGATAGTGAGGCTAGGGAACATGTCCCTCACTACCCCCGCAAGCAACCGATCTTCCTCCAACGCGCGCCTGAGGAATGCCAACCTCGAAGCGAGCACGTGGCTCCTCAAGTGTGGCATCCCCAGACCCCCTTGACACGGACGGAGGCAACAGACTCCTTTGTCGACCATGTGTTTGCGTCCTCTCCAAAGACAGGAGAATAGCAAACGCTCGAGCGCCTTCTCATGATCGTCACAAAGGGGAAGTACAGACAGCCGGTAAAGGATTCTGGGAAAGAGGTATGTATTACACACCTCCGCCAGACCCTTCACGGAGAGACTCCGTCGACGCCAAATCTCGACCGACGCGCCGACCTTTGCCTGTACTTCTGACCAGTTTTTCTCCAACTGTAAGTCCGGACCGAACCAAACTCCGAGGAGCTTGACCGGCCCGTCCGTCCAGTCGAAGGGCCCCGGGAGGGAAACACCCTTCCAGGCACCTAACCGCAAGCCGGACGACTTGTCGCGGTTAATTCTGGCCCCCGTTACCTGTTCGTACCGTTCAAGCGCCTTCTGTACCGCCCTTATGTCCCTGCGGGAGGACACAAAGGTCGTTACGTCATCGGCGTACGCGGAAACCCTGGCTCGAGCTCCTCCAGGGACAGCAATTCCACGCAGGACCGGACTGCACGTCTCGTCCCTTAGCCGGCGAAGGAGAGGCTCCAACGCCAGGACGTAAAGGAGAGGCGACAGTGGACAACCCTGTCGGACCGACCTAGACAGCGCGAAAGCGCTCGACAGCTTCCCGTTCACCTGTACCACAGCCTTGGGGGAGCGATACAGAAGGCTAATCCAGCGGCTGAAGTCGGGTTTGAATCCGGCGGCCTGCAGGACAGCAGCCAGGTAGCCATGGTCAATCCTATCAAATGCCTTGGACTGATCCAAATTGATCAGCGCGGCCTCTTCGTCGTCTTCTACACCCTCTACGATCGTGCGGATCAAGTGCAGGTTGCTCTGAATTGTTCGTCCCTTCACAGAACAAGTCTGATCCGGTTCCAACAGAGACTCGGCAACTAGCTGCAAGCGATTCGTCAGGATCTTGGCCAAAATCTTTAACTCTGTGTTTAGCAGAGTTATGGGCCTGTAATCATCTAATCCCCGCCCAACCTTCTTGCCTTTTCCCAACAGCGTGATCACGCCCCTGGTGATCCGACCGGGGATGGACCCCTGCCGAAACCAGTGGTTGAACACGACAGTCAAGAGCGGGACAAAAAGGTGCGACATCCTCAAGTACAATTCATAGGGCAAACCATCCAAACCTGGCGACTTGCCACTGCCGGTCTTCTTCAAAGCCGCGTAGACTTCGTCCTCCGTAATCTCCCCTTCGCAGCTAGCCGCTTCAGCCGGCAAAAGCCGGGGAAAGTCAGCCAAATAGCTGCGAAACTCCTCGTCACGGAGACCAGGCTCCTTGGTAAACCGGTGTTCGAAATGCTGCCGGAACGCCTCGCACATGTCGTCGGTGGACCGAAGGAGATGCCCCTCCGGGTCGCGCACTTCTCGAATGTACCGATCGCCGGCCCGACGAATCTCCTCCTTGCGCAGTTCCGCGCCCATGCTCACAGCTTCGGAAGACATCCTGCCTAACTCAGCCCTAATTACCTGGCCCATACAGCGCTCGCTAGTCGTGCGCCTCAGGGCCTCCCCGGCTAAGGCCACCTCTAGGGGATCCCCACCAGCCTCCGCCCGGGCGAAATTAGCACTAAGTGTCTTTGCCTCCGCAGCCTTATCTAGTTTGAGCCGCTGGCTATATTTGGTGGCGAAAGACCTAATGGAGTCCTTAAGGTTAACCCACCACTTATTCCCAATGACTCGCCCAATTAACGCCCGCTGAACTAGTTTTGTCAGCTGGTCACGAAAGTCCCGCCTGTCCAGTAAGGACTGATTGAACTTCCAATAACCAGCCAACCTAGGCCTAAAGTCTAACACCACACGGGCACAAACGAGTTTGTGGTCCGTGTAGCCTAGCCAGTGGAACGTTGGACATTCTAAGAAGTCTATGTCGGCCACTCTCACTAACATCCTATCCAGGTACGCAGATACCCGGGTAGAAGGCCAATTAAGCGCCCACGTCCACATACTCCCATCCGGATGATCGACCCGGTATCTATCGACGAGACCAAATTCGTCGATCAGATCAACCAGGCTACGATCATCATTCCTCCCGCTAGCGCCCCTCCCTCTATCCCATTTGGGGGTTAGGATGGCATTCCAGTCCCCAACTAAGATTAGCCGTGTTGAATGCACCATAAAGGGCTCCAACAGCCGAAAGAAAGAGACACGCTCACCTTGCTTATTGGGCGCATAAACCACAATCAGCCGGAACAATTTGCTTTTCACTGCAATATCGGCCACGATCAGCCGGCCCTCGGCACCGACATGGACAAGGTCAACCCTCGCGTCCAGGGTACGCTTGACCAGCAAAGAAACACCTCTGGCTTGCCGGCTCCCATATGCTGAATAGACGACAAAGTCGTTAGACAGCACACAAGAGTCGACTTCGCAAACAAAGTGAGTCTCTTGGATCGCGGCCACATCCACGCCGAAGGACAAGAGGTCACGAAGCAGGCGAGCCGCCTTACCCCGATCCCTCAGGCCCTTCGCATTCAAGCTGGCTATCTTAATAGACATCTTTTAGTTCTGAAAAAGAAAAAACAAAGAAACATGCAACAAGGCTCTAGTCGCATACGGGGTAGAAATCTCGGGCAGAGGGGACCCCGACGGACTGTCCTAGGGACCCTGTACCAATGTCGGACGTAATCCGTCCGTCTAGGACAATCCCGCCGACGTCGGTGGGATATGTTAGTTTTACCACCCTATATAAACTGGGGTGGAGCAAAACGGGGAACCTCCCCGAACAATTTAGAGACATTTTTCTTAGTTCAGGAGTCTTTTCCCTGACCATACAAATATTTGGGAAGCTCCTTTGGGCTTCCGCAATGTGCTCCCCAGACCCGCAGGTTGCCACCGGTATTTCTTATCAGGGTGATGACACCTGGGGCCTGGGAGAAGTTCTTTGGGTCCTCAGTGGATAACCCATCCACTGAGGTGAGCTTAAGGAGTGGTCTTAGCAGCTTACGACGCTGTGACGACCACCCCGAAGAAATGTCCTCCTTCACCTTCATCAGCGCCTCCCCACGCGGGAGGTCCATCTTCTTCTTCGCCTTACTGGGAGTGGGAATAGGAGCAGGGGAGGATGTGGGAGTTAAGGAACTGCTTTTCCTAAGGGGGGTCAAAAAGGGGGTTGGGGACTGGGCAGCTTTACGCGGGGACGCGGGAAGGCTTCTCGCCTTATCCGCATAAGTAGTTCTTGCAGGTGACACCGGAGCTGAGGCACATTTTTCTCTGCTGGGCTTTTTTCCCTGCTCCTACTTCTTCTGCGGGCCTTGGGAGTATCCTTTCGTTCTTCCACCTCCTCCTCTCTCCCCCGCTTTAGGGAAGCCGATCTATCAACTTCCATTGGAAGATCCTTTTTCGGGGAAGGACTCCTCTCCTTTCTTTGTTTGGGGGGAGACTTTTTAGGAGGCGACTCCTTGGGTTTCACCGGCGTCTTGGCAGGTGGAGGCACCTTCTCTGGGGACGGAGTTTTGCCCTTCTTTCTGCCCACCACCTGCCATTCGCCCTCCTTGTTGCCCACGGGAGCTTGCGTGGGTGAAGCTGTTTTTGGGCCTTCTTTTTCTTTTGCCGCTGGCTGCTGCTTAGTTGGTTGAGCTGGTTGGGTCTTTGGGGTCGGATTCTTGGACGGGCAGACCCTCGCGACATGGTCCGCCGCCCCGCAGACCCAACAGCACGGCTTCCTCCCTTCTACTATCACGTAAATGACCCTACCTCTGCAAGTGAGCGTGTTGGGAACTTTGGCTATCTTCTCCTTAGACATCGTCACCAGCAGGGTCATGTCTCCCGTAATGTAGCCTGCCTTAGACCGTAGCGAGGAGACTCCGGCCACCTTTCCAAAGTTAGCAAAGAAGGCGCCAACGTGGTCCTCAGTAATGTCCATGGGGACGCCGTGTAGAGTGACCTTAACCTTCCGGGCACCCATGTATTCTGTATGGAGCTGGAGAGTTTTCGTCTCCAGCACCACACCGACCAGACGTTTGGCTTCGTCGGTCGTGCCCAGCAGGACGTCCCACATGGCACTACTCTTCCTCGCTACGGCCCTAGCCTTGATCTTAAGTGCTCCGATAGCTTCCTCAAACGTATCCCTCGGCACTGCGATTAATCTTTGGGACTTGATATCCTTAGTGATAAGAGTAATAGTCCTGGTTTGGATATCCGCCAATTCTCCGGGGACCGAGACCAGCTCGGTGCCTTTGATGTATTCAGCGTACTTTAACCTCATCCTCTCGTAGTACTCCTCATCCTTATTTATAGGTTTTCCTCCTGTCCAACCAGAAGTTGAAGGCTTGGGGGACCCGGGAGCTGATGGCACTCCTTCCGGCGTTGGTACTACTGCTGCTGCTACTCTAGGTACTGAAGGGGGATTATCCCGAGGCGGTAATGCCCAATCCCCCTCCTTTCCACCCACCGAGGCCGTGGTGGGAGGAACGATCACATTTGGCCTATCGGAGGCCATTGCCTCCTAAGAGGCTGAGCGCGAGACACCTGCCTCCGGTGTTTCGCGTCCTTCGCAGGTCGCTACTTTACGCAGCCCAAGCAATAAACTTGGGTGGAGACCACAATGCCACACTTGACCAAAGTAATAGTAGGTATCACTATGGAACAGATACTACACTTTGATCCAAACCAACCCGACCACGCAAACACAAAAAAGTCTGAGTAGGAAGTGGTTGGTAATTATTTATTTGCAATAAATTACAAATTCTGGCACAAGGCCAACAAATGGGAGGGGGAACAAAAACTTGGGATGGTCTTCAGTAACTATCTTATACCTAGCTAATCCGATTCACGACCCATACATACGTTACAATTTTCTCATTCACCATAAAAATTTGTCCATCAACACTCATACCTATCAAGCACCAAAATACCGCAAAATCATACCGGGGACCTAAAAACACCCCAAATGTACATAAAAATTTCTGATTTTTACAATATATACAATAGTGTACAAAAATAAATTTAAAACTTTATTCATGAAATGACATGATGGGAAGGGGGAATGAAGAAACAAAAGTCCCCAAAACAAAAACAATTTCAAATGAATATATATACACAATGTTAGTAAGACCCAAACACACCCACATAATTAAAGAGGCCACTGTATTCTGCCTTAAAAAAGGACAAAATCAAGCAGCTCTCTTTCTAAGGGGAATGGATAAGCATGGGGCAAAAATAAATTGGACTGGAGAATGTATAAGGCTGACCCAGCCGAGAGTGAAAACGGGACAAAATAATACTTGGACAATGGGAATCTCGAACTGGATCATAACAAAAGCAATGAAGCCGGGAACAGGCCAGGACAAACACATTCACTCACATTAACTAGGCACAAAAGAGACTTCTACCTTAACCACGGGCGGGGTTCCAAAGGAATCCACCCCGATGCAACTAGCAGATCTAAAAGAGAAAATCAAGGCTAGCCCCGGTCACGCGAACCAGGCTCGCTGCATATACCCACCTTTCGCTGAACTCTGTCGGGTGCAGCCGTTTCCGTTCAGTTCTAATCTTAATTTTGAGCTGGTGCTCAAAATATCGGATTAGATCCTGATCCGAAAGACGACCTCCCCGCAAGACTTCCTCCAGACGCGTCATCCAAATCACCATTCTAGCCGTGGCCAGTAGCGACAGAAACACCATCCGCTTCACTCCAGAGTACGGGGGCGACACATTGTCCACAGCGTATGCGCGATCAATGAGCACAAGCTCCCGCGGCGCGATACGAGCAGTCAACTCGCCAACACGCGCCCACAACGGGCGAACGCGCGAACAATGGAAGAAGGCGTGCGCAGACGTCTCCTTAATTCCAAGGACGCAACGTTCACAATCTGGCAAATCCGCCAGGCCCATTGCGAACCGCTTGTCGTTGAGAGACAAACCATTCCGAGCCAATCGCCAGGTCAGAGAAAACTCAGAGTTGTTGAGCCAATCCGCACCTGGCGCCCAAGACCAATGAGAGCGATACTCCTCTCTCGACATGCCGAGCTTACTCCACAGTTCATCCTTCACGGCGCCCTCCACTAATCCCCGATAGAAGATTCTCCTAGGCCGTGAAAGGTCACTGGACCATGGAATGGCCCGAAGGGCCGTCAGACATTCGAGCAGGAATTTCGGCCGCCCCCAAGGCCTATTGCTAGTCCTTAGGAGCGGGGGAGTGATAGTGAGGCTAGGGAACATGTCCCTCACTACCCCCGCAAGCAACCGATCTTCCTCCAACGCGCGCCTGAGGAATGCCAACCTCGAAGCGAGCACGTGGCTCCTCAAGTGTGGCATCCCCAGACCCCCTTGACACGGACGGAGGCAACAGACTCCTTTGTCGACCATGTGTTTGCGTCCTCTCCAAAGACAGGAGAATAGCAAACGCTCGAGCGCCTTCTCATGATCGTCACAAAGGGGAAGTACAGACAGCCGGTAAAGCATTCTGGGAAAGAGGTATGTATTACACACCTCCGCCAGACCCTTCACGGAGAGACTCCGTCGACGCCAAATCTCGACCGACGCGCCGACCTTTGCCTGTACTTCTGACCAGTTTTTCTCCAACTGTAAGTCCGGACCGAACCAAACTCCGAGGAGCTTGACCGGCCCGTCCGTCCAGTCGAAGGGCCCCGGGAGGGAAACACCCTTCCAGGCACCTAACCGCAAGCCGGACGACTTGTCGCGGTTAATTCTGGCCCCCGTTACCTGTTCGTACCGTTCAAGCGCCTTCTGTACCGCCCTTATGTCCCTGCGGGAGGACACAAAGGTCGTTACGTCATCGGCGTACGCGGAAACCCTGGCTCGAGCTCCTCCAGGGACAGCAATTCCACGCAGGACCGGACTGCACGTCTCGTCCCTTAGCCGGCGAAGGAGAGGCTCCAACGCCAGGACGTAAAGGAGAGGCGACAGTGGACAACCCTGTCGGACCGACCTAGACAGCGCGAAAGCGCTCGACAGCTTCCCGTTCACCTGTACCACAGCCTTGGGGGAGCGATACAGAAGGCTAATCCAGCGGCTGAAGTCGGGTTTGAATCCGGCGGCCTGCAGGACAGCAGCCAGGTAGCCATGGTCAATCCTATCAAATGCCTTGGACTGATCCAAATTGATCAGCGCGGCCTCTTCGTCGTCTTCTACACCCTCTACGATCGTGCGGATCAAGTGCAGGTTGCTCTGAATTGTTCGTCCCTTCACAGAACAAGTCTGATCCGGTTCCAACAGAGACTCGGCAACTAGCTGCAAGCGATTCGTCAGGATCTTGGCCAAAATCTTTAACTCTGTGTTTAGCAGAGTTATGGGCCTGTAATCATCTAATCCCCGCCCAACCTTCTTGCCTTTTCCCAACAGCGTGATCACGCCCCTGGTGATCCGACCGGGGATGGACCCCTGCCGAAACCAGTGGTTGAACACGACAGTCAAGAGCGGGACAAAAAGGTGCGACATCCTCAAGTACAATTCATAGGGCAAACCATCCAAACCTGGCGACTTGCCACTGCCGGTCTTCTTCAAAGCCGCGTAGACTTCGTCCTCCGTAATCTCCCCTTCGCAGCTAGCCGCTTCAGCCGGCAAAAGCCGGGGAAAGTCAGCCAAATAGCTGCGAAACTCCTCGTCACGGAGACCAGGCTCCTTGGTAAACCGGTGTTCGAAATGCTGCCGGAACGCCTCGCACATGTCGTCGGTGGACCGAAGGAGATGCCCCTCCGGGTCGCGCACTTCTCGAATGTACCGATCGCCGGCCCGACGAATCTCCTCCTTGCGCAGTTCCGCGCCCATGCTCACAGCTTCGGAAGACATCCTGCCTAACTCAGCCCTAATTACCTGGCCCATACAGCGCTCGCTAGTCGTGCGCCTCAGGGCCTCCCCGGCTAAGGCCACCTCTAGGGGATCCCCACCAGCCTCCGCCCGGGCGAAATTAGCACTAAGTGTCTTTGCCTCCGCAGCCTTATCTAGTTTGAGCCGCTGGCTATATTTGGTGGCGAAAGACCTAATGGAGTCCTTAAGGTTAACCCACCACTTATTCCCAATGACTCGCCCAATTAACGCCCGCTGAACTAGTTTTGTCAGCTGGTCACGAAAGTCCCGCCTGTCCAGTAAGGACTGATTGAACTTCCAATAACCAGCCAACCTAGGCCTAAAGTCTAACACCACACGGGCACAAACGAGTTTGTGGTCCGTGTAGCCTAGCCAGTGGAACGTTGGACATTCTAAGAAGTCTATGTCGGCCACTCTCACTAACATCCTATCCAGGTACGCAGATACCCGGGTAGAAGGCCAATTAAGCGCCCACGTCCACATACTCCCATCCGGATGATCGACCCGGTATCTATCGACGAGACCAAATTCGTCGATCAGATCAACCAGGCTACGATCATCATTCCTCCCGCTAGCGCCCCTCCCTCTATCCCATTTGGGGGTTAGGATGGCATTCCAGTCCCCAACTAAGATTAGCCGTGTTGAATGCACCATAAAGGGCTCCAACAGCCGAAAGAAAGAGACACGCTCACCTTGCTTATTGGGCGCATAAACCACAATCAGCCGGAACAATTTGCTTTTCACTGCAATATCGGCCACGATCAGCCGGCCCTCGGCACCGACATGGACAAGGTCAACCCTCGCGTCCAGGGTACGCTTGACCAGCAAAGAAACACCTCTGGCTTGCCGGCTCCCATATGCTGAATAGACGACAAAGTCGTTAGACAGCACACAAGAGTCGACTTCGCAAACAAAGTGAGTCTCTTGGATCGCGGCCACATCCACGCCGAAGGACAAGAGGTCACGAAGCAGGCGAGCCGCCTTACCCCGATCCCTCAGGCCCTTCGCATTCAAGCTGGCTATCTTAATAGACATCTTTTAGTTCTGAAAAAGAAAAAACAAAGAAACATGCAACAAGGCTCTAGTCGCATACGGGGTAGAAATCTCGGGCAGAGGGGACCCCGACGGACTGTCCTAGGGACCCTGTACCAATGTCGGACGTAATCCGTCCGTCTAGGACAATCCCGCCGACGTCGGTGGGATATGTTAGTTTTACCACCCTATATAAACTGGGGTGGAGCAAAACGGGGAACCTCCCCGAACAATTTAGAGACATTTTTCTTAGTTCAGGAGTCTTTTCCCTGACCATACAAATATTTGGGAAGCTCCTTTGGGCTTCCGCAATGTGCTCCCAGACCCGCAGGTTGCCACCGGTATTTCTTATCAGGGTGATGACACCTGGGGCCTGGGAGAAGTTCTTTGGGTCCTCAGTGGATAACCCATCCACTGAGGTGAGCTTAAGGAGTGGTCTTAGCAGCTTACGACGCTGTGACGACCACCCCGAAGAAATGTCCTCCTTCACCTTCATCAGCGCCTCCCCACGCGGGAGGTCCATCTTCTTCTTCGCCTTACTGGGAGTGGGAATAGGAGCAGGGGAGGATGTGGGAGTTAAGGAACTGCTTTTCCTAAGGGGGGTCAAAAAGGGGGTTGGGGACTGGGCAGCTTTACGCGGGGACGCGGGAAGGCTTCTCGCCTTATCCGCATAAGTAGTTCTTGCAGGTGACACCGGAGCTGAGGCACATTTTTCTCTGCTGGGCTTTTTTTCCCTGCTCCTACTTCTTCTGCGGGCCTTGGGAGTATCCTTTCGTTCTTCCACCTCCTCCTCTCTCCCCCGCTTTAGGGAAGCCGATCTATCAACTTCCATTGGAAGATCCTTTTTCGGGGAAGGACTCCTCTCCTTTCTTTGTTTGGGGGGAGACTTTTTAGGAGGCGACTCCTTGGGTTTCACCGGCGTCTTGGCAGGTGGAGGCACCTTCTCTGGGGACGGAGTTTTGCCCTTCTTTCTGCCCACCACCTGCCATTCGCCCTCCTTGTTGCCCACGGGAGCTTGCGTGGGTGAAGCTGTTTTTGGGCCTTCTTTTTCCTTTTGCCGCTGGCTGCTGCTTAGTTGGTTGAGCTGGTTGGGTCTTTGGGGTCGGATTCTTGGACGGGCAGACCCTCGCGACATGGTCCGCCGCCCCGCAGACCCAACAGCACGGCTTCCTCCCTTCTACTATCACGTAAATGACCCTACCTCTGCAAGTGAGCGTGTTGGGAACTTTGGCTATCTTCTCCTTAGACATCGTCACCAGCAGGGTCATGTCTCCCGTAATGTAGCCTGCCTTAGACCGTAGCGAGGAGACTCCGGCCACCTTTCCAAAGTTAGCAAAGAAGGCGCCAACGTGGTCCTCAGTAATGTCCATGGGGACGCCGTGTAGAGTGACCTTAACCTTCCGGGCACCCATGTATTCTGTATGGAGCTGGAGAGTTTTCGTCTCCAGCACCACACCGACCAGACGTTTGGCTTCGTCGGTCGTGCCCAGCAGGACGTCCCACATGGCACTACTCTTCCTCGCTACGGCCCTAGCCTTGATCTTAAGTGCTCCGATAGCTTCCTCAAACGTATCCCTCGGCACTGCGATTAATCTTTGGGACTTGATATCCTTAGTGATAAGAGTAATAGTCCTGGTTTGGATATCCGCCAATTCTCCGGGGACCGAGACCAGCTCGGTGCCTTTGATGTATTCAGCGTACTTTAACCTCATCCTCTCGTAGTACTCCTCATCCTTATTTATAGGTTTTCCTCCTGTCCAACCAGAAGTTGAAGGCTTGGGGGACCCGGGAGCTGATGGCACTCCTTCCGGCGTTGGTACTACTGCTGCTGCTACTCTAGGTACTGAAGGGGGATTATCCCGAGGCGGTAATGCCCAATCCCCCTCCTTTCCACCCACCGAGGCCGTGGTGGGAGGAACGATCACATTTGGCCTATCGGAGGCCATTGCCTCCTAAGAGGCTGAGCGCGAGACACCTGCCTCCGGTGTTTCGCGTCCTTCGCAGGTCGCTACTTTACGCAGCCCAAGCAATAAACTTGGGTGGAGACCACAATGCCACACTTGACCAAAGTAATAGTAGGTATCACTATGGAACAGATACTACACTTTGATCCAAACCAACCCGACCACGCAAACACAAAAAAGTCTGAGTAGGAAGTGGTTGGTAATTATTTATTTGCAATAAATTACAAATTCTGGCACAAGGCCAACAAATGGGAGGGGGAACAAAAACTTGGGATGGTCTTCAGTAACTATCTTATACCTAGCTAATCCGATTCACGACCCATACATACGTTACAATTTTCTCATTCACCATAAAAATTTGTCCATCAACACTCATACCTATCAAGCACCAAAATACCGCAAAATCATACCGGGGACCTAAAAACACCCCAAATGTACATAAAAATTTCTGATTTTTACAATATATACAATAGTGTACAAAAATAAATTTAAAACTTTATTCCTGAAATGACATGATGGGAAGGGGGAATGAAGAAACAAAAGTCCCCAAAACAAAAACAATTTCAAATGAATATATATACACAATGTTAGTAAGACCCAAACACACCCACATAATTAAAGAGGCCACTGTATTCTGCCTTAAAAAAGGACAAAATCAAGCAGCTCTCTTTCTAAGGGGAATGGAGAAGCAGGGGGCAAAAATAAATTGGACTGGAGAATGTATAAGGCTGACCCAGCCGAGAGTGAAAACGGGACAAAATAATACTTGGACAATGGGAATCTCGAACTGGATCATAACAAAAGCAATGAAGCCGGGAACAGGCCAGGACAAACACATTCACTCACATTAACTAGGCACAAAAGAGACTTCTACCTTAATCACGGGCGGGGTTCCAAAGGAATCCACCCCGATGCAACTAGCAGATCTAAAAGAGAAAATCAAGGCTAGCCCCGGTCACGCGAACCAGGCTCGCTGCATATACCCACCTTTCGCTGAACTCTGTCGGGTGCAGCCGTTTCCGTTCAGTTCTAATCTTAATTTTGAGCTGGTGCTCAAAATATCGGATTAGATCCTGATCCGAAAGACGACCTCCCCGCAAGACTTCCTCCAGACGCGTCATCCAAATCACCATTCTAGCCGTGGCCAGTAGCGACAGAAACACCATCCGCTTCACTCCAGAGTACGGGGGCGACACATTGTCCACAGCGTATGCGCGATCAATGAGCACAAGCTCCCGCGGCGCGATACGAGCAGTCAACTCGCCAACACGCGCCCACAACGGGCGAACGCGCGAACAATGGAAGAAGGCGTGCGCAGACGTCTCCTTAATTCCAAGGACGCAACGTTCACAATCTGGCAAATCCGCCAGGCCCATTGCGAAACGCTTGTCGTTGAGAGACAAACCATTCCGAGCCAATCGCCAGGTCAGAGAAAACTCAGAGTTGTTGAGCCAATCCGCACCTGGCGCCCAAGACCAATGAGAGCGATACTCCTCTCTCGACATGCCGAGCTTACTCCACAGTTCATCCTTCACGGCGCCCTCCACTAATCCCCGATAGAAGATTCTCCTAGGCCGTGAAAGGTCACTGGACCATGGAATGGCCCGAAGGGCCGTCAGACATTCGAGCAGGAATTTCGGCCGCCCCCAAGGCCTATTGCTAGTCCTTAGGAGCGGGGGAGTGATAGTGAGGCTAGGGAACATGTCCCTCACTACCCCCGCAAGCAACCGATCTTCCTCCAACGCGCGCCTGAGGAATGCCAACCTCGAAGCGAGCACGTGGCTCCTCAAGTGTGGCATCCCCAGACCCCCTTGACACGGACGGAGGCAACAGACTCCTTTGTCGACCATGTGTTTGCGTCCTCTCCAAAGACAGGAGAATAGCAAACGCTCGAGCGCCTTCTCATGATCGTCACAAAGGGGAAGTACAGACAGCCGGTAAAGCATTCTGGGAAAGAGGTATGTATCACACACCTCCGCCAGACCCTTCACGGAGAGACTCCGCCGACGCCAAATCTCGACCGACGCGCCGACCTTTGCCTGTACTTCTGACCAGTTTTTCTCCAACTGTAAGTCCGGACCGAACCAAACTCCGAGGAGCTTGACCGGCCCGTCCGTCCAGTCGAAGGGCCCCGGGAGGGAAACACCCTTCCAGGCACCTAACCGCAAGCCGGACGACTTGTCGCGGTTAATTCTGGCCCCCGTTACCTGTTCGTACCGTTCAAGCGCCTTCTGTACCGCCCTTATGTCCCTGCGGGAGGACACAAAGGTCGTTACGTCATCGGCGTACGCGGAAACCCTGGCTCGAGCTCCTCCAGGGACAGCAATTCCACGCAGGACCGGACTGCACGTCTCGTCCCTTAGCCGGCGAAGGAGAGGCTCCAACGCCAGGACGTAAAGGAGAGGCGACAGTGGACAACCCTGTCGGACCGACCTAGACAGCGCGAAAGCGCTCGACAGCTTCCCGTTCACCTGTACCACAGCCTTGGGGGAGCGATACAGAAGGCTAATCCAGCGGCTGAAGTCGGGTTTGAATCCGGCGGCCTGCAGGACAGCAGCCAGGTAGCCATGGTCAATCCTATCAAATGCCTTGGACTGATCCAAATTGATCAGCGCGGCCTCTTCGTCGTCTTCTACACCCTCTACGATCGTGCGGATCAAGTGCAGGTTGCTCTGAATTGTTCGTCCCTTCACAGAACAAGTCTGATCCGGTTCCAACAGAGACTCGGCAACTAGCTGCAAGCGATTCGTCAGGATCTTGGCCAAAATCTTTAACTCTGTGTTTAGCAGAGTTATGGGCCTGTAATCATCTAATCCCCGCCCAACCTTCTTGCCTTTTCCCAACAGCGTGATCACGCCCCTGGTGATCCGACCGGGGATGGACCCCTGCCGAAACCAGTGGTTGAACACGACAGTCAAGAGCGGGACAAAAAGGTGCGACATCCTCAAGTACAATTCATAGGGCAAACCATCCAAACCTGGCGACTTGCCACTGCCGGTCTTCTTCAAAGCCGCGTAGACTTCGTCCTCCGTAATCTCCCCTTCGCAGCTAGCCGCTTCAGCCGGCAAAAGCCGGGGAAAGTCAGCCAAATAGCTGCGAAACTCCTCGTCACGGAGACCAGGCTCCTTGGTAAACCGGTGTTCGAAATGCTGCCGGAACGCCTCGCACATGTCGTCGGTGGACCGAAGGAGATGCCCCTCCGGGTCGCGCACTTCTCGAATGTACCGATCGCCGGCCCGACGAATCTCCTCCTTGCGCAGTTCCGCGCCCATGCTCACAGCTTCGGAAGACATCCTGCCTAACTCAGCCCTAATTACCTGGCCCATACAGCGCTCGCTAGTCGTGCGCCTCAGGGCCTCCCCGGCTAAGGCCACCTCTAGGGGATCCCCACCAGCCTCCGCCCGGGCGAAATTAGCACTAAGTGTCTTTGCCTCCGCAGCCTTATCTAGTTTGAGCCGCTGGCTATATTTGGTGGCGAAAGACCTAATGGAGTCCTTAAGGTTAACCCACCACTTATTCCCAATGACTCGCCCAATTAACGCCCGCTGAACTAGTTTTGTCAGCTGGTCACGAAAGTCCCGCCTGTCCAGTAAGGACTGATTGAACTTCCAATAACCAGCCAACCTAGGCCTAAAGTCTAACACCACACGGGCACAAACGAGTTTGTGGTCCGTGTAGCCTAGCCAGTGGAACGTTGGACATTCTAAGAAGTCTATGTCGGCCACTCTCACTAACATCCTATCCAGGTACGCAGATACCCGGGTAGAAGGCCAATTAAGCGCCCACGTCCACATACTCCCATCCGGATGATCGACCCGGTATCTATCGACGAGACCAAATTCGTCGATCAGATCAACCAGGCTACGATCATCATTCCTCCCGCTAGCGCCCCTCCCTCTATCCCATTTGGGGGTTAGGATGGCATTCCAGTCCCCAACTAAGATTAGCCGTGTTGAATGCACCATAAAGGGCTCCAACAGCCGAAAGAAAGAGACACGCTCACCTTGCTTATTGGGCGCATAAACCACAATCAGCCGGAACAATTTGCTTTTCACTGCAATATCGGCCACGATCAGCCGGCCCTCGGCACCGACATGGACAAGGTCAACCTTCGCGTCCAGGGTACGCTTGACCAGCAAAGAAACACCTCTGGCTTGCCGGCTCCCATATGCTGAATAGACGACAAAGTCGTTAGACAGCACACAAGAGTCGACTTCGCAAACAAAGTGAGTCTCTTGGATCGCGGCCACATCCACGCCGAAGGACAAGAGGTCACGAAGCAGGCGAGCCGCCTTACCCCGATCCCTCAGGCCCTTCGCATTCAAGCTGGCTATCTTAATAGACATCTTTTAAACCTGAAAAAGAGAAAAAGAAAAACAGGCAACAAAGGCTCTCTAATTGCATACGGGACGGAAATCTTTGGCAGTTAGGACCCCGACGGACTGTCCTAGGGACCCTGTTCCTACGTCGGACGTAATCCGTCCGTCTAGGACAATGCCGCCGACGTCCGTGGGGTACATTAGTTTTACCACCCTATATAAACTGGGGTGGAGCAAAACCGGGAACCTCCCCGAACAATTTTTGGACATTTTCCTTAGTTCAGCTGAATTCTCGATACACATCCTTAATTTAGGATAACACTTTTTCGCTTCTGCGATGTGGTCCCAGACCCGCAGGTTACCCCCGGTGTTCCGTACGAGGGTAATTACTCCTGGGGCCTGGGAAAAGTTATTGGGGTCCTCCGTCGATAGACCATCCACAGAGGTCATCTTCAGCAGTGGCTTGAGTAATTTGCGTCTTTGCGACGACCAATCTGCAGAGACGTCCTCTTCCACCTTCAATAGCGCTTCCCCTCTGGGCAGGGCTTTTTTCTTTTTTGCCCGAGTGGGAGTGGACATGGGAGAAGGGGAGGGAGTGGGGGTTAAAGCAACTGGTCTTAGGGGGGTCAATTTAAAGGTAGGGGACTGGGAAGCCTTCAGCGGGGACGAGGGGAGGCTCCTTGCCTTTTGCGCGTACGTCTGCCTCTCCGGCGAGACAGGAAGCGAGGAGCACCTGTGTGATGTTGAACTCCTTTCTCTGCTCTTTCGCCGATTTTTGGAGATCTCTTGCTGCTCCTCTTCGTCCTCCCGGCTGCGTTTTAACGACCCCGATCTTTGTGTTTCCATCGGTTCTTCCTTATCCTTCGGGCCCTCATTTTGGGGAGGTTTTTTTGCCTTCCCCTGCTTGGTAGCGGCCTTGGGTGATGAGGGCTCCCTTGACTCCGAAGGCTCCTGAGGTGGTGAGGGCATTTTGGTCGGAGAAGGCGATTTCTCCGCTGGCATCTTCGCCTTCTTTTTCTTTCCGACAGTCTGCCACTCATTCACCTTATCCGGAACTGCCTCCTTCGACACTTCTGGTTGCTTTACAACCGGTTTCTCCTGCTGCTGCTTTGCCGGCTGGGTCCCTGTGGCCGGATCCTTTTTCGGGCACGCCTTGGCGACGTGATTGGAATCGCCACAAACCCAGCAGAAGGGCTTTCTCCCCTCGACGATCACATAAATTGACCTTCCCCTGCAGGTGATAATGTTGGGGATATTGCCGATCTTCTTTTGCTCGACCGTCACCTGCAGGATGACATCACCAGTCAGAAAGCCCTGCTTCGAAGTGAGTGCCTTCACCTCCTCGACCTTGCCAAATTGTGTGAAGAACACCCCAACGTGGTCCAATGAAATCTCCATGGGCACGCCGTGAAGAGTGATCTTTGATCTACGCATGCCCATATATTCCGTGTCCAGGCGCAACGTCTTTGTTTCCCAAATGGAACCAGCCAGCTTTCTCGCTTCCTCCGCAGAGTCCAGCAAAACATCCCATACGGTGTGGCTGCGCCTAGCCACCATCCTACCGTTAATTTTCAGGGCCACAATGGCCTCCTCCACCACGTCCCTGCTGACCCCGATCAGTTTGCGGCTTTTCGGATCCCTGGTCAGCAGGGATAGGATCCTGGGCTCAATGACACTGAGCGTCTCGGGAACCGAGAGAATCTCCGTACCTGTCACAAATTTGGCGTATTTATCCTTAAGGGACTCATAATACGCAGAATCCCTTCGCACTTTCCGGATGGTCTCCCCGGTCCACGCCTTGCCAGGGGTAACCGTTGCTGCTAGACACCGCTGCCCATCTTCCTTCGACGTTGAGGGCACCGGAGATGCAGGAGCTGCTGGTAGGGTTGCTACTCCTGGTCCTTTTTCCAAGGAGAGGGGTGAGGCAGGCAACCGCCAATCCCCCTCCTTTCCACCCACCGAGGCCGTGGTGGGAGGAACGATCACATTTGGCCTATCGGAGGCCATTGCCTCCTAAGAGGCTGAGCGCGAGACACCTGCCTCCGGTGTTTCGCGTCCTTCGCAGGTCGCTACTTTACGCAGCCCAAGCAATAAACTTGGGTGGAGACCACAATGCCACACTTGACCAAAGTAATAGTAGGTATCACTATGGAACAGATACTACACTTTGATCCAAACCAACCCGACCACGCAAACACAAAAAAGTCTGAGTAGGAAGTGGTTGGTAAATTTCAATGCCTCCAAAACAAAGCTGTTATCAACTAACCACCATAGACTATCGCATCTACCTCCCATTAGCATGGGACAGGCTAGCCTCCCAGAGAGTAAAATACTACGCCTCCTTGGCCTTACACTCTCGGCGGACCTCAAATGGAATGACTATATTGAATCCATTGCCAAATCTGCTGCTATGAAAGTCGGCTCTCTGTGCAGGGCCCGGAAATTTTTCCCACCTGAAACTATTCTGCACATATACAAATCTACCATCCGCCCGTGTATTGAATATTGCTGCCATATCTGGTCGGGTGCCCCTGCTGCTCTCCTTGGGCTTCTTGACAAAATACAAAGGAGGATCTGTAACGTGGTTGATACTAACTTGGCAGACCGGCTGCAGCCGCTCTCACACCGGCGTGATGTAGCTTCCCTGTGCCTCTTCTACAAGTACTTTCATGGCTTCTGCTCCGATGAGCTTAGATCACTGGTGCCGCCCAAGCACGAATTTACACGAGATACTAGATTAGCAACTAGGTCCCACCCTTTTACAGTTAAACAAATAAGATGTAACCGTAGATTCTACTCCAACAGCTTCTTTTCTCGCGCTTCCCGCCTGTGGAACTCCCTTCCACAAGTCTGCTTTCCCGACAGTTACAATCTCCAGGTGTTTAAATGTAGGGTCAATAGACACCTCCTATCACACTAACTCCCAACTATTCTCACAACACTCTCATCTACCCAACCCTCATTCTCGGTATCCTCACCCGCCTATCACCCACCCTCTGTTATGTCCTATATTTAACCAGCCTTTCTCCTCTCTACGTAGCCCCCTGCACAGTAGTGGCAGTGACATGCCTTGCTCGGGGTGAAACGCTTATAAAAAAAAAAAAAAAAAATATATATATATATATATATATATATATATATATATATATATATATATTATTATATATATATATATATATATATATATATATATATATTACTTTGTTACCAATCACGAGCGAGAAATACGTAAACATATAAACGTTGTAGAGATATCACATCCATTGCAGCAGCAGGGCAGTGGTGTTTCCTGGGAGGTTGTTAGTTGGTTGTTTTGTTTTTTTTGGCATATTAACGTCGGCCGGTCATTTATTGCCAACTAAATTTTATTTATTTATGGAAATACCTTTTTCTTTTAACAATTTATTGTTTTTTTTATATAAGTTTTGTTTCTAGTAATATTTTTTCTTTTCGAGTATCACGATTAATTGGGATTTGTTTTTAAGGGCACGGTCCCCAAGTCCTACCCTTGTTATTTAACGCATAACTGGAAAGAAAGGACGGGTTAATACCTTTCCCATGGGTACCAGTGCTTAAGTGAATGCGCGGTATTCAACTGGAATTCGAACTCGGCTCACAGATTTCTCTTTCCGAGCCAATATCCAATGCACCACGACGCACATCCGTCACTAGACGCTTACAGCACCTGGTATTCCCAAGCGGTCACCCATCTAAGTACTGACTAGGCTCAACGTTGCTTAACTTTGGTGATCGAGCGAGAACCGGAGTATTAAACGTGATAACCGTAAGCCCGTTTCCTGGGAGGGATAACGTTATGAATTTCAAGCCTCTTCAGGCTGGTTTTGAATTCAGACTTTTTTCTTTTCTTGGAATACTTGCCACCCAAGTCTATAGAACCCAGCCTGGTCTGTAACCTCTAACTTTAGCAGTGGAGAAAATATGAATACATACATTTCCTAAGGTATTCACACGTATAATTTATAATTTAATGCAATGAACTCAAATGGAATTCAAACTCTGCTTTCCGTTTCCTCAAGCTAATTCGCTTTGACACACACACACACACACACACACACACACACACACACACACACACACACACACACACACACACATACTTTATACTAGCAGTATAGCCAGGCGTTGCTAGGGTGTAATGAAAGCCTTAAAACTAATCCATGGTCCTGGAGCTCAGACTCCTTGGACGTTGGCACGAAAGACTAAAATCAATAGTTGTTTCCAGTTAAAGCGAAACCGTTGACTGAAAGAAAAATGAATAGATGTAAGTCAAATTATTGATTTCCTGGTCTCAATATCATATTTTCTGCACTATTGTAAAAACTGCAACCTTGAAACTTCTGAATATCGTTTCTTATGTCTTTGTCTATGAGTGTATCAAATTTGATTAAAATCGAACCACTACTTCTATAACCCAATTCTTTCGATTATCGCTTTTCGATATTTATCGGGGGTACCTCGACACAAAACCTAGCAAAGAACACTTGCAGATGCTGATAGTACAACTGTGTAAATTTTCAAGAAATTCGGTTCAGCCGTTTCGGAGTTTATAGATAACGGACACACACACAGACACACACACACAAAGTTCCATTTATAAATAAGTTTATATATATATATATATATATATATATATATATATATATATATATATATATTAAAACATGTCACCCCGAGCAAGGCAGTAACGCCACTGATGCGCCGGGTCTACGTAAGAGTGAAAAGATTGGAAAAGTGAAAGCCGGAAACCACATCCTAAACAGGGAACAAGGGATGAGCCTCTTCATCTGTTCAATAGACGAGGGTGGAGTGTGAACCGGGCGATAGTTTAGTCTATCTACTCCAATTGAAAAAAAAAAAGAATGTCTCAAGTCTTATATTTCAATATTTCAGTTGTTACTATTTCGGTTAGTGATCATTTAGTAATTCTTCAGTATGCTTCCCTCTCGTTGTATCACATGATAAAATAACAAAAAAAACATTTCATAGCTAATGAGTTACGAAATTATATAATTTCCAGTGAAACTACAGCAGTTGGGTTATCCAGCTCCGAACTCCATTTTGTGTATTAGTTAAACATGGATAGAAATCATAGGCTTGTGTGTCTTGGTTATTGATCATTACTCGAGAACAGGCAACCCCTTCATAAGTGGTCACAAATTTTTACCTGGGATAAATTTACGAAATGTAACCAGTGAAAAATTACTCTCACTATCAAAAATTCATATATGTGTACGTCTTCGCGTGAGTGTGGTGGATAGGTTTTTATATATAGAACCAATGGGAACAATCAATATTAAAAATATTTTAAAATAATGATAGTAATAAAATTTTACAATTTTTTGGTATTCGTCTATGGCTTGAAAGCGTCCATTACTGATGAAGAAGACACTTGAAAGAAAACGGAAATTTGACCCTACAGAAGGAGGCTGAGAATGTCATGGACTGAAAATGTGAGCAACTACGAAAATGTAAACAAAAAATTCATTTACTCCTAACATCTAAATAATACAACTGAAATTACCAGGCCACATAAAGAAGAAAAAGGGCTTAGAAAATTGACATTCACAGGACATACGAAGTCATAGTTGACTAATTCTGGTGACTAATAGGCGCCCACCTCGTGAAGGTACACGGCATATAGATCAGATATGTATATATATGTGTGAAATATATGTAAATGTGTATACTGTATCCCTCTATTTATGTATTTCTCTTTCTCTCGCATCTCTCTCTTTCTTTATATATATCTCAAAGAGATAAGAGATGGCAATTGACATTGCATTTAAACTCTTGGAGATTGTAGCTATCAGGAAAGTAAGTATACAGAAGGCAATTACTCAGAAGTGCGAGAAAAGAAGCTGTCTGAGTAGAAGTGTTGGCTACATTTGATTGTTTTGACTGTAAAAGGGTGGGACCTAGTTGAGTAAATTAGTGTAGAGAGGACACAAGGTAGCATAGTTCGTTGGAGCGAAATCGAGAAAGTATTTGTAGAAGAGACAGAGGGAAGCCACATTATATCGGTGAGAAAGTGATTGGAGTCTAGCTGCCAGATAGGAATCGATTACATTTCGAACTCTTCCTTGGATTTTGTCGAATAAACATTACATTTCAGATGTCTTTATAAAAAGCAATTCAGTTGAGTCGAAAAGTAAGTTACAAGAAATTGTACAATAAACAGTAATTTTGAAGTTTCAAGAAAGTGAAAAAAATGATTTTGATGTTTGAAGAAATTGGAAAAAAACAGTAATTTCGAGGTTCCAAGAACCAGAAAAAAATCATTTTTATGTTTCTAGAAACTAGAAAAATATAAGGAAAAATCAAATAATATTAATTTTCCGAAGATGAAAAATATATGGATATATCAAACTTTCTGAACCTTTTCAAAGATTGCTTACATCATATATTGTTACAAAACTACAAGTATTTTCAATTGCCCACGGATTTTTTGGGCACCGTTTATATATGTTAATTTTTATATATAGATTATAGTATTTTTTCTACACGAAATATTTAATCAAATAGCCTCACCTTTTACACAATTGCGGTAAGTGATTCCTTTTTGGCTTCCAGCCTCTGAAACGCCAACACATTTTCCAAAAAAAAAAAAATTGTTTTCTGATTAAAAATATTTGATCTTTTTTTTTATTGTGTAGCTTCTCTTAATTTAATTATTTTTTCCGCCGTATTTACTATGTCGTGGGTGTAATGGCGGTTCTTGATGTTCAGTAAATTTAAACGCGGATAAAATTAATTATCAACGCTTGTTATAATTCTATTTTATACGCACAATACATAAAAGTACACACCCCCACACCCCCACACACCCCCACACATAACCAGCCACCCACCCACAGGCAGACACACGCACACACATACACACACACACACACACATATATATATATATATATATATATATATGGGCATGTGATGGGGTGTTTAAAACATTCACTTTCTGTTAGATCGTTCTTTTTTGTCTAGACAGGGTGGTGTGATTCCAGTAGCCATCCATTATATCCAGGGTTTCCATAATGTTTGTGGGCTCTTTTAAAAATGCATAACTTCATTTGTATTTGCAATAGAAATAATTCCTATTCCGAGCATCTATCAATTACATTACTCGCACATTCAACATACATTAATAAAGCCGTACATTTTAATTGGACGAAATGATTTAGTGGTGTTTAAAAGACTTGATAACATGAAATTACTATTACTCACGTACAGCACTGCTTAAAATTACTAATTAACACATCACTCAATAAGTTCCGGACCTAACTAATAAAACAACCACTTTTAGGTAAAATTCGACTTTATTCATCAACATAGTCTCTTTATAGAGTGATACACTGATTCCAACGCTTCTCTATCAATTCGGTGCCTTTTTTAAAGAACGATTTATTTTTGGCCACAAAATACGCCTCACTTTCCGATATCACTTCTTCATTGGAGCTAAATCTTTTTTCCCCGGAGCATTCTGTAAAAAGCTAGTAGCCGCTGAGGGCCAGATCTAGAGTATAGGTTGGATGCAGAAGCAATTCGACGTGCAATTCATGTCGTTTTGCCATTGTAACGATCGACTTGACATGGTGCATTGTCTTGGTGAAAGATAACTTTTTTCTTCTTTATTTCTGGCCGTTTGGGGATGATTTCTCCCTTCAAACGCACCGATAATGCTATACAACATTCGTTATTGATGGTTCTTGCTTTCTCAATGTAATCGATGAAGAAAATACCTTGCGTATCCCAAAATGCGAAGGCCAAGCTGATGTTTCGGTTTTTGGTTGCTTTTGATGGTTTTAATCTGCTGCTGCCAACTCAGCTGAGTGACGATTTGACTTCGGAATAAATTGGTGGATCCATGTTTCATCCATTGTCACATATGTACACAAAAACTTCTTCTGGTGTTGAAACAGTTGCAAACGACGCTTTGAATCGTCGATGCGTTATTGTTTTTGATCTACTGTGAGCAAACGCGAAACCCATTTTGAACACAGCTTTCTCATTGACAAATATTCATACAAAATAATGAATACACTACCTTCTGATGTGTACAACTCTTCTGCTATCTCAAGCAACTTCAATTTACGATCAGCCGAAAAGAGTTTGTGGATTTTTGGTGTTTTCCGTGACAAATGTCTATTTTGAGCAACCTGAGCGTTCAGCCACATTTGTGTCTGCATTCCACTACTTAACCGTTGTTTCCGACAAAGCACTGTCCGATTAACACTTATGGAGACATTGCTCTGCTTGAGTAGTATTTTTCCCCATCAGAAAGCTATGCTTTATCAACATACGAAATTCAGATTTTTCTATTGTTTTGGAAATTTGCAACAGCAGCTTTACTTCAATAACTGTAATTTGTAAACTAATAATCCGATAGAGCTCAAAATTTTGTCACGTGCCGTTTGAAGTTCAGTACTTCATAAAAATCATATGGATTTCTTTTATTAGTGGTGACATCTATATATCAGGCCCGAGATATATTCAGTGATTTTTTATAGACAGAACTTAGCCGCTGAAAAATATACTAACAAATAGCCCCTTGAAAATTGCTAATAAATTTGCCGAAAGACCTTGAGACAATAATGATTACACACAAGTACGTTTTATGTAAAATTAAATACACAGAAAGTTTTAGAAATTATAAAAAATCTGATAAAAGAAACTCATGAAATTTTTAATATATATATATATATATATATATCACGAGGGGTAAATTGTCGCTTAAATTATATATGTATATATATATATATATATATATATATATATATAAAATCACAAGTCGGATCGAATGATTCGATCTCTATTCTCAATTTTTTATATGTGAAAATATACATATTGGGTATGTGAATAAATAATCTTATTTACATCGAGCTCTCTGTTTGGATCAGCTTTAATATTTAATTTTTCTACAGGATCCTCTTTGGGATTTTACCAATAAGCAGATAGATAGATAGATAGATAGATAGATAGATAGATAGATAGATAGTGCAATCGGTTAATGGTCGATTAACTTACAGAAAAGATGAAAATATCAATGATATTGTATTTTAACTGATATATTACGCAAGGATTGAGGATGATATACCCCAGTGATTGCTATAAAGGGTTCGGTTTGAAATTTTTAACATCTGAAGAAGGCTGGCGCGTACAACTAACGAAACTTCGTACAAATGGCAACAAAGTCGAGGACAATATTCCGAATAATGTAAAAAAACAAATTGAAAAGAATATACTATTTCCACATAAAAAGATACATCGTTACTACCATTGAATCTCCTGTTTCCACCAGCTATGAGCTTTACGGCTAGGACCCACCATGCCACTTCCATAGTAACAAACCACACACCCTCCCTCCATATTCTGTCAAGGAGAAATTCAGTCATTTTTCTGCGTATCACTGTCCTTCGAAACCGACATCTATGAGGATGTTTCTCTGATTACTACAATCTTAATGAGTTCAAGGCTAGAATCAACAGTTATCTTCCCCTCCTATCCATATAAACTACCTCTTAATATAACCCTCTACCTCAAGATACCCGCGGGTCTTGTACAGGATTCCCATATTCAACAAAATTTAAGTACATCGAATAATTCCATCCATATTATAATTAACATCATTCTCCCCATAATCTGAGGGTTTCCACACAATTGATTACTTCACCAGTTGCTTTAAAATACCTGAGTTTAAAGCCATAGATGTATCCATCCATGGATAGTATGTTCAAGGCAAAAACAGCTGGCGTAGCGCATCCTAATTCAACTCAAGATGTCCTTAAATTTGAAGTTTCGTTTTGATCACAGAAACATTACCGTTTATTTCATCGGGAAAATTTTAACTTTGCCCATTATCTTAAGTCTAACATGCTTTACGCACAGAAAGGCAGTGGCACCGTAAATACTTATGGAGCCAGTCTACACATTGTGCTGGAAGGTATTGTTATCCTTGCTGAGTATCCAGCCACCGTCTTACCAGAAAATCCTCAAATGAAAGCTGTTTATTTGCCACTGATAAGATCTTGAGGCAGATCTACATGATATCATTAGCATTCGTACAATAACGTGACATAACCAAATTATGTCATGGCTTTTTTAAATTAGTACTGACTCAGTTGAAATCGTATAATTTTCTATATGTATAAGTTTCTATGTCTGTCTCATGTTATTTGTGATATTTACTGTTTGGGAGAAGATGATATACAATTTGTAGATACCACTAAGAGAATTAATGACAAAGTGAGAAAATTGCCTGACGCGTTACATTCTTTATGCTTTATCGGAGTACAGAGAAGTTTCTGTTGATGTAGTAACACCTACGCACGAAGTGATGGGGGGGGGGGGGGGTTATAAAAACGCAAACTTTGCATAGAGAGGAAACGGTAAGAATGTTGACAGGCTGACGTCTTAGTTTTTTAAATTATATTTTTTGTAGATAAGTTTGTATATAATCTAGCAGATTTCTCATTTTCTGATGTTTTGTTGACCCTTTTGTTATTAATTATCCTATATTCAGTCAGTTAAATGCCATACGTGATACACACTTAGGCGATCATGTCTCGAAAGAGACATGAGTGACTGGGCAGAAGTATAATGCCAATGTTTTCTACGGAAAACTGGTTGCCAGCCAAAGCTAGTGAATCTAATCTGCCCTATTATTTAACCCATAACTGGAGACAAGAGACGGATTAATATCCTTTTCAAGTATTTATGCGTAAGTGAATGCAATGAATTCAACTGGAATTCGAACTTAGCTCCCCGATTTATCGTTCCGAGGCGATATCCACTGCACCACAACGCACATCAGGTATGTCGTGGTGCAGTGGATATCTATATTAAGAGAGAATAGTGCAGTAGATAACTCTACTAAGAGAAAATGAAATCTCTAGAATAAAATATAGATATTAATATTAAGAGAGATTAGTGCAGTAGATAACTATATTAAGAGAATGAAATATTTAGAATAAAATTTGGACTATCTATATTAAGAGAGAATAGTGCAGAAAATAATTATATTAAGAAAGAATGAAATATCTAGAATAAAATATAGAATATCTATATTAAGAGAGAATAGTGCAGTAGATATCTATATTAAGAGAGAATGAAATATCTAGAATAAAATATAAAATATCTATATTAAGAGAGAATAGTGCAGAAAATAATTATATTAAGAAAGAATGAAATATCTAGAATAAAATATAGAATATCTATATTAAGAGAGAATAGTGCCGTAGATATCTATATTAAGAGAGAATGAAATATCTAGAATAAAATATAAAATATCTATATTAAGAGAGAATAGTGCAGAAAATAATTATATTAAGAAAGAATGAAATATCTAGAATAAAATATAGAATATCTATATTAAGAGAGAATAGTGCCGTAGATATCTGTAATAAGAGAGAATGAAATATTTAGAAAAAAATTTGGACTATCTATATTAAGAGAGAATAGTGCAGTAGATATATATATTAAGAGAGAATGAAATATCTAGAATAAAATATAGAATATCTATATTAAGAGAGAATAGTGCAGAAGATATATATATTAAGAAAGAATGAAATATCTAGAATAAAATATAGAATATCTATATTAAGAGAGATTAGTGCAGTAGATATCTATATTAAGAGAGAATGAAATATCTAGAATAAAATTTGGACTATCTATATTAAGAGAGAATAGTGCAGAAGATATCTATATTAAGAAAGAATGAAATATCTAGAATAAAATATAGAATATCTATATTAAGAGAGAATAGTGCCGTAGATATCTATAATAAGAGAGAATGAAATATTTAGAATAAAATTTGGACTATCTATATTAAGATAGAATGAAATAGAATAAAATATGAAATATCTATATTAAGAGAGAATAGTGCAGAAGATATATATATTAAGAAAGAATGAAATATCTAGAATAAAATATAGAATATCTATATTAAGAGAGATTAGTGCAGTAGATATCTTTATTAAGAGAGAATAAAAGATATTTTCAAAGAACGTGAATTTACTATAGAAGATCTCTCAATCAAAGCGCTTTCTATGCTTTTTCGTTTTCGTAAATTACTTTCTATTTGCAGTATAGAATGTGTGTGTGCAAATATATAAGCTTCGCCCAGGGAAAATAAAATTTCAACACATAATCTGTTTGTATTGCATCCGTAATATGACTGGATTAATTTAATTATCCCCTATGCAGATCGGTACGTGCCCAAGTTTCAAAATAAGGAATGTGTCAACATATCGAATGTGTGTTTGAATTTGCTCATGATTAAATAAGCAGGTAATATAGCTGGCTTACGCGATCACATGTACAGATTTATTTCTGCAGAGGTTCCAAAATAAGAGGTGTATGAAGGGTACACAGACCGCATATTAATACACTCTAAGTCCTACACCTGCTTGACGCGTTAACATACTTTTGACTAACACCAGCCTGCGATAACCTTTTCACAACTCCTGTCCCTGCTGATCCAATGCAACAAGACAATACAGCGACTGGACAACTGTTACCGATGTCAAGCAATAAAATATATCAGTCATGTGCAGCATTTCTCCAAAATAACCAACTTGTCTTTTCGAAGATTCACGTTCGAATACCTCTTCAAACAACTCTATTTGAAAACATGAAGCACTCCTGACATGTAACTCTTTTGCAAATAACTCTTTCAATATTTGGAATCATTTTTTAAAATGAGTATCGGCCTAAAACTCAAGCATAGATGGTGCACTAGTGTGTTTGTTATTACGTTACAAGGTAGCCGACGATTTGTTAAAACGTATCAGAATACCTATTACCAATTAGCATTAACAGATTATCATGCTGTTAATCGAGTAGACACCGCTGTAGAATAAAAGATCACAACATCAGTATACGATGACTTGACCATATGCATCCCATAGCAAGTAGGTGTTATAAGGTGGAGTTACTAGTTTTCTACACAAATGGTTTTGAACTCAGATCTGTCCTTTTTATAGACCAAAGTACCGAAAGCCCATGTTGATTTCAATCTTTGGGGGAATGTATACTTAGTATTGAAAGTAATAAAATAATTGTGTCACAAGGCCGAAATGGAAGTAAGTTGATGCTGGTCAACGCTTTCTGTCCTAGATATAGATAATCAGATTCACAACCCAATCACTCATTACATTTGTTCATTTACCAGAAGAACTCATATATCACTTTCCAAGCCTACATATAGCATGATACCACATATTCACAGGAGAATACAAAGAAAATATTAGCGATTGATTCCGGAGCCTAGGTCAGCTGTGAGCCCTAGAAACGGGAGATGTGATGTCTGCCGCCATCTCACAAGATACGATCAGTCACCTTATTACGGTCTCTACAGAGATAGAGTACAGACATTTGCACACACTGTCCCTTAATCGGTGAATGAGTGGCTCGAACACCAGAGTGGAGAGAGGGGTAAAACCCTTACAAACAGACCGAGACAGGAGGCTGATCCACCTGCGAAAATCGTGTTTGAATTAGGCAGCTAGCAAAACAACAGTCAGATACCGATGGTCGACCCTATCAAATGTCTTGGACATGGTATTGATAAGGATGGCGTATCCGTCGTCTTCTACACCACCTTGGATTGAGTGAATTAGGTGCAGGTTGCTCTGAATTGTTCTACGTTTCACAGCAAAAGTCTGCTAGAGTCCCAACAGAATCTCTGAAAAAGGTCAGAATCTTGTCTAAAACTCTTACCTCTTTTAAATCTTTAACTCTGTAATCGTCTAAATCTAGCCCAACACACTTGTCTCCTTTCAACAGTGTGATCACATCTCTGGAGATCCGGTTGCGGAAGAACCACGGCCGGAACCAGTTGATGAACACAACCGTAAACATCGGTAAAAAGATGTGTGATAGTCTCAAGTACAATTCATGGGGTAAACCATCAAATCCCGGAAAATTGTCCCTACTGGCCTACTTCAATACCAAGTAGACTTCACCCTCTGTGATCTCATCCCCGAAGCTAGCCGCTTCAGTTGTCAAAAGCCGAAGAAAGTCAACTAAATTGATGCGAAACTATTCGCCACAAACTCCAGGTTCCCTGATTAATATGCTCTTGAAAATCTTGCACATGTCCTTCGTCGACCTCAGAGTAAACTCTTCCTGTGTATCGATCTGCCGAATATATCGATCGCGAACTCGACGGATCTCTCTTTGCGCAATCCTGCGTCTATATTCACGACTTGGTTAGACTGCTTGTTTAACGTATCCTATCTACTTGACTCTGGTGGCGCTTGCTAGCCTAATGCTCCAAGGTAATCTTAGCTAATCTCTAGGGAATCTTCATAACCTCCGCCCGAGACAGATTATCCTGAATAGTCTTCACCTTTTTACCCTTGTCTAGAGCGTGTCGTTGGCTATATTCGATGGTAGAAGCCATAATCATTTCCTTAAGGCTCACCCACCACAAATACTCAAAAACCATATTTACTATCACCCGCTTCATTAGTTTAATTAGTTGTTGCTGAAAGCCAATGTCTGTCATGTAAAGACAGATTAAACTCTGTGTCCACCTATCCTAGGCCTAGTACCTAATGCCATTCAGGCACAGATGAGTTTATGGCCCGAAGAGACTAACCAGTGGAAAGTGGAACAATCTAGATTGACGCTTTTCTTAACATTCCGTCCAGGTAGACAATGGAGAGTCTCGGTCAATATGGCCGTAGTTTCACCACTGCTCGCCAACTAGAAAAAGTTCAACAAAAATTACACAAATAACGAATAATAATAATAATACAGGACAAAAACAGAGTAAAAAAAACGTGGACAAATTTCAATCAAACAGATAGAAAGCTTCGTGTCAAACTCCACACGTCGAAGAACAATAATTCTGCTGGGTAACCACTTTCCCTCCTCATTTTAGAGGAAGAAACACACAAATTCCTACTATTGGCTAAGATTAAATTATTCTTAGCCAATAAGATAGTTCGGTTCTCGTTTTCATCTATCAGTCTTCATCTGTCTTGTTCCGAAATAAAAATGCAATGTTCGCTTGTCAGAATTTGATTTTGTGTGTCAATGCCAATTCTTAATCTGTGAACTTTTTTCCATATTGCTGTTACTTTGCCTTATTACTTCTAATTTGCATTGTATATATTGTTTCCTTTATTTTCTTCCCTGATCTTTTTCCTGTTATTTTTTACTGCAAACTTTATCACCTCTGTTTGTTGGACAGTTCTGTGCCTTCGTTTGCATTTGACCATGGCTACTCATTCCACAGCCCAGTCTGACCTACTAAAAATTTCTAGCTCAGAGGAATGTTGGAAAAATAGATCGACACCATTCCAAGATTATTTGTGCGAAAGTGAGAGCAAAGGATTCGATGAGAAATTGAATAAGTCAGTCAGTCTCACTTTCTCCGTCGGTTACTACTTCGATACGTGCGCATCCATGCAGATAATTAATCCTGGTCTGAATCGATATCGTCGATCACCATGCTAAAACTGCATGTTCAATCAATCGAAGAGAGTAATAATCGCAGAAATATTAAATCGATATTTTTCTCTCTGTCCCACTAGAAACCGTGTCCTCTCAAAAGTTAGGCGATCATAGCTACCTAAAACGTCCTCCATTCCTCTTTGTGATATCAAATTCATATTGGACAGTTTTAACTATTTGCTCAAATTTCCAATTCCGTCTTCTATTGTCTTCCATATAACCCGTCAGTGAGAAAATTTAACGTTTTCTTTCGTTATTATATATCAGCCCAAATTTGAACTTAAACTTTCTTACTTTAGTTAATAAAATTATTCACGGCTTTGTTTAATACAAAGATACTGAGGACATTCAAAAAAAGCAATTTATAAGAGAAAAAGGAGGCAAAAAGTATCAACCTAATAGATTTGCTAAAGTAATAGTTGCGAATAAAAGTTAAAGTGACGAAAATACTCAGTCACTGAGGAAATGCAAATTCTATTTTTCGTAAACTCTTAAAAGGGTAACTGTTTAATTCAGTGGAAACAATGAAAAAAAATGAAACATTTAATACTTGATTTCATGATATATATATATATATATATATATATATATATATATACATAAATATATTTGTTTATATATATATATATATATGCTTTCAAATATTTTACATATACATGAATTATATGAATGTATATATGTTTGTGTGTGTGTGTGTGTATGTGTGTGTCTTTGTGTGTGTGTGTGTGTGTATGTGTGTGTCTTTGTGTGTCTTTGTGTGTGTATGTGTGTGTGCGAGTCACCTTGATTGATTCAGGAAATTTTTCGACAATATTTCCCTTTTTTTCGTATTCAATAAAAAACTATTGGAATGATTCCTTAAGGCCAACAGAAAGAGAGAGATAAAAACATGAAACAATCAAGAGTAAAAAAAATGAAGAAAAATTAAAAGAGGAAAGAATGAATAAAGCAAGTGCCAAACATTTCGAAATGATTTCCCATCTGACCTAGATTTTATCGTCCTTTCATTGCTGCATCAGTGATTTTTGGTAATCGTTCCGCAGGGAAGCGGAGACAACACTGCTGTTCTGCTGATCAAAGTGCAGGAAAAAAAAAGACAGAAAACATAGAACGAAAGGTCGGATTGGTTCGCAAGATACAATAACAATATTATCATTTGACTTAATCTCACTCTCTCGATCTATTTTGGTCCCTATTTGTACATCTATCTATCTATCTATCTATCTATCTATCTATCTATCTATCTATCTATCTTTTGAAGTAAGTTGTTATCTATCTATCTATCTATCTATCTATCTTTCGAATTCAGCTTTTTAATATCTATGTATAGGGAGATACACGCAAATGCAGTCTCCATATATATATATAAATATATATATGTATGCATGTATATAAAATATACATATGGGAATACACACGCGTTTAAAATATTACTCAGGTCTTATTCATGTTGATTCATATATATATATATATATATATATATATATATATATATATTCAACATTTGGTATGGATGACACAATGAATTTATTTTTATGAAGTTGATATATGGAAAATTAATATTTTTGAAAATCACTGAAGTTTACGTTGTTCTTGCAACCTCTATTAGTGTTTGAGTCTGAAAAATATTCGTTATATATATATATATATATATATATATATATATATATATGTATAAAAAGACATTGAATATGTTCCTGCTGTATCACAACTCAGTACGGTTAGACATCCGATTGCTTTTTACCCAGGATTGAAACACGACCGAATTGGCGTCAGTCGGCAATTCTACCTCTGAGCTATGGGTGCTCGGTAGAAGGAAGCAGACTTTTAGCGTGTATATTATCATTATACACGCCCAATAGCTGAGAGTGTTCTAATTCATTGCTGAATGAACGATGCGTAGATGCTACAGTAGCTGCTATATATATATATATATATATATATATATATATATATATATATATGAAAAAAACAATGAAATTTAACGTTTAAAACATTAAATTTTAAAACAGTGCTGAATATGAAATAGAGCAATGAATATTTATTATTAATAATTATTACGTGAGAACACCTGAAAAACTACTTCAAACCTATATATTTTCTTTCGATATTTAAAGAACAATGTCTCATCAGGTAGTTAACAATAATGGTAATAAACGTTTTAATTTTTTTTTAAATGATTTCATGAAACAACAGTTCTGCTTATTTTTAGAAAAAATCCGTACAATGTAAAACGATTTAATAAAAAAGAAAAAAGAAAGAGGGAAGAAAGAGAAGAAAATAAGATGAAAAATCAGGAAAAAGGAAAAGAAAGAGGAAAAGGTAAGTTACAAAAGAAAATGAAGAGATAAATAAGAGAAAAATGTTGAGAAGAAAAGAGTCAATAAAAGCAGCTAAAAGTAGAGAATTCGTAATTAAAACAAAAATGAGTTGCTGACATATATTAACGCATGGTTACAATTTTTCGAATCAGATCTTTTGGCAGTTTTTAAAAAAGATTATGAAATCCTATACACAAACAGAAATATTATTAATAGAACGTAAAATTAAAGGATATTTAGATAACAGTACGAAGATGTAAATTTATTAGACCTAATCTTATAAATTAGAAAAAATCAAATATTATAACTATTTAAACTAAATAAATAAAAATACAAAAATTATTAACCACCTGATGAGATATTGTTGTTTCAATGTCAAAACAAAATGTACAATTTTAGTAGTTTTCCCATATACTCACGTAATAATAATAATAATAATAATAATAATAATAATAATAATAATAATAATATCTATCTATCTATCTATCTATCTATATATATATATATATATATATATATATATATGTATACATATATATATATATACTGGTAGTATATTCTAATAATGTTTACAGCCCAAATCCCTGTTTTCAGTACTTTACTGGTGGACAGGCATTTTAGGCAAGCAGACGTTTTTGACTTAAAGTGCTCTATATCAAATATATATATTACTCGATTGGTCTCTTTTATCTCATACAGCGTTAATAGAATTAATCTAGAGAAATTTGTGACTTCGATGAGCGATGTTATTTCAATCATGCCGATTTTGAAGTTTCTTGAGGTTTTTGTTGTGATGTCCTCACGCTTCAGGGTCATTTTGTATTCTCTGATACTTCTCAATCTTTTCATATTAATGAGAAGTTTGGTGGAAATTGATATTTGTGTGTTTCTCTTATTCTTATTGTGGCCACTCTTTTTATTATTTCCCCTTTTTAGTTGTGATGTTATGTTCTTCTTTGGCTCTCTATGTATTTTGATGATATTGTGGAGTTTTTGCATATTTCTGGTTCAAATGGTGCTTTGCCATTTTAAAACTTTTCATTGAAGGTTGTTTATGTGGTTCCTATGTTATTTTGACTGTGTTAATTTTGTTTTTATGATGGCATCATATATTATATTGTTGGTTAGACATTTGTTCCTAAGTGGGCAGTTGTCTTTGTTTTGACAGTTCCATTTCTTGATATTGTTTAGCTAGTTTGTGTTTGTTCATTATTTTCAACATTTTGCTCAAGCAGCTGTAATTAAATTTGAATTTTGTTTTGGTTGAGGATTTTTAGCTGGTTGTGTGGGGAAAATGTTTTCCATTGTATTTAATAATATTTTTGAATTCTTACATTTATTATATTATTGTAGGGTGAGTTGATCTAGATTATATTTTTTCTGCATTTTTGTTTGGTTTGTTTTCGTGTGTGTTTACCAGCTTGTTTGACGATCCACTGCATCTAATTCTGATTAGTCTGTTCGTTTGTTCTTATTGAATAATTTATTATTACTGAAATTCGTTGGTATTTTTTTGTTTACCACTCAGTTAAGTGATAATATTCTCCACATTAATTCTAATTCTTATTCTGTGTTGCCGTAGACTGAAATTTATAAAATCTTCTTAAAAATATTTCTTCGCCTCATCTGAACTGTTATAACTTTTTAGTATACTTGTTATCATTATTAGGATACTTCAAAAACTTCATAGTGTTCTGATATTCCCATCTTGTGAATATACAATTTTGTTGCTTTTGCAGTTGGACGTTTTCAATTATGTGCTTTTAGATTTTATAAACCTTTGTGATTTTGGAGTGTAAATATATAGATTCTAAGGAGCGACTTATGGGCTCAATTCGTGTAAGCCAATTAACGACAGTAATCTGAGAAAACAGTGGACAGCTTAGACATTTTAGATCAGTTGGACGTTATGTTACAATCTTTTTGATCAACTAGACAATGTCGGATTTAGGCCAATGAAATTCTTACGTACCTTTGATTTACTTTACGCAAAAGCAAAAATAAAATGAATTCATATTTGATCGAGTCGTAAGCAACTTCCGATTTAAAGAACCATTTATAATGCTGAGTGTATCATCCGAAGTAATCGTTCTATCGCAGTTGATGAAACATGGATTGCATACGACAATGTTCATCGACAAGTACTATGGATCGACAAATGTAAATCGCAACCTACCATAAAATCTCAACACCATGGAAAAAAGGTCGGTCGATGTCCTTTACACACATGCAGACACACACACACACACACACACACACACACACACACACACACACACATATATATATATATATATATATATATATATATATATATATATATATTCATGTACCCAACAGCTGTAACGTGTCCATAGAATATTACTCGAGTGGTCTCTTTTACCTTATAGACCATAATTACCTGACTAATAGCAATATCGATTACTACAAAATGCTTTGATTGGGAAAATTTTATTTAACGGAAATAAAATTCCTGGTTTCTTTGCAAAACTTAATTCATATCAAGATCTGCCGAATTTTACTCAAAATGTATAAAAGATCTGCCAAATTAGTCATTGCATAAGGATGAATATATAGTTTAATAAATTGTAAGTGTTATTTATGTTTAAAAAATATATTGTCATGAGAGAAAAAATCTTTTATGACTAAGCCTAATAAATTGATCATATAATTGACTGCACTTACTTTTGTAGTCTTGGCAGTTATCTCTTCTGATTTACAAACTCTTCTTTGCAATATACAGTAAGTATTTTAAATAATGTTTTTTCAGAAGGATTGCTTTAAATCGGTGCAATCCGATCAATCTTTTTTCCTAGAGTAAATTCTACCTGTGTTAGTTTCATTGATTGCTTCGTTATATACGGTTTATAAAACCATTGAAGGTTACCTAATACAAGATAATATGTTTCGATTGCAATAATCTTTTTAAAAGAATAATAATGGTTGTAATGGTTGTTGCTAATTACTCCATAGCTGGGGAGCAAAGGAGTAGATAAAGAACTTTCACGAGATTATTTGCACGTCAATAAAACGCATACACCGGAATCGAAAGTGGGCTCCCCAATTAACAATACCAAGATATTATCTGTTACACCACGCGTGCATCCAATCTTACCTGTTACCTTGAAATATGAGTTGAAGGTAAAAAATATGTAACGGTGTTTATACCAATTTCATGTAATTCAGTGAGCTTAACACAAAAGTTCAAAATATCTCTTATCTCATTGTTTTGTTGCTAGATACAATATCGAACCGATTTTAAAATATTAAAAAAAAATTAATCTAATTCCAGTCAGTCTATATGGCAATGAATTGTGGCAAAATTCCACAAATTGAAAACACCGACAAAAATGTTGTTCTGCAGAAGGATGCTGTGGCTACCATTGACTCTGCATATGAACAACAGGTAAATTTCGAGGAAGATAAAAACAAAGAAAAATTATGATAATTAGAATCAGAAACAAACAGATGAAAGTTTTGGCACACAACGATAATAGAAAATTTGAAAGATTTGATATGGCCTAATAAAGGCAAGATAGAAGGAAATGGTAATTAACGTAGCAGCCAAAATTGGGGCAGAACATCGAGTGTGAATGATCGTCTTAACCTTCTTCTTCTTCTTCTATGTGCCCTGTCCCTTCAGGACGTAGGCGATCATGGATCTCCATGTCTCTCTATCCCTTGTGGCTCTTAGTATGTTTGCTCCTGTTGCTCCTGACAACCCCCGTTCCGTCATCCACCTGATCAGACTCTGCAGATATGTTATCCGCTGCCTTCCTCTGTCTCTCCTTCCTTCTATCTATCCAGTCAGTATCAGGTTCTCCAGGCTCTCCTTCCTCATTGCATGTCCCAGGAACTTCAGTTGTCTCTTCCTGATGTTCAGCATCAATTTCCTTTTTGTTGCCATTCTTTCTAACACTTCGTCGTTGCTTGTATGCTCAGTCCACGATATCCGTAGCATCCTTCTGTAGAACCACATTTCGGCCGCTTCCAGTTTTGTCCTCATTTTCGATTATATTGTCCAGCATTCACAGCCGTACTGAAGAACTGACATCACGTAGCAGTCTAGCACTCTTTTCTTCGTTTCTATTGAGATCTTCCTGTGTGTTAGTATTTTGCTCATCTTCTGGAACGCGTCCTTTGCCATGCCAATTCGCCTTCGGATCTCCGTGTCGCACTAACTTAAATTATTATTACATGAGAATATATGAAAAACTACTAAAAATTGTACATTTTGTTTTGACATTAAAACAACAATGTCTCATCAGGTAGTTAATGCTATGTGTATTTTTATTTATTTAGTTTAAATACAACAACAACAACAACAACCAAAATAGAAAATAACGATATATATATATATATATATATATATATATATATATATATTAAACACATCAAATACAGTACTTGGAACTCTGTTAGTAGAACAATAATACAGTTTAGGTAGTAATACTATAATTCAACCCTCGAACTGGGACTCGCAATGGTCATTACGGTAGCAGTCTTGGCTATCTACTGGCTACTCACTCTATCTCTCCTTATCTCTACCTATCTCTTTTGAGGAGAAGTATATGTAGAGGCTGGAAGAGTTCAATCGGTTGTATGTGTAATGCCACCATGACAATTTGCATGAAAGTATCTTGCGTTTTAGTGTAACAACGTCTACAAGCAGCAGGGCATCATGAATTTCTTCTGCCGTCAAACTCCTCGTCGGACAGAAAGACTAAAACTCAATAGGCTGTAAACAGGCAATTAGTCTGAACCTATAAGCATTGAGCTTTTTTCCAGCAATTAAAGCCTGTTTAAGTTATTTGTCATGACTGCAAGTACTAAGTCAGATGTCATAAAAGCGAGAGATTGCTTCACAAACATACAAAAAAAAAAAAAAAAACGAGAACACATTCAAACTCCAAATTTGTAGTGGCCTATTTATTCAGTTACACGTCAAATAAAATGTTGGTGAATATAAGAATATTGAAAAGCAAATCGTTTATTTTTTAAGTTCATCTCTTGCCAGTCGGAAAATTTTATGCATGTTAATATTTCAATTTATGCATTTGTCATGCTGCAAAAGCAGCAAAATTATTCTTTGAAGCTGAAATTGTCGAGTTTATGTGATGGACTACAATAATTTCAGATCTAAGTCCAACCGAGCATTAATAACATAACATAAATGCCATAAGTGATACAGGCTTGGGCGATCATGTTTCTAAAAAGACATCACTGACTGTACAGAAAACTTTCTTGCATTATGTTGCATATTACTTTCTGCGGTAGACTATAGAACCCAATCCATTCTATTATTTAATCCATAGTTGGAGGGAAGAGACGGATTAATACCTTCGAACTCGGCTCTACAACAGATAGAAATTGATAATTGTATGTTCAGAATAAAGGAGACAAAATCACATCTGAAAAAGATGAAAAAATAACGACTCCCTGTGGCCAGTGATACATAGATGTAATTAATGGTTGTGGTTTGTAGATGTTTCATTATTATTGTGTAGCAATATTGTTATGGGACCTACCCTTTTTGGACTATAATGACCTCTTTCTATTATTATGAATACTGGGTGAATATGCCTATCGGAGTGGAGTTGAGTAGGGCTGAGTAAACCCGGTCTAATACTTGGCAGTCAGACTGACGCGTAACACTCTTGTATTTGTTTTCCGTTTAATATATATATGTTTCAATAATTCCCGAGTTCGAGTTTTCTTCCGAACCTATTATGGGTCCACAACAAATATTAAGACAACAATGTTGTTAATTCAACTCTCCTGAGTATTATAGTTTTTTCCTTTTTGAGTTTTCAGATTTAAACTTATTTATAAATGGAACTTTGTCCCTGTGTGTGTGTATGTGTGTGTGTCCGTTACCTATAGACTCCGAAACGGCTGAATCGATTTTCTTGAAAATTTACACAGTTGTACTATAAACGTTTGCGAGTGTTCTTATCTAGGTTTTGTGTCGAGGTACCCCCGATAAATATCAAAAATCGATAACCGAAAAAATCGGGTTATAGAAGGAGTGGTCCGATTTTAATCAAATTTCATACACTCATAGACAAAGACATAAGAAACGATATTCAGAAGTTTCAGGGTTGCAGTTCTTACAATAGTGCAGAAAAGCAATAATATATATCTATAAAAGGCAAGATGTTTGTGTGTGTGTGTGTGTGTGTGTGTGTGTTTATCTGCCTGTGTATCTGTATTTTTTCAGCCCTTTAATCTTAGTTTTTGCTTCGGGTTTGGCTCTAAGTAGGTATAAATGTAGTTCTTAGTCTCAGCCATGATACCATTTACTCAGAGGACTTATTTAGCCTTCGAAATTCAGTTTACGACACAAAGAACTTATTTCATATCGATACCAGGAAATCAAAATTGGACTTACATCCATTCATTTTTCTTTCAGTCTACGGTTTCACTTTAACTGGAAACAGCTATTGCTTTTTAGTCTTTTGTGCCAACGTCCAAAGAATCTGAGCTCCAGGACCATGGATTAGTTTTAAAGCTTTCATTACACCCGAGCAACGCCGGGTTATACTGCTAGTGAATCATAATTTTAACTTAATTCTTAACTTAATAGACCTTGTGTATTGCACAATTATAAAATACCTCTTGAAGTTCTCTTGCTTCTTTAATTATTTGAGCTTAAAAACTTTAACAAAATATTTCAAAACTTTAATCAGTATGACTATCGTAAACACAACCAACAGTTATACTTGCGTTTGTTGTTACGTAAGATAGTACTAATGAAAAGGCTGACAAGGAATTACATTTCAGTCAAGCAAGGGTTCAACCTATGAGAGCGCTATCACCTCTAATATCTTCACTGTCTTTCTTTCTTTCTTTCTTTCTTATTGCTTTATTTACATTCTTTTTCTCGCGAAAACGAAGCAATATTTCTAATTTATATGTTGTTTGTGTATTTCTTCCACTCAAAACGGATTGGTTCATTCTTTTTAGTGATAAGGCCAGGGTGTAACGCACGCGTCAAATAACCTACTAATTAACAATAGAAACTGTCATGTTTTCTTACCCGTAACTCCAGAATGAACTCTTCCTCACACTATATCTACTACGCCTCTCAAGAGAGAGGGTCAAGTTGGTAGTAGTTCACTCCAAACCAGACTGACAGTCATACTAACACCTTTCACATTTTGTATTGTTATTTCTTGTTAATATATATTGGTTAGTTCTACCATTGTGGTCGTGTTGTTCGTTTTGGAGATTAACTTGGTCCATAACAGAAACATAATAAGGCCCTTTCTGATTTTGGGTCCTTCAGATTTTTGTAATAAAGAGGTTTTGTGCTATATATTTCTTTTATTTACAAAATATCAATAAACCTATTGTCCTAAAAGGTTTTATTGATATATACTTCAATTTTTATCATGATTAACTCTGTAGAATTCTATTTTAATTTTAACCTATATTCTCCTGACACCTTAATTTTATCGTATCTTGTGACCATTTTCTTTAATGTTCGTATTTCCTTGTTTTGACACTTTTTCAAACCAGATCCATCTTTTACGTTTATAAGTCTACCATCCATATGGGCACTGAATATTGCCATCATCTCTGTTCTGGTGTTTCTGTTATGCATTTAGATATACTTGAAGAAAAGATAAAAGATAATTTGCAACGTTATTGGTTCTCGTTTGATATCACGTCTTCAATCACATTCCCCTCTCCGTACTGTAGCTTTCATTTGCCTTTTCAATAAATATTTTCATATTATGGGTTTTTTCATTGGCACTGCGACTTCACAAGTTTAAGGACACTTCTAGATTTACTGCTAGGTTTGATCTTTTTGCAGTAGAAATAGATAAATTTAACAGTAATTTTTAAGCTAAGTTTCTTCTCTCGCTCCTCCTGTCGATGGAAAACTCTTCTGGCCATTTGTTTTTCTATCAACATTTATCTTCGAAAATTTAAATGCAATATCAATCATGGTCTGCTGTTTTCGTACATTCTGTTTCATTTTTTATCTATTTTTATTAGTCTCTCTCCTTATTAATGGTTCACTTTTTCATATTCTTTCACGCTCAGTAACCCATTGCATCAAAACATATTTTTCTTTTTGGGGTGAAATGATTACAAGGTTTTTTCATCTGAAATCTTACGAAATTCACTGAAACTTTCGCTTTCCTAAATGATATTTTAAAAATACTATTTAAAAAAAAGGTATCAATTTATCCTGATGTCTAGGAAAATGGTATATTTATCTAATATTGGACACTGTTGTATAAAGAAATTAAAGGCACACGACGTTCAAAACTTTATCCATAAATTTATAAAAAAATTTACACAGAAATGCAATTTTAGGCACATTAATTCACACCTGTAAAACATTTTTAGATGTACATATGATATGTGTAGGTGAAATATCTTATATTTGCGCTGGTTCTATATTAATACAGATGTATATACATATATACATACATACATACATACATACATGCATATATGTATGTGTGTGTGTGTGTGTATCACATTAAATACATTGCAAACACTATGTTTGCTTATTTTTAATAAAATCCATTCATACACACGGATACTTTTTCGCGTATTTCTATTAAAAGATGACAAAAGTGAGTTGTAACGTTGACAGATCTTATTTTTATTTATTTCTAAGGTATCCAATGAATCTAGTAAACGCTAGCAATTTGTCAACAGTTATATTTGAAGAAGACAAAAATGTATAGTAATTTTTAGCAACACAGTTTTCCGGTTAGATTTCTTACCATAACTCACACCCCTAAAGCTGATCTCGGAAATAGGTTGAAAGTACTTGGGTACCTGAAAAATGAATGAAAATAACACCTGTCAACGTTACAACTCATTTCTGACATCTTTTGATTGTAATACGCAAAAGATTCTTCATTAGTATGAACAGTTTTTATTAAAAATAAGCAAACATAATGTTTGCAATTTATTTAATCTGACATGTTTAAAAAAAATTGCTGCTTAAATACACAAATTATGTATATGTATATATATATAAAATGAATTATTTGAACATTATTTTTTATCGATACTCGTATTTAAGTAGATATTCTGTTTTTTAATTAAACAGTATTATATATTTATATCTACCGGCCTGATTATTTTCGATAAATTGTTATTACGAAAAATGAGTGCCGAATGGTACACATTTTAAGTAATAACAATTTATCGTAAATAATCAGGCCGGTAGATATAAATATATATAATTACTGTTTGAATTAAAAAAAACAGAATCTTTAATCGATAAAAAATAATGTTCAAATAATTCATTTCAAATTGGTATCGAGTTGTTTATAACTAAGTTTCGTTAATATATATATATATATATATATATATATATATATATATATATGCATATATATATATATATATATGCATATATATGCATATATGTATATATATATATATGCATATATATTAATATATATATTATATAATATATAATATATCTATATATAAATGTATATATATATATATATATATATATATATATAGTTTTAGTGCAAAACATTGTCACTTTAACTGAGCAGGTTAATGTAAACTTCGAAGTTTCGTAAGGACACCGTTATCATGCCTTGGCTATATATATATATATATATATATATATATATATATATATATATATATATATATATATATGAAATGAGGTACAAATGGAAAAATGAAATCTAACTGATTTTATTATGTTTTATCTCTTCATTTAATTCGTTTTCCTTTTGTAAAATATCATTAACCTTGGGGAAATTACAAATTAAATGCAAGCGAGTTCTGGCATTAATTTAATGAAATATGAGGATAAAGACTTCAGGAATATGCATTTTGTTTTTGTATGAAACGATCAACCATCTGAGAAATCGAATAGCGATTCGAATTAAAGATGGTATCGATTAGTTCATAGCAAACGCCATAACTGATTCAAATCATGTGCGAAAGTTGAGGGATTGTTCTATAACGCTTCTCATGGATGAGTTCACGTTTCCTCACCTTTTCTTCTTTTTTTGTATTTTCATTGATGAGTGGTCGCCCTGAACGCAAATCATCTTGTGCCGATATTCGACCAGCCTGGTAATATCTGTGCTGCTAATAAATCTGTATTCACCGGGAAGAATGTTCACCAAATGTCTTTCGAGGGCCACCTTACACGGCTAACAAAATGTCATCGCTAAAACATTTCTATGGTACGATAAAAATGTTCCAAACTATTTTTGTTTATTTGTAACTACTTCCTCCACATAACCAAAATTGTTAGCGTCTATCACTATAAATACATTACCTTATAATTTCAAATTAACCGAATAATAACTTTCAGGATGTTATTATAACGCGTCATTATCGTTTGTTTTTCATTTTTTGTTTTCATCAAAGAAGTTAGTATAAACCCTGTTATAATACTATTAATAATAATGATAACGTATTAGCTGTGTTAACCTGCACACATGTAGTCTTGGTTATTTCGAACGTGTAACAGTAATTAAAGGATGTGTTAGTTATGTTATAGTTAAGAATTCGCGAATGTCACAAAGACCCAGTGTAACTTTACTTTTTATCAATAATAAATGTATCCTGGATATGAGGATAAACTACATCCGGTTTCCGGGTCTGATGATAAACTGCATCCGGCAGTAAGACTCTGGAGGTTTGAAGAGTGTAGAACTACCTCATAATTGTTGTTGTTTCCAGGTTCACCCATTAGGGTCCCAGCGATGGACAAATATATATCTCCAACCATAGTCAAAAGAGCATGAAATTATGAAAATAGGCTTTCATCGTGAAAATTCTCGCAATACTTTTGGAAAAGAAAATATCACCAGCAATAATTAAAAAAAAAGACTATTACCATTAATATATTTTTGAATAAAAATATTACAGTCAATACTTTTTAAATTAAATTCGAAGGAAACTACTAACAGCAATATATTTTTGAAGGAAAAATATTAAAATATTGTCAGCAATACACACAAAAAATATTACCAGTAATACATTTTTGAAAAAAAAAAATTACCAGTAATACATTTTTTAAATATTACCAGCAATGTATTTCTGAAGGAAAAACATTGCCAGAAATTATATTTTGAATGAAAACAAATTGCCATAAATACAGTTTTGAAAAAAAAATGTCAGCAATATATTTTTGGAAAAGAATTATATACCAGCAATACATCTCGACAAAACCCTCCTTCCAAAAATACGTCAATTAAACTTGATCTACAAATTGATTTCTTACAATAAAAAAAAAAGGATCTTCTATTCATACAAATCTAATGTAAAAATCCAGTGAGGTATTGATATACCGTAAAACAAATCAAACCAAAGCAAATCAAACTAATCAATAACAAATGTAACTATAATCGTTGTTTTTTGCTAAACAAAAAAAAGAGTCTTTTGGACCGTAGATGTGTCAATAGACACAAAACATATTTAAGTTAAATGAATCAACGCACACACACTCCACACGCACACACACTCCACACGCACACGCACACGCACAAGCATTACACACGAAAACGCGCGCACACACACACACACACACACACACACACACACACTACACAAAAATGCACACACACACTCCACACGCACACGGACACACACACACACTCCACAGGTACACGCACATACACACACACACACACACACACACACATACGCACATACAGACACACGCACACGCACATACAGGTACACGCACACGCAGTTTATCCAGGTTTCACTCGGGTAGTTTAAGGAATAAGAATAATAAAAAACATATGATGAATTTACATAGCAAATGAGTTACACAAAGTCCACCCTCGTCACTTTTATAAATATAGATAATGTCTATTTTGGATGAGGGTGGGGCGGGGAGGAACAATATATATAGATAATATAAAGTGGGGTGATCGATTCTATAATATAATCAACACATAAACTGATCCCTGCTTTTGTGGGGTGATAATATATATTTTTCTTTCCTTAATTTTGGCTTTCTGAAAAATTTCAAGGTGTCGTTAGTGTTTTAAAATTTTGATCTAAATCGGAGCGCAACTCCCGTCGAGCTAGACCGGAAAATGCAGACGCTAAGTCGAATCTATCAAACAAACAAATACTTACACAACGTCCACCCTCGTCACTTTTATGGATATAGATTCGATACCAACTAATAACCATTAAATTAATAAATAGTAAATAACTGTCATTTTTCTTTAAAATCTTCATCGACCAAGACGGATAGAACGCCGCTCAATCTACATGCGTTTTTAATAACAAGGTTAAAATTTTAAATATTCTAAGGTTGCATGCAGATGAAAGTGAAAAAAATTTAAATTTGAATTTAAAATAAAAACATATTAGAAATAATTAAATGCATGGAAAATAAATCAGTTAAAAAATATACGTGATATACGCTTGGGCGATCATGTCTCGAAAGTGACATGACTGACTGGGCAGAAGATTATCCCACAGTAGGTAGCCATTTCTTTCTGCGATAGACTGGTTGCCAGCCAAGGCCATAGAACCTAATCTGTCCTAATATTTAACTCATAGCTGGAAGGAAGAGTCGGATTAATGCTTTTCCCAAGGGTATTTGCGCGTAAGTGAATGCAATGATTCGAACTGGAATTCGAACACGGCTCTCCGATTTGTCGCTCAGACTCGCTATCCACTGCACCACAACGCACATCCGTACAAATACATCAACGGGACGTAAATTATGAAACGTAAGTTTAATTTTTTATCTCCATGTAATATTTGAATATTTAGATTTTTACGTTTCATGATTTACGCCCCTTTGATTTCTTTACCTGCATTTTATTACTTTCAATTTATTTTTTATTTAAATTCTAAATTTTAAATTTTAATTTATATTTTAATCTACATGTATACTTAGAATATTTAAATTTTTAATCTTCTTTTTAAAAAAAGCAGTAACTTAACGTTTTAAGATTTAATTCCCATAAACATCAAATGAACTTAAATTTAAATCTATTAAAATGTCAGTCAGAACTACGCACCTGATGATTGCATAACGCACGAAACTCCGTGTCGTGCCATATATATATATATATATATATATAGATATAGATATAGGAAAAACTACTAAAACGTTGTAAGTTTAAAAATGTATTTTTTGACAGTATTTATTTATAGAAACAAATAAATACTGTCAAAAAATACATTTTTAAACTTACAACGTTTTAGTAGTTTTTCCTATACATATTATTAAGACAGTATACGTGGAACATCACTATGTTATATACATATATATATAGTTATTTTCATATACTGAGCACTGTTTTATTAACATCTGAACAATAATAATATACATATGTGCACCCTCATATACAGATTAATTTACGTAACTCTTTCTCTCTGTCTCTCTCTCTGTCTCTGTCTCTCTCTCTGTCTCTGTCTCTCTCTCTATATATATATCAGTTAATGCTAAGGCATCATGTAACTTAAATTTAGTGTATCGAGGCAGCAGATCATTTTCTAAACATATACTGTTAAATATAAGAGACAATGGATGTCTATTATGTTTAATCATGATCCGCTCTAAACATCGTATTTTGGCTTTAATTTCAGTTGAAAGTAAAGAAAAATATTCTCCAACATTTGGATAATTTTTTATGAAGTTAGTTCTAAGCTAGGATCATTTAATGCTGCGGCTTCATGTAACTTAAATTTAATGCATCGAGGTAGCAGATAATTTTTTAAACATATACTGTTAAACTCATTGTTTCTAATATTTAACAGTACATGTTTAGAAAATTATCTGCTGCCTCGATACACTATATATATATATATAGAGAGAGAGAGAGAGAGAGGGGGGGGAGAGAGATTTGTGTGTTTGCGTGCGTATGTGTGTACGAGAAAAATCTAACTGGCAACGATTTGGAACAGAAAGTTAAGGTGATGCTTAAAATAAAGGGAACCTGGTTCCACAAACTGATACTTGATTTAAGAAACTGGACTAGAGTCGATTCAGTGATGCTCGGGTCGATGGGGGGAGGTTATTGATATTTGACGAGATTGTCTCACTCTGTCTGTAGCGACACCTCCAGAAATCTCGTGTGACTATGCATGTAATATTAATGTATGCGCTGGACACGTGGAAACTCTACGGATGCCGACAACTAAGATATCATCATTCCACTCGCAAAGATATCTCTCCGGGTACTGACATGATAGGGCGATTGTATGAATATCAAATATAAATTGACACATATAAAATTAATAAGTAAAATGAATAAGTTTAATTTATAATAAAAGAAAGAAAGAAAGAAAGAAAGAAAGAAAGAAAGAAAGAAAGAAAGAAAGAAAGAAAGGCGGAGGAAAGCGGAAACGGCAACGCAGGAGCTGGTCAGACAAGATAAAAATAAATAAATAAATAAAGAAAGAAAGAAAGAAAGAAAGAAAGAAAGGAAGAAAGAAAGAAAGATATATGGGTCGCCGTCAAGAAAGAAAGAATGAACAGATATAAAAGAAAACAGAAAGAAGAATGAGCAGACAATGCTAAAGAAAGAAAGAAAGAAATAAGAAAGAAAGAGAGAAAGAAAGAAAGAAAAAAAACAAAGAAAGAAAGAAGACGAATAGGTAGACATTAAAAAAGCAATCTTGAATAGATTTTAAGAAAGAATAAAAGAAAAAATATTTAAACCAAGATAATATAAGAAAGAGTATGAAGGTATCTAAAAAGAAAGAAAAAATATCGGTAAACATCACGAAAGAGTGTGTACATATATTTAGAAAGAAAGAAAGAAAGAAAGAAAGAAAGAAAGAAAGAATGGCTAGGCATTCAGAAAGAAACATGTATCAGTCGACGTCAAGAAAGAAAGAGTGAACAAATATTATATAAGAAAAAAAAAGAAGAATGAGAAAGAAAGTAAGATTGGAGAGACAATGATAAAGAAAAAAAGAAAAAGAAAGAAAGAAAGAAAGATACATAAAGTGGCAAGGTATTCTGAAGGAAAGAAACTTAAATGGGTAGATATCAAGCGAGAAAGCCTGGATAAACATTTAAAAAGAAAGAAAGAATGAAGAATAGGTAGAAATCAAGAAAGAAAGATGGAACAGACAATTAAAAAGAAAAGAAAAAAGAAAGAAAGAAGACAAATGGGTAGACATTAAAAAAGCAATCTTGGATACTTTGAGAAAGAAGAAAAGAAAGAATGAAACCAAGATAAAATAAGAAGGAATGTATTCAAAAAGAAAGAAAAATATATGTAAACATTACGAAAGTGAATATACAGATATTAAGATAGATAGATAGATAGATAGATAGATAGATAGATAGATTTGAAGAACGGGGATAGATAGATAGATAGATAGATAGATAGATAGATAGATAGATAGATAGATAGATATGAACGGGCTGATAGATAGATAGATAGATAGATAGATAGATAGATAGATAGATAGATAGATAGATAGATATGAACGGGCTGATAGATAGATAAATAGATAGATAGATAGATAGATATGAACGGGCTGATAGATAGATAGATAGATAGATAGATAGATAGATAGATAGATAGATATGAACGGGCTGATAGATAGATAGATAGATAGATAGATAGATAGATAGATATGAACGGGCTGATAGATAGATAGATAGATAGATAGATAGATAGATAGATAGATAGATAGATAGATAGATAGAGTGGCGAGGTATTCTGAAGTAAAGAAACGTATATGGGTAGATATCACGAGAAAAAGCGTCGATAAACTTTAAAAAAGAAAGAAAGAAAGAAAAATATGTAGACATCAAGAAAGATTGAACAAACAATTAAAAAGAAAGCAAGAAAAAGAATGAAAGAATGGCGAGGCATTCAGAAAGAAGGAGAATATAATCATATTTATGATCACTGCGATTCTATGGTGACAGATTTCGTGTTATCAGTTGGACAGTTCTTGCCTCTCTTGAAGAGTGTGAGAAAGAAGGAAAGGAAGAATTAGTAGCGGTTAAAATTTAATATTACTGTGATGTTAACAACAGAAATACTCTTCTAGTCGATTGAGTGACGTTTGTAGGGTTCGGTCCAATTTGCAAACGTAATACCCTTGGAAAAGGTATTAATCCGTCTCTTCCTTCAAGTTTTGGGTTAAATAACAGGACAGATTGGGTTCTATAGCCTTGGTCGGCAACCAGTCTACCGCAGAAAGCAAAGGCAACCTACTGCGGGATAATCTTTTGCCCAGTCAGTCATGTTTCTTTCGAGACATGATCACCCAAGCGTGTATCACGTATGGCACTTAATTGACTGACTGAATATAGTAGTTGGAATAATGATTAAGACTTCTACTGGTCATAAAGTGGGGGATCAGTTTATTACTTCATAACAATAGGAAACCGATCCCCCACTAATTACTACATAATAATATAATACATTTCTTTCCCCTCTCGCTATGAATCAAATAACAGGACAGATTGGATTCTATAGCCTTGGCTTGACAACCAGTCTACCGCAAAAAGCAATGACAACCTACTGCGGGATAATCTTCTGCCCAATCAGTCATGTTTCTTTCGAGACATGATCACCCAAGCGTGTATCACGTATGGCACTTAACTGACTGACTGAATCGCCGTAAATAAATAAGTATACAATAAAAGGATAACAGCTCCGAAATTATCTCTCATTTCGTTATACCCACCCTGGATATCAGTGGTTGGTCTTGCTAATATGCAAATGATAAATAAAACCTTTACACTATTTAATTTTTATATTTGACTTGTTGTAGTTCGCATCCTGGCAGAATGGCTTCTGACGAAATAGTGAATACAAACGAGAGATGTTTTATACTATATACATTATTCTATTGTCAACATCATTACTGCCATGGGATGTCATCGAGGGAACCTGGTCCACTGAATATAGATGTTGGTTAGTTCCAGTGACTTGACCCAATGAGTTGCGAGTTCAATACCAGGCTACAGCAGTGACGAACAAATAACTTAAGTTATAAGGAGATACAGTGTAACTCTGATATAGAAGAGTTGTCGGGACCGGATAACAGTTCTCTTATATCCGTGTTTATCTTATATCAGGGTTTGTTCCATTCCATTATCTCTCTTATATCAGGTTTTCTCTTATGTCCGGGTTATACTGCGTGACTATCAGAGGTGGTATCGCACATGGAATGAGAATGATATACTCCACTGATCGTAATAAAAGGTTCGGTTCGAAATTCCAAAGCCAGAATGTGCAACTGCTGAACCGTTGTAAACATTGCAATAAAGATGGCGACAATAGTCCGATAAATGTAAATAGTGTAAATACTATCTCATCTTAAATAGACAAATACTGAGAGATGTTTTATGAAAAAAAAATCTGGTGCTCACCAGAATACCTTCATCTTTTACAGGTGGTACCTCACTCGCTAAGCAGCACAACAGACAACTCGTCAGTTTGCTTTTTTTGCCGCCAACCGGACAGAACTTCCTCTTTGTTCTCGTGTGCGAGATGTTTCTGGACGACTGTTAGTGCTGCATGCTGATTGAACATGTAATTAAATCAGGAAAGGGCAGACATGCACTTCCTGTATGGTGAATTTAACGCCTGCATTAAGGCAGAGGGTGCAATATTTTGAACATTTGCTATAGGGCACTCGAAAACAATATATATGTCGGATGTGGAAAACAAAGGCGTTCTGTGAAGCACACACACACACACACACACACACACACACACACACACACACACACACACACACACACACACACACATATACATATATATATATTTTTTTTTTCAGATATTCCAAGAAATTTTTATCTAAAACAAACAGACTTTCTCTACGGACGTGCCGCATGTTGTGAACAAACACACCACGTGATGTAAACAAAAAATATTCGGACGCTATCGTGAAATACGTTTCTAATTCAAATTTAAAAATCACTTGTTTCTGATGAAGGACCGAGGACGGTCTGAAATATAAAATATAATAAAAATAAACAAATACTGTTAAAAAAAAGTACATTTTTAAATTCAAAACTTTTTATTAATATTCTTTCCTATATATATATATATATATATATATTCCTTTCATTTCTTTCCGGAGTGGAGATAATCTGTGAGGAAACACCTAAAAATGATCTCAAAGATTCTGCCGTCATTTTTGACGCGAGGGATACATTCGTATATAAATAAAACGCTAGACGGACAGACCATGCTGGTTTCGTTTAAGAAAATAGGTTTGAAAAATGTGTTATATCTTAGTAGGCCTACATTCTGTGTATGTAGTTGCTTTAGGGAAAATGTTTTAATGCGTAACTCATTTTCGGAATATATTTATTTTAGAGTAGTATAGTCTTTCCTTCTACTTCATGAAGGCATTTGTTTATCACGACTTTACCGTAACTTGGATGCTGGGGAAAATATAATATCCAAGGGAGCCAATATTACAGTTGTTTCTCTGAAATTATGATAGTATGGGAGGAATACATTTAAAATATCTAAACTTATTTATGAATGGAACTTTGTCTGTGTGTGTGTGTGTGTGTGTGTGTGTGTGTGTGTGTGTGTGTGTCTGTTTATCTGCCTGTATGTCTGTATTTTTTCAGCCCTTTTATGTTAGTTTTCGCTTCGGGTTTAGCTCTAAGTAGGTATAATTGTAGTTTTTGTCTCAGCCATGATACCATTTACTCAGAGGACTTATTTAGCCTTCAAAATTCAGTTTACGACGCAAAAATCTTATTTGATATTGATACCAGGAAATCAAAATTTGATTTACATCCATTCATTTTTATTTCAGTCTACGGTTTCACTTTAACTGGAAACAACTATTGGTTTTCAGTCTTTCGTGCCAACGTCTAAAGAGTCTGAGCTCCAGGACCATGGATTAGTTTTAAAGCTTTCAATACTTCCGAGCAACGCCGGGCTATACTGCTAGTTTTTTAATAAATATATATTTTCTCATCAATATAAGCTGTAGTTTATTGAAAAGACATTGTGCGTGCCTACAAAATGATTAAATTGGCTAACATGTTTTACTCAGCGATCTTGATGACTGATTTCATCTGAAACTAAGAGCTAAGGTGGGCCGGAATTTTAAATTCTTGTATTAAAAAGATTGCCTTTATAGAACATTGCAGTGGCTTTACCCTAAAAAAAAAGACAACATTAAAAAATAACATAAAAATATTACCTCTTAAAATCAACATTAAAAACAACTTGAAAAAACTGTAAAATATGACGTTAAAACATTGTTGCATATAGCGCTGAAAAGACAACATAAAAATATTGTTGAAAAACTGTTAAAATACTGATATTAAAAAAATCTATGGAAAAACAAGGATAAAATCGACGCCAATATATTGTCATTAAAGGTAATGATTTTTGATCCATAGGCACAAAACGTATACCCTCTGCTCTATAATTATTGTACTTAAGATTTTACTTTTTACTTTTATGTTTAACTTAAATTGTTACTGAAAGATATACTGTATATCTGAGTAAAGAAAATGTTACATATTTTATTACTAGGTGAATTGATAGACAGAGCCGCATTTTTCTCTCTATTATAATAAAGAGCGTTATATATATATATATATATATATATATATTCGTCATCCACATATAAGCCTGTTTCGCTGTATTACAGGTCATGGGTGTGGTTAGACATCCACTTGCTTCTGGAAACTCGACCGATTTCGTGTCAGTCGGAGTCGCTAGCCCCTGAGCCATAGGTGCATGGCATCACAGAAGGGAAAATTTAGCGTGTTATATATAAGTGGTGTATACGCACGCCAGTCATATATATATATATATATATATATATATATATATATAAAATAAGTAAAAACAAGGGAGAAAACGTGTCTCAATCTAACATATTTCACTTATATTAAAAGCTACTTTAGAGATCGATCTGAAGTTGAGAAATGAAAAATCATTACAAAGAGACAGTATACTAGAAGGTTGTTTGGGGTTGAATCTTCTTGATCAGATATGAGACATGCGTGATAAAGCAATAAAAAAATATTTTCAAATTTACGTATGTGCAAAATTTAAACTGTTTGATCATACGTCACGTGTGATCAGTTTTAATTTTGAACATTTGATTCTTATTGGTATGTGCCACACATACCAATAAGAATCAAACCAAAACAACGTACCAGTATACTGTCTCTTTGTAAGGATTTGGCACACCGACGTGGTGTCATGCTAAGTAAGCCTGTCATGCTAGAACCTCTGAGAAGTAAGTTCGATCCTCAGTGGGTAATCCATACTTTCGGTCTTATTCTACATCTAAGCTGTGCTTATAAAATCTAATATTTGTAACGATTTCTCACTCTGAAGAAGCTTTAATAAAAGTGAAACTGGTGAGATATGTTTCCTACATAGTTATTTGTTTATTCTATCATCTTGGCGAGAGGAAAACGCAAGAGATATTTAGACGATTATAAATCAGGATTTATTTCGGCAGTGTAATTTTTTTATTTTGTCTCTTTCAGACCGTTGAAAAATAAATTTTAAAAAATTATTTATTTTTTAGTTCTTTTTACTTGTTTGTTATTTAGTTTTTTGAAAAATAAATAAAATATATATTTGAAAAATAAGTAAATGTTTTTATTTATTTTTTATTTATATTTCTTTATTTATTTTTATGTATTTGCCTCTTTCAAACTGTTCAAAAATAAATAATTTCTCTCCAATTTTTTTTTTTAACGGTCTGAAAGAGACAATGTTAAGTAAACTTATATTGATGAAATGAATCCAGATTTATAATTGTATAACTATGTGCTGAATTTTTCTCTCAGTATTTTACAATCATCTGGATAATATTAATGAGACGCTTTATTTTTATTTAATTAATAATTTATATTAATTAGATAAAATCTTTTGGATTATCCTCTCCAACTTTACGGGTCTGCCATTCTCTTATACATACTCCAAAACGAAATTACTATTAATTAACCATCATAGACAATCGCACCTACCTTCCATTAGCATGGAACAGGCTTGCCTCCCAGAGAGTAAAACACTACGCCTCCTTGGTCTCACACTCTCAGCTGACCTAAAGTGGAATGACTATATTAAATCTATTGCTAAATCCACTGCTATGAAAGTCTTTTCTCTGTGCAGGGCGTGGAATTTTTTTCCCGTCTGAATCTAATCTGCACATTTATAAATCTACCATCCGTCCGTGTATTGAATACTGCTGCCACATCTGGTCAGATGCCCCTACTATTCTCCTCGGGGTTCTTGACAAAATACAACGGAGAATCTGTAATGTGATCGATACCGACTTGGTAGACCGGCTGCAGCCACTCTCTCACCGGCGTGACGTATTTTCCCTGTGCCACTACTATAAATACTTTCACGGCTCCGATGAACTTAAATCAATGTTGCCCCCTAGGTATGAATTTGCACGAGATACTAGATTAGCAGTTAGGTCCCACCCTTTTACAGTGAAACAGATAAGATGTAACCGCAATTTCTACTCTAACAGATTTTTTTCTCGCACTTTCCGCCTGTAGAATTCCCTTCTGTATACTTTCTTTCCCGACAGTTTAAATCTCCAGGAGTTCAAATGTAAGGTCACTAGACACCTCCTAACACACTAATTCGCACCCATTCTCTCAAACACTCTTCCCATCTACGCAACCCTCATCCTCGGATTCCTTACCCGTCTATTATCCTCTTTCTGACATTTCCTATATCTAACCACTCTTTCTCATCACTTTCCCCTTATGTAACCCCCTAACCACTCTTTCTCATCACTTTCCCCTATTTAACCCCCTGCGCAACAGTGGCAGTGAAATGCCTTGCTTGGGGTGAAATGATTAAAAAAAAACAAAAACCAAACATACATACATTCATACTGTTGTGGTTCTTGTTTAGAAAACGACAAAATATAATAATAATAAAAAAACAGATATGAGAGAAGAAATGTAATTATATTGAATAAAAGATATACAACCTGTACACGGTTAGTAGATTCAGAAATACTTGTTAGTAGAAGCCAAATATATAGAAGGAGTAAATCCGGGTAATAGTCTATATTCTTGCTGAGCAACGAGCGGCGGTTCAACTGCTCTGACAAATACCAACTCTAATAACAACAACAACACCCCATTCTGTGTAGAAAGGATTATTTGTATACCATGGAAGAGTCCATAGAGTGTGTGAAAAGTGGTGACTCCCCAACACACACACACACACACACGCACGCACGCACACACACACACACACACACACACACACACACACACACACACACACACACACATATATATATATATATATATATATTTATATATATACTACCGACTACTGGCCATAATTATTAGGCAACCTTAGTTTTTTTTTTTAAAGAAATGATGTATTTCATACTATTTTTAGTATTTATTACCAAGTGGATAATTCTAAATGAACATAGAATCGTTCCTTTGTTATTAATGCTTTGCAAAATTTTACTAAGGCACACAAACAAAGATGAATTCGTCAAAATCACCATAAATTTTCTTCATTCTTTTATTAATGAAACTGCAATAGAGGTCATTATTAAACATTTATAAATTCATTTGGTGCACATGTTATCGTGCAATATTAACAAAAGAACTATTCTATTTTCATTTAAATTTATTCACTTGGCAATAAATACTAAATAATTGTATGAGAAACATTTTTTTAAAAACTGGGTTGGGCAAATAATTATGTCCGATAGTATATATATATATATATATATATATATATATATATATATATATATCTGTCTGCGGATGACAATATTTACGTTCTCATACTCTGATTGAGCACTCTGGAAGAAAGGTAGACTTTGAAAAACAGTAGTCACTCTAGCGTGTACGCATCGCTCATTCTGTAAAATGAATTTGATCACTCTAGCTAGTGGGTGCGTAATATGATATGCGCTAAAAAAGACTGCCATCTTCCACCGAACGCCCAGTGGCCCATGGGTGGAGTCGCCGACTGACGCCAATTCGGTCGGGTTTCGAGCCTGGGTTATGTAGCAATCGGAGTCTAACCGTACTGATGAGCTGTGATACAGCGAAACAGATCTGTCTGCGGATGACAATATATATATATATATATATATATATATATATATATATATATATAGGTTTCTTTGAATAATATAGACAAGATTTGTCTATTTATTTTGTGTAGGATCCGTTTGTATCGTCCGATAAGCTTGATGGTACTATCGTTGAAATACAAGAAATCACAATAATTGTTGATTTTTTTATCAGGTCTAAGCTTTCGGCTTACATAAGCCATTATCAAAGAATAAACATTAACATATATTGAACATAAGACATTAACAAAGTGGAATTAACTAAAGAGAATTAAATAAAAGAGACAACTTCATTTTTACCGTAGTGGATGACCGCAGACAGTGACAAAATGGTGGTGGTGTAGTTCTTGATCAGACGAATAGGTTTTTGCACGATATAGTAGATTTTTATAATGGCTGCTTTGTAATAGTGTGGGCATTCTCTAATATAATTGAGTGTGAAGGGATTTTTGTTAGTGGGTTTTTTATACGGTGAGATAGTGAATTTATTGTCATCAGTGTTAATTAGTATGTCAAGAAAAGGAATTTTGTTGTCATAACTAAGTTCATAAGTGAATTTTAAGACTGAGTTATTTTGAAACTGTTTTTGAAGTTGTAAGATTTCGTCGATATTTTTAATTAATAGTAGGATATCATCAACGTATCTTAGATATATTGATGGTTGTCTAAATTTTGTAAAGGTAGTATTTTCGAGGTTAGACATGTAGATATTACTAAAAGTCGGATCGAGCACTGAACCCATGGAGACTCCGTGACGTTGTATATATATAAAGTTGTTCGGCTCAACAAAAGTGACTTCAGTAGTACAAGCTAGTAGGATTTTTCTTAAGATGTTGGGATTAATTTTGAGTGAGGGTAATGAAGGATTACTGTAGATATTCCTTATAATTATATCAATAGTTTCACTGACGTGTAAATTAGTAAAAAGCTTTTCCACATCAAGTGAAGCTATGATTTCATTATTAGATTTTTCGATCTTGAGGATTTGGATTGCCTCTAGAGTTGACATAATTCTGTATTTACTCGGAAGGTAGGGTGTGATAAGATGGTTAATATGTTTAGTTTAATGGTATACAGGAGTAGGAATTTGGGATATGATAGGGCGGAGAGGATAGTTAGGTTTGTTGTCTTTCAACAATAGTACCATCAAGCTTATCAGACGATACAAACAGATCCTACACAAAATAAATAAACAATACTTGTCTATATTATTCAACGAAACCTGTATAAATGAAAAAATACTGCCAAAATACACACACACACACAATATATATATATATATATATATATATATATATATATATATATTATAAATTATATTTTAGAACATGTACATTATTTTTTAATATATGTCCTCGACAGTCATATGTTTGTTTCAACGTTGGGTGCCCAACGTTTGTTCGGGAGGTAAAAGCAAACTGAATTCGTCTGCTCCCTATATTTAGTTCATTGTTGTTGTGGGAGGTTGGTTGGGGTTATTGATAATGACGGGAATGTGTCTTGTGTTGTCTGTTAGAGTTTTGAAGAGCCTGATGTGTAAGTGCTAAATTGTTGATTAATGGTATTATCTGTTGGAGTGTACGTTTTTATCGGCCGGGTATATCTTTTGGACGGAAAAAAATTCTTTCTTCGTTCTGTACCCACTCGGCTATATATATATATATATATATATATATATATATATATATATATATATATATATATATATACTTACCTACAGGACGGAGAGAATATATGACATTGCTGGGGAAATAGAGTGTGATAATGGAAATGAACGAAGCACAAAACGTAAGGCTTATTTATCGGTAGTGTGCGGTTATTAGTTGGAACTTTCCGTTGTAAACACTTATTAATTTCAAACAGGCAATTCAAGATCTGGTGATCAATTACATCGACTGTATTGAAAATTCATGACTGGTATGTTATGCACCTTTTATAAAATGTCACGGCTGTTAGCAGATGACTGCGTTTACAGTGACTCATTCTATCATTATACATGTTATATGGTGAAACACTATGGACAACGCCCCTGGGGTCCAAGATAAATAGAAGGGGAGGACACAGGAATTGTGAAAGAGATTATAGAAGCAATGTTGGTGAATGGGATCTGATGTTATCACGGGTTGAAACTTGCATGTAAGATAACGATAGTTTAGTATTGATTAATAAATAAGGCATTCACCTAGTATATTGTTGTCACGAAATACCGCTATATTTTACACGTAAAAAGTGGATAAGAAGAATAAGGGTGATAATAAGGATGAATTGTGAAACTGGCAGGCTGTAAACAAGCGAGAAAGTCTTCATGGAAGGAAGGAAATCAAAGAAAAAAAGAAAGAAAGTAAAAAGAAGAACGGTCAAAAGAATACTGAAGAAGAAGAAAAAGGCATGGGAAGAAAAAAAGGTAGATAACCGAAAGTAATAGAGAAAGAAATGGTAGAAGTTGTGGTGCATTGGATATAGGCTCAAAACGAGAAATCGGGGATCCGAGTTCGAATTCCAGCCGAATTTATTGCATTCACTTACGCGCACATACCCTTCGGAAAGGTATTAATCCGTCTATTCCTTCCAGTTATGGGTTATATAACAGAACAGGCTGGGTTCTATAGACTTGATTGGCAACTAGTCTACCGCAGAAAGCAATGGCAACCTAGTGCGGGATAATCAACTGCCCAGTCAGTCATGTCTCTTTCGAGACATGATCGCCCAACCGTGTAGCACGTATCACGTATGGCACTTAACTGACTGAGTTTAAAGAAAACAGGAAAAAATAAAAAGGAAAAATTGACCAAAAAGAGAACAATTTACGTACGCACGCACATATACACGCACGCACACGCACACACACACACGCACACACACACACACACACACATAAATATATATATAGTGTTGAATGGTGATATGTACAATACTGAAAAAAAAAACAAAAAACAAAAAAAAAAACCAACAATCTCGGCGCTATACACTACTGGCCATAATTATTAGGCCACCCAAGCTAAAAAAAAAGTATGTATTTCATACTACTTTTAGTATTTATTGTCAAGTTGATAATTTTAAATGAAAAAAAAAGGTATTTTTTCTAATAGTGCACAATACCATGCGCATCAAATGAACTCTTCTGGTGTTCAGTTTTTGTGGCATCTTCCCCATGCTAGTCTCCTTATCTTAATGGCTGGCCGAAGCAAAGACTTCTTGGCTGCCTTGTAAAATTTTGCAAAGTAATAAGATAAGAATTATTCTATTTTCATTTAGAATTGTCCTCTTGGCAATAAATACTAAAAATACTACGAAATATATAATTTATTTTTAAAAACAGGGGTTTCCGGTAATGTAAAGTTACTTTCCGAGGGGCTCGCAGCAAAACCTGCTACTTTATAGGCGTCACACAACTACATATTACAAAAGATGACCATGAAAAAAGAGTAACAACACTTAAGAGCAAACGATTGCAAGAGAACCAAAGAAATAATGGAAAGCACTTGAAACAATAAGCACTACGAACATTCCCTTACCCACAAGGAACAAGAAAGTTAAGATTACAAGAAAAACTCAAAAGCTACATGGCAATTGTTTTGTCTGTCATATCTTTTAAAGAAACGTTTATGGGCGATATATATATATATATATATATATATATATATATATATATATATATGTTATAATATAATATGATTTCATAATAATATAATGTAATATATATATATATATATATATACGCACACATATATATATGTAATAAAATAAAATATGTTATAATATAATATGATGTTATAATAATATTATATAATATATATATAATATAATATAATGTTATAATATAATATGATTTTATAATAATATTATGTAATATATATATATATATATATATATATATATATATATAATGTTATAATATAATATGATTTTATAATATATATATATATATATATATATATATATATATATATATATATGGATTATAATAAAGATGCATAACGCGCAAAAAATGCACATGAATAAATATTTCTTTCTGGTGTTAATAAAATAATACGAGATGAGATATGAGACCTTTAATGTATATATTAACAAAATAGACATATTATTCTACGTCTGTAGCACGACTCTGTGTTTCAAGCATTTCGTAAACATCATGTGCTCATTATGAACAGACCGGTCTGACATTTGCATTTTTGGTTCTTGCATTGTTCATGGAAGTTATATAGTATAATGCAGAGATACAATTTTTTTAATGGTATTATTTAATTTGATTTGGGCTAAAATTTAAATATGAAAATGGAATGAAAGATTTTAGAAATCGGTGCATATAAATAGCACAGATGAAGCAGACTTCAGGCTTTTTTTTGTAATTAACCCGCAACAGGTTGTCACTAACTGCTGCGGTAGCCATCCAGGGCTATAGTATGCAAAATGTCTTGTTATTTAATACATAATGCGGTAGCCATCCAGGGCTATAGTATGCAAAATGTCTTGTTATTTAATTCATCATGCGATAGCCATCCAGGGCTATAGTACGCAAAATGTCTTGTTATTTAATTCATAATGCGGTAGCCATCCAGGGCTATAGTACGCAAAATGTCTTGTTATTTAATACATAATGCGGTAGCCATCCAGGGCTATAGTATGCAAAATGTCTTGTTATTTAATACATAATGCGGTAGCCATCCAGGGCTATAGTATGCAAAATGTCTTGTTATTTAATTCATCATGCGATAGCCATCCAGGGCTATAGTATGCAAAATGTCTTGTTATTTAATTCATCATGCGATAGCCATCCAGAGCTATAGTACACAAAATGTCTTGTTATTTAATCCATAAGTGGTGGGAAGGGGGGATTAATACTTTTCCGAAGGGTATTAGCGCGTAAGTGAAGGCAGGGCATTGAACTAGAGTTCGAAATCGGCTCCCCGATTTCTCGTTCCATGTTAATATCTATTACACATCCACCAAGAAACGTTTAAAGCACTTGGTATTCCCAAATGTTTGCGTGTGTGTGTGTGCGTGCACAATAAAAAATCGGCAAGTCAATTCACTTGAATCCCTTAAAATCACCGCTCGGGACCATCTTATTTATCTCCAAGCTCGAACACCGAAACTTGGAATAGTTGGTAGCATCATAGCCGTCTTTTAACAAGCAGAAGATGAGAGAATAAAATAATTACAATATTTAAAGTGGAGGCCTAATATGACAACGACTGGGTGGGTATACTAAAATATAAAGAAACTTAAATACCTGGGAAGGGTTTGGTCAGAGTATGGAAATTGAAACATTGAAACCCGACATCGCATTGTCATTGCCAATGACGTATTTCAAAAGCTAAGCAGAGTACTGAGAGGCAGAAACATTTCGTTGAAAACAAAGAGGGCTGGACTCTTACGTGATATCTGTCCTCCTGCATGGTAGGGAATACTGGACAATCTCTTTAAAGTGGAAGGAGAGACTTGAATATACAGAAATGTGATCCTAGAGATGGATGCTGAATGTACCAAGGGTCGAACATGTGAGCAAAGAAGAGGTTTTGAAGAGGATGCAAACGAAGACGAAGCATATACTTAGCATCAGCAAGAAACACCGGAAGCAAGTAGAGCGAGAGATACTTGATGGGCTGGGATTGTAGAGCTGAGTTTGAGATAGAGCAATCAGTCTGTCAGTTAAATGTCATACATGATCCGCGCTTAGGCGATCATGTCTTGAAAAAACACTTTTTGTTTTAAATATTTCTTTTGTTTCAATATTGCGGGTAAAAATATTCAAATTTTTATAGAAGATTTGCCCGCTGTAAATTGCCATTACTTTCTGAGGTAGACTGGTTGCCAACCAAGGATATAGAACCCAATCTGTCTTGTTATTTTACCCATAGCTAGAAGGAACAGACGGATTAACACCTTTCTCTAGGGTATTTGCGCGTAAGTGATTGAAATTCGAGCTCGTCACTACGATTTATTGTTCTGATATCCAATTTACCACAACGCACATCGGATGTGCGTTTTGGTGATAGATACCAAAACTGCAGAAAGCGACAAGGGATAGGGGCAAATTGAAGTCCATTTTCGCCTATGTCCTGAAATATACGAAACAAAGAAGAAGATTTCAAATGGCTGAAATATTGTCGTCAGTTGTTCTATTTTTCAGTTACTTTAAGAACCAAAAATATCCACAGACGTAATTTCTAAACATGACTAGGAAAGGTTTGCGTCAATGTCCAATTTCCTCACTCTAGATAACCGTACTTCAGTTTTAGCGTTAATGCCTGCTATACATATGTAAGTAATGCATCTAAATGTGTGTTTGTGTAGGTAAGTAGGGACAGAAGAAGGTAGCTGACTAGTTAGATAGACAAAAGGGAAGGGACAGACTAAATAGATGCCAGCAGAATACTGGACAGAGAAAGAAAAAAGAGACACTTAGAGATTTCCATAGTCTTTCATTCTCGGCACGGATGTCCAGCCACTCGAAGCACTTTGACGCCATGTTGTATTCTGTCCAGTTCACAGCAGGAAATCTTCTGTCTCTGTCAGCCACAGATTTTGGCTACGTGAGAAAAAAGGCTGACATTGAATATAGAATTAGGCATTAATCGCTACGAATACCGCACGCACACACACAAACACACGCAGACATATATGTCTATGCGTGTATATATATATATATATATATATATATATATATATATATATATATATATATATATATATATATATATATATATATAGGCAGGCAGGTCAGTCGGTCGGACGGTGATAGATAAACAGCCTGTGAAATACTGTGAAATAATAGAGTTAATGGCTCGGATTGATGAATCGGAGGGCCGAGTTCTAATTCAAGTCAAATTAGTTATATTTTTCTCATCTTGGTTGATATAGATGTTATTATAAACATAACGTTTTGACTAAGTATCCTCTGATTATCACCAGGTATCCATCGATCCATTGTTTAGCTGATATAGATTATCTGTTGATTATTGTGTTATATCGTGTGAAATTAGTTATTGTTCTTTCTTGGAATCTGTGCATCACGCATAACCACTATATAATAATAACACATGTATAACCAACAGCTAATTCCACTATGCTACTGTCTGAAAGAAATTTATTGGTCTATTTTTGGAGCTTTTATATTCAGTTTTGATATTAGTGGGTACATCCCACTTATTTATAGTTTTAATATTTATTTCTTAAATGAGTAATTTTCTATATCTTGGTATTATTTCGATCAATTATTCTCATCTTGATTAATATAGATGTTATTACAGATATAATATTTCAACTGATGTTGACGATGACAAGAGTGTACTTTTTCGAAAGCTCGTGTCTATAATAACAACTATATCAACACAGATGAGAACAATATTTTGAAATAATACCAAGGTATTGAAAATTACTCATCTCAAAAATAAATATTAAATAAAACAACGATATTATTTATAGAAAACGCTAAATACTTTCGACGAGTGAGTGAATAAATAAGTGATGAACGAACAAATCAATGAACAGATGAATAAAGATTTGCACATATATATATATATATATATATATATATATATATATATATATATATATATATACTAGCATCATAGCCCGGCGTTGCTCGTGCAGCTCAGTACATTTCAGTAATAATTAAATTAACCACTGACATTTTTTTTTTACATCTTTTGTTTTTGTTTGAAAAAACACTTTTTGTTTTAAATATTTCTTTTGTTCCAATATTGCGGAGGAAAATATTCACATTTTTTGTTGACTAAATGAATTTTTAAAAATATTTTAGTCGCGTTTGACACGTGTGATTTGATTTCTGTGCCGTAATTTAGCAACCATCTTAGATCTTAGAGGTTTTACGGAGCAAATGTAAACAATCGGCCGCATTAGCCGAAAAGTGTCAAAGGGAATATTTGTTGAACTTAAACTCAAAAAGTATGTGTCGACCTGGCTTCCCTGGAGATATGTGTCCCTAGAAAGTTTGAATGGCGTAGCTTAAGAAATGTAGGCGTGCATAAGGAACAGTCACACAAAGACTCACAGATTGCCTTATATATATATATATATATATATATATATATATATATATATATTAGGGTAGGTCGATTTTGGAACTGTAAAACATCGCACGTGAAGAAAGTTGCAAAATAATGTCAAGAGTTACCACAAGAAATTTGTTTCTTCAAAACCTTGTATTTATTTGAGCATTAAGACTTAAAGACGAAATAAATTAGGGTTTTTATTGCAATATAGGTGTCACCGGAAACATGTGTCGCTTAAATAAAACCCGAGTTTTAACAATAAGAAAAAATACAATACGCTTAATAATAGATATTTTAAGTTTAGTATTCTTTATTTCTTAAGAAATTAAATGAAAACATCACAATTAAAAAGAAATAAAAATAATATGATATTTAGTTTAATATACAAATAACTATTTACGTATGCCGTTTTATTTATTGTTGTTTTTATGGTATTCGCCTGTTGAAATTACATCACCCTAAACGATTGTTTTGACTTTTTTTAATAGTTAGGTCTTATTTTAATGAAAAATTCAACTTTTATAATTATTCTGATTTGTTTATATTTTTAAAGTTAATATTTATTTATTAAAAAGCCTGCTTACAAGCTAATCTTGGAAGTATCTATACTTTAAGGTAAGTAAACATTACTTTTAATTTAATGTATTTATTTCAAATTTTATCAAATTTATTTTGAAAATATTTGTGGAATTTCATTTCTGATAGTACATATATATTTCTTTTAGATATTTCAGAATCGTGAATAACTAAAAGAATCAGAGGGGCAAATTAGGGTCTAAGCTTGGACCTGTTGATAAAAGTGCTATCAAAAAAGTAAAAGGGAAAGAGAGAGGTTAAGAAAAAATTAGTTTCATCACCAACAGCTTCAAAATCAAATGTTCAGGCTAATGTTTCTTCCCCCTCCAACTCATCTTCTTCTAGTGAAAAACCAGAAGAAGAATATTTGCAGCCAAGGAGGCATCCAAAATGCCCTTATAATTTCCAAGTTATGCTTTCAAGTTAGTTAGGGGGACATATCTTCTAATCTTATAGCTAGCCTTGTCAGTGCCTTGCTCTTGGATTTGAAGGCTATAGGCCTTCTTATACCAAATATTAATATGAAAGATATAGATTAATGCAAAGTTGATAGGGCAAAGTCTAAAGTGAAAACAACTACCAAACAAAAACATGATGAAAGTGTGGAAAACCATATATGTATTGCAGTTGATGGGAGAATGAATAAAGACATATTGCTGTACGAGGAAACTGTGGAGGAAAATGGACAGAAAACTATGAAAAAACTAAGGAACCAGAACGCCATTTAACTTTTACAAGGGAGGCACCAAGAGAAAATCAATATCTGATATAGAGTTCTCCCTAATAGTGGTGCAACAGGTGTTGTTCATGCAGAGCAAGTCGTGGATGTTTTGCATGAATTCAACAGTGAGAACACTATCAAGGCTATCCTTGTTGACAACACTAATGCCAACACAGGCTGTGAAGGTGGAATGGTTGCAATTTTAGAAAAAAAAAACCTTCATGCAATTGCTTGCGATGTGCACCATAATGAACTACCTTTCAGAGCTCTTTTCAAAAACACAGATGTTTGCACAAAAAGCCCTACAGCTGGGGAAATTATGCTCAAATGATTTACCAAATGAATTACCACTATTAGCAGTCCTCTGCATTCAATTTTGAAAATTGATGAAATAAATAATCTTATTTGTGACCAAAGACTCCTGTATGAATACACAATGGATATTTCTAGAGGTAAGGTTGACTCTAAATATGCCTCCTGGAAAATTGGTCCTTTAAATAAGGCAAGGTGGTTAACTTTGGTCATCAGGCTTATGCGTTTATTGGGCACATATCCACAAAAGCTCACAACAAAACTCAACAGTTTAATAAGTTTTATTGTAAATGTGTATACCACTTGTTGGTTTGAAATTAAAAGAAATAATAAGTTCCACAATCAGCAAGTGCACATTTTTAATATGATCCAGAAGATCAAGAAGCAGCCTCATGAAATCCAACAGATCACTTTAAGAAATATACAAGGAAGTATATTTTGTTTACTGTCTGAAAACCTATACTCCATCGTCAAATCCGATGAAGTAAGAGAAGAAGCTTTAAAAAGAGTTTTGGCCATTAGGTAATTAAATATTTATTTATATATCAATGACTCAATTATTTAATGCAATTTATAGAATCATTTTAAAGATTTTATCTAATTTCACCATAATTATTATAGTAGAGACTGGAAGTTTTTAAATGAATCAATAAATAAATTTTTATATTCTTTCAGAAAAGGTTAAAAAGAATACCAACCATTAATTTTAATGCCGCACACTGGACACAATTGATAGATTTATCATTGTGGCATTTTTGAACCCCCAATGACGGAAGGTCTTTCTGAATCTGAACTTCAGGAATCATTGTGAAATGGAACCAAGCTTGATTTGCCAAATTTGCCCTCACATTTTCAAGGCAAGGAATGGGCAGTCAAGTTAACAACAGAAACTTTGCAAACTGTACGCGGTTTTGAAGCAAGGCATCAACATATTACAGCCAATGTTTTGAGTCAGAAATTGAGATCCGCATTTTTGTATAAGGGCTCTTATATGGTGCAATTTGACTCTATATATTAAGCACTATTAAAATAGTGTTTGTTTTTCCTTATTTGTTTGTTTGTTATATTTTCACTTATAACAGAAAAAATCATTTAAGGTATTCAAATATCACTGCTTAATTCATAATGTTTTTTAAAGCAGATACTGAAAATGGGGAGACAGATTTTCAATTTGAAGATTAGTCATCATTTCTTTAATTAATATCATTTTTATAAACTAAAATAACATTCCATGATTTAAATATTAAAATTATTTAGTTTTCTCACTAATATTCAAGTCAAATCTTGCGAAAACGAGGAATTTTCAGTATATTTTTGTCTGCGATATTTGATGCCAAACGCTCAAAAAAACTGTTGAAGTATTCAATCTAATATATTGTATCGGCACCTATTAGGTCCATACACAATTTTCGGTAAGTGAATTTTTTTAATATTTTAAGATAAGTGAAAAATAAAACTACCCTAATATATATATATATATATATATATATATATATATATATAAATTAAATTCATGCAAAAAATAAGTTATCACTAATCTTGTAATTTTTAAAAACAAACACCGATAAACTTTCGGTAAGTGAAATTTTTTAATATTTTAAGATAAGTAAAAAATAAAACTACCCTAATATATATATATATATATATATATATATATATATAAATTCATGCAAAAAATAAGTTATCACTAATCTTGTAATTTTTAAAAACAAACACCGATAAATAATATCACTGATTCCTTTAGATTAATCAACAAGGAAAATATTATTTATTTTGCCAATTTGCATGGATGTTTCACTTAATTATATTATCTTAAAAAAATTTAAACAATGCTTTTTAAATGATTCATAGCAGTGATACATTATTCTTTGTATAAATTCTAAAATATATTAATACAATGTTAATTTCTTTTTCAATTATTTTTCACAATTAATTTCATTAAAATGACAAGTTACTGTAACAATAAAACTATTTCTTTAATTAATTAATAACTAATCTGATTAAGAGTAGCAGAGCAAGAACAGTAAGTAAATAAATAGATAGCCATCTTCATTTTTTCATTAATTAAATTATACCATGAAATTATATGCGATGGGTAAATTGTCACAATTTTATATAACATACATATTTTTTAAAATTTCACGCATGTGCTTTGTTTGTTTTGATTTTATCTCCCGAGTTTAATAGGACCCAATGTGTGCCATCTGAAAAAAAGACCCCCATTTTCCCCGCCAGACTTTGGGAAAGGGCTTGTTGTATTACTTGGCATTTATGCTGAAAGATTCAATGCGAACATTTCAGAATGTTTAGGTTAGAATTTAATCACAGTGCAGTCGATTCGAGAAGAGTTGGATGAGTCCAATTGTGATTACGAATGTGTTTGAAATGATCATTTGTGTTGGAGACATTATGCCTCCATTCATCTCCCCACATTGCGTCAGACTCAACACAAATAGCTACATGAAATGCCTTGAGAAGGTAGAGCAATCCTGAGTCCAAAGGTCGACTGCTGTTGCGTATTGGGGTCGTGAACGATTTCCTACAGGTTTCGAAACTGTAAAAAGAACTTACTCAGTGTGCTGTGTAACTTTGGGTGAACTTTTGAACCCGTGGAAACAATATGAGAACTAAAAGTCCATCTAAAATATACAGTATGGTCTTTCCAGTGGACAAACATGGAAACCGTCCACCAGGAGGGAAACTAACCGTGGTTGAAAAATCTGCCATAGGAAATAAGTCTGGCAGATTTTGCACAAATAATGAATCTTCACGTCTCCATATCTGCGATAATTTCAATGATGGGTCTTCTGAGTCTTCAACTAGAACCACAATCATTAATTTAAAGAAAGAAAGTTAAAATTGTCTCGTGAGGCGTACAAACTTGTTTTGACTGATTCCTATGAAGCGTTGCAAAAACATAAGAAAAAAAAGCATCAGTTGCCAAACATTTGGCCAAAAGATTGTGGACAAACAATTCGAAATTACATTGACGAAAATAAATTAACTAATATAAGAAGGTATATCATGAGAAATAACCAACTGTTAGTTGCTAAAATTGAAAAAATGAAAATAATTGCAACCAGAATAGGTGAATCAATGTAACATGAAAGTGAACTAGTAATGTACATAAAAAGTAATAACATCTAACAAACCTCAGATCATTATGAAGAAAATGAGATACGCATAAAACACTGAGAAGGTAAGGCTGAAGGTTTAGAATAGTTTAGAAGACGTGATATTAGTAGCTTACAAGCCTCTAACAAAACGAATTCTAAACACATCGAATCGAATTATTTTACGGAAAAAAAGAATAGGCTACAAGAAGCCAAGGAAGAAATTATTAAGCCTATAAGTCTGACACAAAACACTGAAATGAAGGAACGTGAATATCTCCCAAAATTACAAAAACAAAACATAACTTGAAAAATTCAAAACTCTACAATGCAACGTTCATACGAATTCTGGATGAAATAAACACAACTCCGAAGGAACAATTATATACATCAGCAAAGACATCAACTGAAAAAATAAACATCAACGTAAAAGAAACGACAGTCTTACAGACATGAAGACCCACCTTGGTAAAAATAGAAAAAAGAAATTGAACAATTTAGAAGTAAATTTTCAGAAGTTGATTTTGAATATGCACTGAAAAAATACACAACTGAAAATTTCCAGATATAGATAAACTTCTTAAACTTTGGTTCTATTATCTAAATACAGAAGGGAAAAAACTAGCCAGAGAACGTCAAGAAATGGTCAGTCAGTTAAATGCCATACATGATACACGCTTTGGGCGATCATGTCTCGAAAGAGACATGACTGACTGGGTAGAACATTATCCCCTAGTAGTAAGAATTGTACGGACTAGAAAAGACAGAGGAGTCAAAACAAAATTCAAAATTAGGAGCGAAAATTAAATCCTATCAGCTAAAAAGTAAAAGTAGCAATACAAGTGGGTGCTCAAAGAATCAGACGCTATAAAAAAAAAGAGTCCATAGACAGAACAAAATGTTTCAAAATGATGCAAAGAAATTTTATGTGGAAAAATTGAAGTGACCTCCCTACCGCAATAATTGAAGATATTATACAGTTCTAGAAAAATTGGGCTTACTCTAGAGAACAAAAGAAGAAGCAGATTGGAGTTCACAAGAGGTAGAACAGATTAAAACCATAATAAACATAGTTGAGCATCTCAGAAGTTGATTTTGAATATGCACTGAAAATCTCCAGATATAGATAAACTTCTTAAACTTTGGTTCTATTATCTAAATATAGAAGGGGAAAAACTAGCCAGAGAACGTCAAGAAATGGTCAGTCAGTTAAGTGCCATACATGATACACGCTTTGGGCGATCATGTCTCGAAAGAGACATGACTGACTGGGTAGAACATTATCCCCTAGTAGGTTGCCATTGCTTGCTGCTGTAGACTGGTTGCCAGCCAAGACTACAGAATCCAATCTATTCTATTATTTAACGCATAACTGGAGGGAAGAGACTGATTAATACCTTCTCCAAAGGTATTTGTGCGTAAGTGAATGCAAGGAATTCAACTGATATTCGAACTCGGCTCCCCGATTTGTTGTTGCGGATCGATATCCACTGCAACACAACGCACATTCTCAAAAAATGTTCAGTGACTCTAATAATATTTCAGCGTAGGAAACCGAAAGAATTGCCTTCCTTTTACCCAAGAATTTTGAAACAAATATATAAAAAATTACAGTCTAATTGAATGTCTTCCCACTACTTACAATATATCCTTACAAATCAGACCTATTTCTTTTCAGTAAAAAATTACATGTTACTTCTTGAACAAAAAGGGTGTATTCGTGTCTGCTACGGATGTAAAGACCAATTACTTTTTCATAATCTTAGAAAACTGCTTCAATACAATGAAAACTCAGTACTGCCTGGATAGATTTATATAAGGCATTCGATATCGTAACCTATTATTGTATCTTAAAGTCTTCTAATATATACAAGGAGTCCTCCGTCGTTAACAATTTCATCCAAATATGTCTATAAGTTCGGTGAAGTATACATCAACAGCGGAATATTTCAAGGGATGTCTTTTGATACCGTAATATTTTGTATATGTCTAATAGCATTAACCATCAAAATTAACAGGACTGATTATGGTTATAAAATAGCTCAAAAGAAATAAATCATTTACTTTACATTAATGACTTAATATTGTATGCGAGGAATGACAGTAAACTGGTAGGTCTTCTGAAAACAATAAAATATTTCAGTGATGACACTGGAATGGAATTTGGTTTGGATAAATGTGCTAAAACCAAAATTTTACGAGAATCACTACAACAATCCTCCTTTATTAGCTTAGACACTAGGGTAACAATCAAATATTTAGACCAAGATGTAGGTTATAGGTACCTTGGTGTAAATTAGGGTGAAGGGATTCATTAAAGATATTAAAAATAAATAGCGCGCAAATACTACTATAGAACGGTGTGACAGAATATTAGGAAGTGAAATGAATTATCGGAAAAGAATCATGGCCATTAATATCCTAAATCTCTTAAGAAGGTTGGGTCACTGTGTCGATCCAGGATGTTTTTTTCCGCCTGAATCCATCCTGCATATATACAAGCCTACCATTCGTCCATGCATGGAGTACTGCTGCCATTTATGGTCAGGCGCCCCTGCCGTTCATCTCAGTGTTCTCGACAGGCTCCAACGGAGAGTCAGTAACGTGATAGGTGTTGACTTGGCGGCTCGACTTCAGCCACTTCCCCACCGACGAAATGTAGCCTCTCTTTGTCTGTTCTGTAAGTACTTTCATAGCTTCTGCTCAGACGAACTTAAGTCACTGGTGCCTCCTCAACAGGTGTTTACTCGTGCAACCAGATTGGCAACTGGGTCCCACCCATTCCCAGTTAGGTTAGCCAAATCCAGACGACAATTCTACTCCTGCAGCTTCTTCTCTCGCACTTCCCGCCCGTGGAACTAGCTCCCATATTCTTGCTTTCCTGACGGCTACAACCTCCAGAAGTTTAAATGCATTGTCAATACTCACCTACTAACCACTTGACTCTAGCCTTCCCCCACCCCGTATATCCCTCCCTTTCTCTTCTAGCTTGAAACTGTCATCTTACCTGCATTCTCATCTTTCTATTGCTCTTTTCTAATTGGTTTGTACTCCTATTCTCTCTCGGCTAATTAATTTTCTTTCAGTTATGTAGCCCTCGCACATCAGGGGAATTTCCGCCTTGCTCGGGGTGAAATGATTAAAAAATATATCTAGTTTCTAAATTCTAAACTGGAGTCTAAATGACATCAGACGAATGGATTCTTAGACAAGATAGCTTATTTCTAAGCATAACATGCATCATCCAAAAGTTGATGCTGACCGTCTACACATACACCGTAAAGACGGTGAGGAAACTGCTATTCAACTAGAATTGTCATGTAGACAACTTTTGACTCATTAACATAATAAATTAGTTAAACGACACGAAGATAGAAAAAATCACACATGAAAGAATTTTGTATATACAAACAAAATTGACATTCAGTAGATTCTGTAGAAAATGAAAGTAAAAACCAAGAACTAACTATTGCGGCAAAAAATATGAAGACTGAAAAAATAGGTGTACATAATTGTCATAAGCCAAAAAGAGAAAAAAACAATTGTTTACCCAATTATATGGCTTTCCCAGCGGACAGTAACATAGCAACCAGGGAATTTCGAAGAACTACCGAAGTATGAAGACCTGGAAATCGAAATAGAAAAAATGTGGAAATCGAAAACAAGAATAGTAAAGGTCATAGTAGGTGCACTTGGAATGATAAAATAAAGAATACAAAACACATCGAAAGACAAAAAACCTGAAAATTCCATCTTCAAAGAAGTACAAACATGTTTTGATAAACGCAGTCCACTCATGGATGCTTGCGCTCAGCGTATCAGTCTGTAGGGGTCACGATCAACTGGTTATTGTTAGACAACTGACAAGAAAATCAGCGATAATGAATGAAATATTTACTATCTTAATCTTTCAAGGAGAAAAACATATATAATATCCCACCAACCAATTATTATCAGAAGCCAAGAGAGTTATGACTGGTGTAAGTTCAATTCATTTTAATATTACTACTACTGTTATTATTATTGCAATGTCGTGACAAGTTCTTCTCGGTTTAAATTAGATGCGGTGAAAGGCAAAGAATAATTGATTGAACTCATTTTTCTCCTTCCATGTGCCGTGTACATTCAGGACGAGGTAGATCATGGCTTACCATAAGTCCTTTTCCTGTTTCTCTTAAAACATTTTGCTTTTTGTCATCCTAATCCCTGTTCTCTGAAGATTTCACACAAACTCAGCAGATACGTTGACCACTATTCTACTATTCAACGAAAATTAAGCAAAAACGTACTGGCTTTTACACCGTTAACGAGAAAGAACATTTTGAAGGTACATTACCTTTTAGACACAAAATTAGATCACGCTCTCTTGCAAAAAACATTAAAGATCAAGATTATCAAATAAATTACTATACATTGACTAATGTTTTTGTGTTGGTGTATCACACTTTAATTAATAGTACAAACAAATTATATACAACAAGAGTTTATTCATCAAATACATATTCCACTGTAGTCTAATACTTGTTATCATTGTAAATATAGAAGTTAAATTCCACTCTAACAGCATTCGGCTGGTACAGATGAAAAATCCTCTCTGTACCCATATTTAGCCATATCCGTATTGTCGAGCCGTGGAGAAAATAAGCCATGACTCGGAAAAAGTGGTAATTAATTGGTGCAAGTTATGGACTGTAATCAAATAGAGGCAGCAGTTCCAGTTCCTCATGTTTGTGCTTGGTCAAATTGGCTATGTATACTAGAGCATTGCTCTGTTGACCAATGCCGGGTATCAGTTTTTCAAAGCATCGTACACTCGCTGCATTTGTTGAGCATAATAGTTAACGTTCACACTATGTCTATCTTGGACAAGCTCATTATGCAACACTCCTTTGAAATAACAGAAAACACACAACACTACATTCCGTTCAAATTGGCCTTGTTTGACAAGAGCCTGCTCGGAACGAAATCGCCGATTTCTCGCATTAGGGTTACTTAAAAGTTACATTTTCCATCTGTAGTTACAATTCAACGCCAAAATCAAAGATTTACCCGGTGTTTTCTTTTAAAATATTCACACGTCATTGGGCATGGTTATTAGTCACTTCATGAGGGACTTTTCGACAGCATCTGTTAAGAAGTTTAACGGTAGAAATTGCCCAATTGTATCAGTAATTGTTTGAACTTAACAACTTTAATAAAATATTGCAATAACAATAATTAAATATAAAGTTCTTTTTGTCTTCGTTCATATGATTCCTCTTTGCTTGAATTCGTTCTCTATTATGATTGCTTGTCACTCTTCTGCTCACAAGTTTAACGGTATGGTACTTTTTAAAGACCAAGTTCTTTCGAAAATGTACATGCACTCGTTTTTGGCTGCATTCATCCATTTTTAAGCAAGGTTTAATCTTACACAATGGGACTTTCTTACCTTGATTTGTCTTTGAGGCAGAATTCATCTTCTTTAAGACGTCGGAGGCAGTTTTTCGCTACACGTTTGACAGTTCCTTGGATTTCCACATGATTAATGTATTTTATCGCTGCCCTTGAACTTCGTGTTTCAGTTTTTCACGGGTATTATAAAATGACACCTTTTTCGACATTCATTATCAAATGAGCAAAATAAACAATACACACTTGTTGTTAATATGTTATATATGAAAATAAATAATAAACTATTCAGCAAAGATTGTATATATTGTATAAAATTGATAACGTAAAATGGATATGTAAATTATTCTTTTTCTTATTAGATTTCTTCTCTTTATTATTATTGTTGTTGTTGTTGAATTTAAAAACTCGGTCATTGGTAAATTTTACTATATCAGAAAATATATTCCCATTGTAGGAAAAATAGGCAAAGCTTTCCCCATTTTGAATAAACCAATGACGAAAATACATAGGGTTGATAAAAAACGCTGTTTATGAGGTATGAGACAAGAAAATTTATAAATTTAAAACGAAAATGAAATTTATATTCTAATAATCTAAGAAGACGTAAGATCAAAATATCCCCTAAAAAATCCATCTTATATGAAATCTGAAGGGATGAGGGTCATTCATGTGGCTAAAGCTGATTAAGAAATATTATTAATATTAATAATAATAACAATAATAATTTATTCTCCACCAGTGTTTCTTAGATAAAAGACGAAAACAATTTTCGAGTATATACTCAAATAAGGAAATCCTAGACATAGACGAAAGCTAATAATACTTCATCAGATTTGTGGAAAACAAATTTACTGATTAAAGATCTGATCTTCTTCTTTGAAAATATGATATTTAAAAATGGACTTGATATTCTTGAAGACAAACACAAGTGTTTTTTTCTCTCTCCATTTTTTTCTTATCACGACAGTTTAGGGAAACGTAATTTAAAGAAAACATAATTTTTTATTGGATAAATAATTTTTTAATTCTCAGACATATAATAATAGCACCAACGTTTTTTTAAATAGAAAAGATCGAAGACGATATATATTTGATTTGTTTATGCCATTTAGAAATTTTTAAACTATTGGTTCGCTAGTAATATATTTCACCTTTTTTTTTACACCCAATGGTGTGTAGGGCAGTAACATTTATTACTGTTTCCGTAACCAACTGTTCTTTATGGGGCAGGGTTGTTAGCCCTGCGCCCAACCGCCAGGCCTGGAGGACCGGTGGACCATTCTTACAGCACTTAGTATTCCCAAATGGTCACCCATCTAAGTACTGACCAGGATGGATGTTGCTTAACTTTGGATATCAGACGAGAACCGGTGTATTCACCACAATATAGCCGTAGACCGGTAGAAATATAATATAATTATGAAGAAATGCGTTTAAAAATTCAACCCACTTCAGTTATTATATACACAAGGAATTGCTGAAAAATCATTGACCCAAGTAATTTCCAAAATGCTGAAAAAATATATATTATTATTTTTAATATAGGGTAGATACCTTTACAGTACTTGTATAATAACCCAACAAATTTGCTCATAACGTGAAAAGGAAGCATTAAGCATAATGGTATTATGAGGTTAGGATGGCAATTGCTGACTACACCGCCATTAATTATGCATAAACCAAGGCCGAAATATTGTAGGAAGGTAGGTAGATTAGTCTATAATTAGTTTCTTGTCACTTATATCCCTCAGGGTGTCGTTTAAAGTGAATATCAGTTTGGTTGTGACAAATTGTCAATACAAAATTTGAGATCCTCGTGACATTTCGCTTGAGAACTTGTGTGATAAGAGACGGTTACCCTCCTTGCTATCATGAATAGACTATCAATAAAAGACTGTCCTATGCATAATAAACACTTCTAGGTCATTTACTAAGAGGAAATAATACTATTGCAGTGATTTGTCCCGTTTCGTAATAAATACTGCTAACATGACCTACGCTGCCAAGAAAATCGTTATTTCTTACCAGATCCCACAAAAGAGCAAGAACCAAATTCAAAATTCCAACACCTACAACCGTCCTTTCATCACAAATCTGAATGTTTCATTGTTGTATGGCACTGTTATAGGTGATGAAAAATGAGTTTTGATAGTTATCAACAAAAGAAAACAGATGGTGAAAAGGAGAAACTAATCCCAACATCAAATCAAAATAAGTTTTGCAAGTTATCAGTAAAAAAGATAGTGGAAAGGAGAAAGTAATGCCAACATCAAATCAAAATGAGTTTTGCAAGTTATCAGTAAAAAAGATAGTAGAAAGGAGAAACTAATCCCAACATCAAATCAAAACGAGTTTTGTAAGTTATCAGTAAAAAAGATAGTGGAAAGGAGAAAGTAATGCCAACATCAAATCAAAATGAGTTTTGCAAGGTATCAGTAAAAATGATAGTAGAAAGGAGAAACTAATCCCAACATCAAATCAAAACGAGTTTTGTAAGTTATCAGTAAAAAAGATAGTGAAAAGGAGAAAGTAATGCCAACATCAAATCAAAATGAGTTTTGCAAGTTATCAGTAAAAAAGATAGTAGAAAGGAGAAACTAATCCCAACATCAAATCAAAACGAGTTTTGTAAGTTATCAGTAAAAAAGATAGTGGAAAGGATAAAGTAATGCCAACATCAAATCAAAATGAGTTTTGCAAGTTATCAGTAAAAAAGATAGTAGAAAGGAGAAACTAATCCCAACATCAAATCAAAATAAATTTTGCAAGTTATCAGTAAAAAAGATAGTGGAAAGGAGAAAGTAATGCCAACATCAAATCAAAATGAGTTTTGCAAGTTATCAGTAAAAAAGATAGTAGAAAGGAGAAACTAATCCCAACATCAAATCAAAATGAGTTTTGTAAGTTATCAGAAAAAAAGTTAGTGGAAAGGAGAAAGAAATGCCAACATCAAATCAAAATGAGTTTTGCAAGTTATCAGTAAAAAAGATAGTAAAAAGGAGAAACTAATCCCAACATCAAATCAAAACGAGTTTTGTAAGTTATCAGTAAAAAAGATAGTGGAAAGGAGAAAGTAATGCCAACATCAAATCAAAATGAGTTTTGCAAGTTATCAGTAAAAAAGATAGTAGAAAGGAGAAACTAATCCCAACATCAAATCAAAATAAGTTTTGCATGTTATCAGTAAAAAAGATAGTGGAAAGGAGAAAGTAATGCCAACATCAAATCAAAATGAGTTTTGCAAGTTATCAGTAAAAAAGATAGTAGAAAGGAGAAACTAATCCCAACATCAAATCAAAACGAGTTTGTAAGTTATCAGAAAAAAAGATAGTGGAAAGGAGAAAGTAATGCCAACATCAAATCAAAATGAGTTTTGCAAGTTATCAGTAAAAAAGATAGTAGAAAGGAGAAACTAATCCCAACATCAAATCAAAACGAGTTTTGTAAGTTATCAGAAAAAAAGATAGTGGAATGGAGAAAGTAATGCCAACATCAAATCAAAATGAGTTTTGCAAGTTATCAGTAAAAAAGATAGTAGAAAGGAGAAACAAATCCCAACATCAAATCAAAATAAGTTTTGCAAGTTATCAGTAAAAAAGATAGTGGAAAGGAGAAAGTAATGCCAACATCAAATCAAAATGAGTTTTGCAAGTTATCAGTAAAAAATATAGTAGAAAGGAGAAACTAATCCCAACATCAAATCAAAATAAATTTTGCAAGTTATCAGTAAAAAAGATAGTGGAAAGGAGAAAGTAATGCCAACATCAAATCAAAATGAGTTTTGCAAGTTATCAGTAAAAAAGATAGTAGAAAGGAGAAACTAATCCCAACATCAAATCAAAATAAATTTTGCAAGTTATCAGTAAAAAAGATAGTGGAAAGGAGAAAGTAATGCCAACATCAAATCAAAATGAGTTTTGCAAGTTATCAGTAAAAAAGTTAGTAGAAAGGAGAAACTAATCCCAACATCAAATCGAAATTAATTTTGCAAGTTATCAGTAAAAAAGATAGTAGAAAGGAGAAACTAATCCCAACATCAAATCAAAACGAGTTTTGTAAGTTATCAGTAAAAAAGATAGTGGAAAGGAGAAAGTAATGCCAACATCAAATCAAAATGAGTTTTGCAAGTTATCAGTAAAAAAGATAGTGGAAAGGAGAAACTAATCCCAACATCAAATCAAAACGAGTTTTGTAAGTTATCAGTAAAAAAGATAGTGGAAAGGAGAAAGTAATGCCAACATCAAGTCAAAACGAGTTTTGTAAGTTATCAGAAAAAAAGATAGTGGAAAGGAGAAAGTAATGCCAACATCAAGTCAAAATGATTTTTGCACTTTATCAGTAAAAAAGATAGTAGAAAGGAGAATCTAATCCCAACTTCAAATCAAAACGAGTTTTGTAAGTTATCAGAAAAATAGATAGTGGAAAGGAGAAAGTAATGCCAACATCAAATCAAAATGAGTTTTGCAAGTTATCAGTAAAAAAGATAGTAGAAAGGAGAAACTAATCCCAACATCAAATCAAAATAAGTTTTGCAAGTTATCAGTAAAAAAGATAGTGGAAAGGAGAAAGTAATGCCAACATCAAATCAAAATGAGTTTTGCAAGTTATCAGTAAAAAAGATAGTAGAAAGGAGAAACTAATCCCAACATCAAATCAAAATAAATTTTACAAGTTATCAGTAAAAAAGATAGTGGAAAGGAGAAAGTAATGCCAACATCAAATCAAAATGAGTTTTGCAAGTTATCAGTAAAAAAGATAGTAGAAAGGAGAAACTAATCCCAACATCAAATCAAAACGAGTTTTGTAAGTTATCAGAAAAAAAGATAGTGGAAAGGAGAAAGTAATGCCAACATCAAATCAAAATGAGTTTTGCAAGTTATCAGTAAAAAAGATAGTGGAAAGGAGAAACTAATCCCAACATCAAATCAAAACGAGTTTTGTAAGTTATCAGTAAAAAAGATAGTGGAAAGGAGAAAGTAATGCCAACATCAAGTCAAACGAGTTTTGTAAGTTATCAGTAAAAAAGATAGTGGAAAGGAGAAACTAATCCCAACATCAAATCAAAACGAGTTTTGTAAGTTATCAGTAAAAAAGACAGTGGAAAGGAGAAAGTAATGCCAACATCAAGTCAAAACGAGTTTTGTAAGTTATCAGAAAAAAAGATAGTGGAAAGGAGAAAGTAATGCCAACATCAAGTCAAAATGAGTTTTGCACGTTATCAGTAAAAAAGATAGTAGAAAGGAGAATCTAATCCCAACTTCAAATCAAAACGAGTTTTGTAAGTTATCAGTAAAAAAGATAGTGGAAAGGAGAAAGTAATGCCAACATCAAATCAAAATGAGTTTTGCAAGTTATCAGTAAAAAAAGATAGTAGAAAGGAGAAACTAATCCCAACATCAAATCAAAACGAGTTTTGTAAGTTATCAGAAAAATAGATAGTGGAAAGGAGAAAGTAATGCCAACATCAAATCAAAATGAGTTTTGCAAGTTATCAGTAAAAAAGATAGTAGAAAGGAGAAACTAATCCCAACATCAAATCAAAATAAGTTTTGCAAGTTATCAGTAAAAAAGATAGTGGAAAGGAGAAAGTAATGCCAACATCAAATCAAAATGAGTTTTGCAAGTTATCAGTAAAAAAGATAGTAGAAAGGAGAAACTAATCCCAACATCAAATCAAAATAAATTTTGCAAGTTATCAGTAAAAAAGATAGTGGAAAGGAGAAAGTAATGCCAACATCAAATCAAAATGAGTTTTGCAAGTTATCAGTAAAAAAGATAGTAGAAAGGAGAAACTAATCCCAACATCAAATCAAAACGAGTTTTGTAAGTTATCAGAAAAAAAGATAGTGGAAAGGAGAAAGTAATGCCAACATCAAATCAAAATGAGTTTTGCAAGTTATCAGTAAAAAAGATAGTGGAAAGGAGAAACTAATCCCAACATCAAATCAAAACGAGTTTTGTAAGTTATCAGTAAAAAAGATAGTGGAAAGGAGAAAGTAATGCCAACATCAAGTCAAAACGAGTTTTGTAAGTTATCAGAAAAAAAGATAGTGGAAAGGAGAAAGTAATGCCAACATCAAGTCAAAATGAGTTTTGCACGTTATCAGTAAAAAAGATAGTAGAAAGGAGAATCTAATCCCAACTTCAAATCAAAACGAGTTTTGTAAGTTATCAGTAAAAAAGATAGTGGAAAGGAGAAAGTAATGCCAACATCAAATCAAAATGAGTTTTGCAAGTTATCAGTAAAAAAAGATAGTAGAAAGGAGAAACTAATCCCAACATCAAATCAAAACGAGTTTTGTAAGTTATCAGAAAAATAGATAGTGGAAAGGAGAAAGTAATGCCAACATCAAATCAAAATGAGTTTTGCAAGTTATCAGTAAAAAAGATAGTAGAAAGGAGAAACTAATCCCAACATCAAATCAAAACGAGTTTTGTAAGTTATCAGAAAAAAAGATAGTGGAAAGGAGAAACTAATGCAAACATCAAATCAAAATCCCATCCATCCCTTGCTTGTTGTCTGCTGGAAGATAAAAACCATAATCCCTTCAGAGCAACTTTAACATGAAAGTACTACGGCTGCAATCTGTTTGTTTTTTTTTACAGCAAATTGATCGGGTAAACCTGGCATTTCCTCCAAAATGTCCTTCTTATGTAAGCAGAAAAAAGATCTTATTTTCCAATATGGTTATGCAAGAACACAGTCTTAAAAATAAAACCAAGAAAAAATGTTCGTTAGTATGAAAGATTCATCCTCGAATTCCATGTTCACCAGATTTGGTTCTAGGTTTCCATTTTTTTATGACTACGACATAATACAAATGACATATTGATTGATTTGTTTGTTTAATGGCATATCATGTCCTTACGGGACCATTTATTACCAACATTTAATTTTCTTGGGAGTTTTGAATTGATAAAAATATCGTAATGTTATTCTGCTTTCACAATTGTATTCATGGTAGATGATACTCAGTTTTTGTACATTTACATCTTTGTGTGGCCATAATTACTAAAAGCAGTGATGTGTGTGTTTTATATTGTGGTTTTGTTGAAGATATAGTTTAGAATACAGTTTGATTTCTTTAAGAAATTGTAGGTTATTATTATGGATTAATGTCATGGAAGAGATTTTCAAATGTTGTTTGTTCTGTTGATTTTGTTTAGTAGCAGATCAAACTCTATGGGTTATTTAATGCCCAAAATTAAATATTTTGAACACAGTTGTATGCTTTCAACTACAAATAAAATAGATTGTTGGCCATTTAATTGTAAAGCTTATTGATGGTAATTTTAATGTAAAGAAGTATTATTGGTTATTTTACTATAAAATGTATTTTATATTTTCATAGCGTTTGGTTTTTAATTTGGAATTCTTTATTTTCTTATAGCTAGGACCTTAACAATTTCCATCACCCCTGGTCAGGATAGGCCTGCGAACAACAGCAGTTAAAAGGTGGTTCCACACTACTAAAAACTCCAGTCTACAGGTCACAGGTCTTAATGTCAGTTGTAGCTTATTTGTAGGAATACGCAAGTGACAGAACATCCAGGAACAAAAATAGCGTTTAAAAGAATTTTACAAAAATATTTCTGGGAAAAATACCGTGTGATTTCTTAAAACAAAGAAATAAAAATTTTCTATGCTATCGTGCTGTACTAGTTGAAAATGGACTTGATTACATTTATCGGAAATAATATTTCAGTAAATTTTAAATTAGATTTATTTGATATCCTTTCTGTTAAAACGTAAATACTTTCCGTACACGCATATATAATGACACCAACTCTTTTGGGAAAAATTTGATGAAGGCAGTTTTTTTGAATAGATATTGTGTTCAAACTGACACCAATACAGTTCCACATCTGAAATGTTTAGCTTAGTCTTGTTAAGAAAGTCAATATTTTAGATGGTAGCGATGATCATACATATAAACCTCTGGGGTACTGGGAATTAACGCTAGAGTCCTTAAAGGTTCTCACCTCAGTCTACATATTTTGTACTTTATATTAACGATCGGCCCAAGAACAATTTCTGTCCATATATATATATATATATATATATATATATATATATATATATATATATAGAGAGAGAGAGAGAGAGAGAGAGAGAGAGAGATAAACTCAACGTATATTTAGATGGTTATAAATAGAGATTTATTTTTACAAGGAAAATTTACTTTCATTGAGTCGTTCAAACCGTGGAAAAATAGAAAAAATAAAAGTATAAGGCTTTGAATAATATCTATCGAGTTCTCTGTTTTCATCTAATTAATAATTAATATTAATTGGATAAAAACTTCTGGATTAACCTCTCTTATCCTCTTAAATGAGTGGACTTTATTAGAGTAAAATTTAGTGAAGAATGATTATACTGTTTAGCAATTTCCTAGCGAGTAGCTAATTCACGCAGCATGCGAGTTTTGTACTTGTTGATATACTATAATTCCCAAACTCCGTTTTGGTGAATACTCACGCAACAACAGATGGTACCAAAGTGTATGGCTGCACCTTCCAATATCTGGAAGACTTATACCTGGATGATGATATCTCCTCTTACTTTTCCCCACAGTCTAATGGAAAAAAGCTGGTATCAGTCAAGAAATCCTAAATTAAACTAATGGCATTTCGTCACCACCATGAAGAAAACGTGAACTAATTCTGATGTGTGTTCATACCCTCAAACTGTCTCCTTGACTTGAATGCGACTGGATCATAAACTTACACCCGACCTAAAAATAGAACGCTCATATTCATGGGAGGTTTCATACATTCTTCCAGAAAATACTATGCTCTGGATGTTATACTTGATATTTATATAAGTTAAAGATTGCAATATTTTTGTCATATCTGTTTCTAGTGCTACCCCAATCTTAACTGTTCGTCTTCTATGAAATTCAAAATTATATATACGGTCTTGAAGGTATCTACTTTACCACAACGGTACAGTCAGACCATTCCATTGTTTACGTTTCTTTTTACAGAGGCATATCAATTCCTTATAGATCTTTTAATTCTAATTTTATTGGGAACCCTAGCAGTATAGCCCGGCCTTGCTCGGGTGTAATGAAAGCTTATATATATATATATATATATTATCGATTTTCTACACTATTGTAAGAACTGCAACCTTGAAACTTGTGAATATCGTTTCTTATGTCTTTGTCTATGAGTGTATTAAATTTGATTAAAATCGGACCACTACTTCTATCACCAGATTTTTTCGATTATCGATATTTACCGGGGGTACCTCGACACAAAACCTAGCTAGGAACACTCCCAGACGCTTATAGTACAACTGTGCAAATTTTCAAGAAAATCGGTTCAGCCGTTTCAGAGTCTATAGGTAACGGACATGCACACACACACAGACACACACACATACACACAGAGACAAAGTTCCATTTATAAATATGTTTAGATTAGAAATTTCATTAGCAAAAATTTATTGCTGGTAATACTTTTTTACAATGAAACTGTATTACTGTCATTTTTATTATAAAAATAAATTTTAAAAAATTTTGTATGGTTTTGGCTCCAGTTTGGAGGTTAACTATTTGCCCATAGCTGGAATCCTAACAGGTGGTACCACTCGGGTTAAACAATACCCAGGAAGAACATCAATTAAGACGTGGTTCAACAGTCCTTAAAACCTCGCTTGCTGCCGGATGTAATTTATCGTCATAACCAGGACGTCGGACGTATCAATTTAGACGACTGTTATAAACAATATAGTATACAATTTTGGAATAGAGATTTAGCAATGTATTTCTCACAATAGATTTATCTCATTAATTTATGTTATGGTACCCTATTTATAGTAATGCACTGTTCCTCCGTCAATAAATACTAACCTGTGTGACTTCCGGGAGGCACTCTAGAGGTAGTCGTAAGGCCGTCAAGAGACAGTCAAGACGCAGCGTATCTATATAGTTCGGGCGTACACTTCTATTTACTGACTACTAACACTCTTACTTGTATAAATGTTATATATTCTAATACACTAGTTGAACCTACCTTTTTTTTCGTGTCTTTCTTCCTGGTTCGAACAGGCCAAAACAATTTAGTAGAGACGTCATCCAAAAATGTCCGGCTTCTGACATATATTTGGTAAGTCTTAGTTTTGTCTAAAACAATTTTATTCTTTCTTATTCCACGCTTCTTATCAATCGGTGATGTTTTAGCGAAGAAAGCAATAATAAAAGGCATCACAGAAAACAGTTAGAATCTAAAATAATGTAAAAAAAATTCTTAATCTTATGATTTAAATTAACTGAGTATAGTATTGAGGATGTGCGTTTTGGTGCAGTGGATATTTGCTCAGAATGAGAATCGGAAATCCGATTTCGAATTATACTTGAATATGTTGCATTAGCATAACCGCAAATATCATTGGATAAGGTATTAATCCGTCCCTTTCCCCCAACTATGAGACAAACAACAAGACGGATTTGATTCTATAGCCTTGGTTGGCAACAAGTCTACCACAGAAAATACGAGCAACCTATTGCTGGAAAAATTTCTGCCTAGCCTCTTTCGAGACATTATCGTTCAAGTATGTATCACGTATGGCACTTAACTGACTGACAGTATTAAGAGAGAGGAAAATTTCTTTGGAAAAAAGAAGAGAGTACTGGATTGTTATGCGATACTTGTCCTTCAATATAGTAGCGAATGCTGGACAATCTCATTGAATATGAAAGAAAGTGTTATAGGGATCACGCCTTTTTTACACATAAGAATGGACTCATCTGATGTGTACATATAATCCTGCATATAATCCTGCCTATACAGAGAACATTAGTGATTGTCAGTTGTAAAGAGTTGTTAAGTTGAGTAGTTGGACCGCTGATAGTTGATCAGCAAGAATATAGACTCATTACCCAGACATACTTCTTCACAACAAGATTGTATATATATGATTCCTAGAAACAGTATTCCTTGTATTTCTGAATGGTTTAACCCGTGTTCCAGTTTGTACATTTTCGTTCAATATAATTTACATTTTTATCTCCATATCTGTTTTTTGTTATTTATTATTTAGTGTGGCTTCTTAACGAGAATCCACAACAGAAACAGACCTGAAGGGACCAAAAGTGGTTCTACGGAAAGGTGCTGTTGATACGATAGACCGAACACAAATGCATTATTGGTATTTTCAAAAAATGTCCTGCTGGTAATTTCATTACAAAATGTATTGTTTTTAAATTTTTATAAAGATAAACACCTGGTATTATTGTTATAAAATGTTCTGATTATTTTTGGTGAGTTTCACTGTTTGCCAGTATCTGGGTGCCTAAAAGGTTCTTCTACCCCTTATCTTGGTCTATCTGGTAACAACAACAATTAAGAGCTGATTTCTTGCTCCTCAGAACTCCTAATCTACCGAGGTCTTTCTCTCGGATGATAATTTATCTTCTTACCCAGGACTATCAAAATAAAATCCAAGAACGTATGAAAAAAATACAGGTGGGTTGATTATGTTTTAAAATATTACGAAAATTTAAATTATTTGTTTACATTTAAAATTCGATTTGAAATTCAACGTTGTCGTTTAACCTAAATGTTTGCACTATTGGGAAAGAATAAATATTTAAAGCATCAATATGAATCGTAAAAATAATTTTCAGCTAAAATTTTATGAATAAAAATATAATTTGTCAAAATTTTCCATCAGTTATACAAACAGAATTTCGTTAATGAACGTTTATTTTGTGTATGGCTGATGTAAAATGTTGCAAAGAACGCGATATTTATGATGATGTATAATTAGATTCTAGCAGAATGTTCAAGGACGCATCCATGGAGATCTGACTCTTTTGAAACGCTTCACGTCAAACGAGCGGCAGAATGAAGACAAGAATTTCACAAAACGAAAATTGCTTTACGAACAAATTTATGTAAGAAATAAGCAAGCGTGAAAATTGAAAAAGATACGAATAAAATGACAAATATAATCAGCATTTTTTTTTATAGACAGCAGAAATATTTTGCCATTGTTCAAAGGTTTATAATTCGGCTTCAATAATGCGGACTCTTATGAATTCAAATTGAACAGAATAAAGTGGGCAAATGTTTTTTTTTCCTGAGGAAAATAGTCACTTTCATTTTGTGAAGGCGTGCGTATATGTTTATTGTGCATGTTTGTTTCAGTCTCTGTGTATGGGTGTATATAAGTGTGGCTCTCTGTGCATTTTTCTATGATAGTTGTTGTACATGTCTATGTATGTGTGCGTATGTGTATAGTGCGTATGAGCATGAAGTCTGTGAGTGTGGTTTATCTGTGTGTACGTCACCCATGTTTATATATATAATTGATTTTTTTTCAGTTTAACAAAATAGGTACATATAATTTGATTTTTTCGGTTTGACTAAGTTGTGTGTAATTTTTACAAATGCCGAAATAAATTCTGGATTTATACCCGTTTTCCACTCAATATTTCCTATTGCTCTCAATATTTTTCTGTTTAATATTTTCTATTGATAAGTTATTTTCAGGGATTGTCCTCTCTTTTTTTAATGGTTTTCTATTTTTCCTATATACCTACATATATATATATATATATATATATATATATATATATATATATATATATATATATTCGATTTTTATTCGATTTTTATTCGATTCTCAATAAACTTCACACAAATATTCTTCAGACGCCCAGTCAGGTCATGGGCTACTTATTTTTCAATTTCTCCCCGATATCGGAAATCAATACCCCGATATCCGATCAGGTCTGAGCAAGATCAGGATTTCATCTTTTTCATCGTGGTTCTTGCTGCAGAATTTGCACTAACTTGGGAAAATTATTGTTTTTAGTATCAAACATTAATAGATTTTCTTTGACAACTCATTTTCCCCGATATCGGACATCGATACCCCCGATATTCTATCGAATCTGGTCAAAAACCGATATTCAGCCATTAATATGGCTCATTTTCTCCAATTTCAATCCTGATGGGTACGTTAAGTTTTCATGGACTTCCTTAGGTTAGTTTATCATTGGATGACTCATTTGACTCCCATATTGGAAATCGATACCCCGATATCATTTCGAATCCAATCAAAAGCAGGTTTTCAGCTCTTTTATTTTGTTTTTTTTTGCTTCAGATTCTGCTCTAAATAGGTATAATTATAGTTCTTAGTCTTACCCATGATACCATTAATCCACAGGACTTATTTAGCCTTCAAAATTGTTTGCGACGGAAAACTTATTTGACAGCGATAACGGAAAACAAAATTTGATTTACATCCATTCATTTTTCTTTCAATTTATGGATTCGCTTTGACTGAAAAAACACTATTGCTTCTTAGTCTTTTGTGCCAACGTCAAAAGAGTCTAAGCGCCAGGACCTTGGATTAATTTTAAAGGTTTCATTACACCCGAGCACCTCCGGGTTATTTTCTAAAATATATATATATAAATGCATAGACAAAGACATAAGAAACTATATACAGAAATTTCAAGGTTGCAGTTCTTACAATAGTGCATAAAATTGATAATATATATATATATATATATATATATATATATATATATAGAGAGAGAGAGAGAGAGAGAGGTGTGTGTGTGTGTGTGTGTGTGTGTGTGTGTGTGTGTACTTCTAAGATAAGATAGTGTTTACATTATTTACATTGTTAGGACTGTTGTCCATGTCAACTATTGCTTTATTAATATTCACGACGTTCCAACCGTTTTACGCTTCGACCTTCTTCAGGTGACTGAAATTTCGAACCGAACGCATCATTCCAATCACTGTGGTATATAGGTCTCGTTTCATGAACCATGCTACTTCCGGATGTTATCTCTATTTTATCTATTTTAACTCTCGAAGTTATTTGTTCATCACCGATGTAGCCATGTAGTGAACACGGAACTCTTTGGTTCAAATTACTGGATCTAACTAACGCTTTTAGATACTTTCTAAGTATTTCTCACTCTTTACCTCTCACTCTCTGTCTGTCTTTCAGTATATATATATATATATATATATATATATATATATGTGTGTGTGTGTGTGTGTGTGTGTGTGTGTGTGTGTGTGTGTGTGCAGGGCAGTGAAAAGGCACTAAGCAACAAAAAGTGCTCAATACAACCACGAGGAAGTAGAGCAAATATACATTTACGATTTGTTGGGATCCGTATCACATTACCCAAGTTTCGGCGGTAAGGACTCTTCAGGTATAGACACGGAAAACCAATGGGTTTCGTCCCTAAATATAATAATATATATCGGGCTTTTTCTGTTTGTTATGACCGATGTTTATATATACATATATATATATATATATATATATATATATATATATATATATATACACACATGGGCGCATGGGTTTGTCTACGTATAAATGGATAGACAAAGACATAAGAAACGATATCCAGAAGTTGCAAGGTTGCAGTTCTGACAAATTGTGCAGAAAATTGATAATATATATATAAATATAAAAGGCAAGATGTTTGTGTGTGTGTGTCTGTTTATCTGCCTGAATGTCTATATTTTTTTTTTCAGCCCTTTTATTTTAATTTTTGCTTCGGGTTTGGCTCTAACTAGGTATAATTGTAGTTCTTAGTCTCAGCCATGATACCATTTACTCAGGGGACTCATTTAGCCTTCAAAATTCAGTATACGACGAAAAAATACTGATTTGATATCGATACCAGGAAATCAAAATTTGACTTTTATTTCAGTCTACGGTTTTGCTTTAACTGGAAACAACTATTGCTTTTTAGTCTTTCGTGCCAAGGTCTAAAGGGTCTGAGCTGCAGGACCATGGATTAGTTTTAAAGTCTTCATTAGACTCGAGCAATGCCGGGCTATACTGCTAGTATATATATATATATATATATATATATATATATATATATTCTTTTTTATGCACGTATATATGCGTGCGTAATTTTTCAGTATGAGTGTTATTGCATGTTTTGTGTGAATTTATGCCTATAATTTTCGATAAGTATTTCCATTCATGTGTTTTTTTTTCTGTATATAATGCTTTCTGGATTTTTATGGCGCGTACGTATTCTGTTTTCTTGCTTGTGATTTTTAGATGGCATATATTTAATTATATTTTTTGTTTATGCTTCGAATATGATTGTGTTTTTAATAGTTATTATTTATTTCAGCAATTAAAAGCTTATCAAATTCAATTATATCAGAGTTTTATTGCATTTTTTATTTTACTCGTCGGAGAAGATTTTTGGATAATGATTGCAAACTTAAAATTAAAAAAAATATATGATTTATATTCTACAATGAGTTCTTCGTTGAACAAATAAAACAAAAGTTAGACATCAATATAAAATTTATCAAGATTTCATGGATTTACGTGGAGCGGGGGTAACAGAGGTAAAAATAATTTTCGTGAAGATTTAAAAAAATAATAATCTAAAAAATAATTTCATTCATTTTTTAATGAGTACTGATAGTTTCATTAAAATCTGACAATTATTTGATTTTTGCGCGAATTTCAAATTTAATATGTTTGTCATCGAAAAAAGTGGGTGATACAATTATTACGTTTCCATTTTAAAACAGTCGTAATGTTTTTTTAGCCGCTAACTCAAATCAGAACAAAACTTTATTACAAAATTTCCAAAATGTTAGAAGAGATTAAAATTTTTTTAAAAATAATTAAAGTTACATTAAAAGCTTCTGTGTCTATTGTAAACAAAAGACAAACTGAGTAATGGCCAAGTGTGTAAAGAGGCCAAACATTTTCGTTATTAAGTCGCAGGATACGACAACAAACCTACCTATTTTTACTATATTTTTACACACACATAATTTTTTTTAATCGTATCACCCCGAGCAAGGCGGTAATTCCACTGATGTGCAGGGGGCTACATAAGGGCAAAAAGATTAAGTAGAAGAGAGTGAAGAGAAAGACGAACCAGTTAGAAAGGAGCAAGAGAAGGATGGGAATACAGGTATGACAGTTGCAAAGTTGGAGAGAAAGGAAATATATATATATATATATATATATATATATATATATATATAGGGTCGGAAAGAAAGAACTACAGTCAAGTGGTTAAGAGATGAGTATTGACATTGCATTTGAATTCCTGGAGGTTGTAGCCGTCAGGAAAGCAAGAATATGGAAGCGAGTTCCACAGGCGGGGAGTGCGAGAGAAAAAGCTACAGGAGTAGAATTGTCTCTACATTTGGTTTATCTAACTGTGAATGGATGGGGCCCAGTTGCTAATCTGGTTGCACGAGTAAACACCTGTTACAGAGGCATCAGTGACTTAGGTTCGTTAGAGATAGAACAGACAAAGGGAGGCCACATCTCGTAGGTGGGGAAGTGTCTGTAGTCGAGCCGCCAAGTCGGCACCTATCACATTAGTGATTCTCCTTTGGAGCCTGTCAAGAACACTGAGATGAACAGCAGGGGCGCCTGACCATATATGGCAGCAGTAGTCCATACACGGACGAATGATGGATTCAGGCGGGAAAAACATTCTGGCCTGACACAGTGACCCAACCTTCTTAGCAGTAGAATTAGCTATGGACTCAATGTAGTGGTTGCATTTGAGATCAGAAGGCCGATGAGGCGCAGTGTATTACTCTCTGGGAGACTCGCTTGGTCCATGCTTATGGGAGGCAGGAGAGGTTGCCTGTGATAATTGATAGACAACAGCTTGGTCTTAGATGCATTGAATTTGACAAGCCACTTCTTACCTCAATTCACCACAAAATGTATATCCATCTCAAGGTCAGCAGCGAGATTGTGTTAGTCCGCCACGACGGGTTTCTTACTGTAAATTGTGGTGTCATCTGCGTACATGCCTACTTGGCTCTTGATCTCGTCTGGGAGGTCATTTATGAAAATAAGGAAGAGACACACAGCTTAAGCTGCTGCTGCTGTTCCTACGGTAATGATATAGACTTTCTCCTCCTACTCTCTCAATCTTTACTACACTTCCGTTTGGCAAAGGTGAGAAAAGGTTGAGGAGAGTATCGTTTAAAAAGATAATGGGAAAGGAAAAGCTCCTATAGAGAGTAAGTGTCATAACAGAGGGACGAACTAAGTAACTAAGGAAGGAACGAACACAATTATAATATGATCCTTAGTACTTCTATCTTTATTATGATTATTATTAGTAATGTTTCTATTATGCATGATATATTCTTACTTATTCACTCACCTCTAAAAAGTCGTATTTTTTATTATATATTTAATGTTTCATTTTAATTTTTAATTTTTTTTATAGTTTTTTATATTTTTTTTATTTGTAAAATCTTTTAATCCTTAATTATTCTAGGTCTCGAGATTGTAATTTTTTTAGTACCACGCTATGATTACTAGAATAATATAAGACTATTACCATTACTATTAAAGTTAAATAGAAAAACTAACAATCATTTGTCGCGCGGAAATTCAAACCCTTAAGCTTTAAATTCCAAACTCCTATATCATACAGCTAAAACGGTCAACGAGCAGCTCGGGTCAAAGTTCAACACTTTCACCAATGAAGATTTTTGTATAGCTAGATCGAAGACGTTGCCCAGAGCTGGAATCAAATAACTTAAGCTAACCCCCTTCCCTTATCCTGTTATTCTATCTTTCCTTCTCTCTCTTTTCTATTTCTAATATTTATTCTTTTCTATCCTTTTTCTATCCATCGTCTGAACAAATTTAAAACATTCACTGTTGTATGAATTCGGTTTTGAAAAGCGGCTGGCACCGCGAAGTACCGAATTACCAATGGAAAAAAAAAGTTTCCTGATTATAATATTATGTTAAATTTAGCAATAAAATTTAACATTGTGTCCGCTTTGGAGTCTGTCTCTATTGGAACATACATTACCAAATTTCAAGGATTCTACTCTATATATATGTACGCATCGCTCATTCAGTAAATGTGGGGCGCGTATAATGATAATATACACGCTAGAAATCTGCCATTTTCTACCGAACACTTATAGCCCAGAGGTAGAATCGCAGACTGACGCCAATCTTGGGTTAAAAAGCTAATCGTACTGATGAGCCGTGATACAGCGAAACAGATCTGTCTGCGGATGACTATATATATATATATATATGTATTTGTAACAATAAATATGCATATAAATATATATAAACGCAAGTGCACAGATATACGTAAATATTTGTTCTGGTGTTAATAAAATAGTGCTCGATGTAATATAACATACCTATAAATTATAAAATAATAAATATACTTATTATACTACATCTACAGCACGACTCTTCCGAACCTTGCTATAGACACAGGATAATAATTATGTTTATTACTATATACTTTCATCCAATTCGACATCGTGGATTTCTACCCATCCATTACAGAAAATATATTAAATGAGGCTATACAACTGGCACAACAACATATAAAAATTACAGACGAAGACATTAAAATAATCATGCACTGCCGCAAATCTCTACTATTCCACAATAATGAACCACGGACAAAAAACAAAAAACAAAAAAAAACAAAACAAAACTACGACTTATTCGATGTAACAATGGGTAGCTACGATGGAGCAAGACATGCGAATTAGTAGGCATACCCATTCTTTCACACCTAGCCAGAATCCTTTAGAAAAAGGACACGGGGCTATACAGAGATGACGGAATTATCCTGATAAGAGAACCCAATGGTCCCAAATTAGATAGATTTAGGAAAAAATATTAAACGCTCTAAAATCTATTGGATTCAAAATAGAAATAAAAGCAGGTATTAAAACAGTAAACTTCCTAGATGTCACCCTTAACTTGGACAACAATACATATGAACCATACAGAAAAGATGATGACGATCCAACTTACGTACACACATCCTCCAACCACCCACTTTCAATCATCAAACATATAGCCATATCAATCAGCCGCAGACTATCTGAAAATTCATCTAACATACAGATTTTCAATAACAAAAGAACACCATACGACGAATCACTAAAGAAATGTGGATACAAACAACAACTACAATATACAACTCCGCAACGAAAAAGCAAAAAAAAAAGAAAAAGAAATATCATCTGGTTTAATCCACCATACAACAAAACCGTCAAAACAAACATAGGTAAGATATTCCTGAATTTAATAGAAAAACACTTCCGGGTGACAAACCGATTAGTAAAAATATTCAACAAAAACAACGTCAAAATTAGTTACAGCTGCAAAAAAATTATTGCATATATAATAAAAAGCCACAACAAAAAATAAACAAACTACAATAATGCAATCGAAGAAGCTAAATGCATCTGCAGAAACGGAACTACATGTCCACTCCAGAGAAATTGCCAGGAAACAAACATAGTATATAAGACAAGGTAAGTGCAAACAACAACACATGTACTACATCGGTGCCACTGAGGGACCACTTAAGAAAAGAAATAACAACCACAATCTTTCATTCTCCAACAGAAAATACTTGAACAGCACTATACTATCAACATACGTATGGCGTTTAAAAGACAGAAATATTTCACCAACAATAATCTGGAAAATACTGAAACAAGCACCTGCCTACAACAAAATTACAAACAATGCCTACTTTGCCTACATGAGAAAGTAGCAATTATATCTCATACCCAACAAAAGAACTTACTAAACACGAGATCAGAACTAATTTCCAAATGCAGACATGAAAATAAATACCTATTATCACAAATTATACCAAACGGATAAAAAAATCACACGTCTCTGCCATAGTAAAATTAATACACCACAAATAAACACTAACAAGCATTACAAATTAGAATTTCTACCATTTAAATATACGCAACCACAAAAAAAAACCCCAAAAAAACAAACAAACCAATAACCGGCGTTAAAACAAAAAATAACAATACAGCCTTAAATAAAATAATAGCAATTCCTACCTATCATAGTTTCACACAGAACCCGTCAAAAGTACATATGTACGTACGAGAAATCGACAACTGTCCACGCGTTGACATCGCTACACTATTCGAATATACCAACCGCAACGGCACACATATACATATATATACCGAACCCCGCACGATTCGCATATGTATGTTTATGCAAGCCTCAATGAGCGAACGCGTGTGCGTGTGTGTGTGTTCTTGTGCACGTTAATGGGTGTACAAATGTATATATATATCATGACGACAGATTTCCCCAACTTTCACAAATCAAATGTCTGCGTCTGTCATGACGACAGATTTCTCCCACTTCCACAAAAATACACGAATATACGCGACCCTACATATAACCAATTTTTAAAAAAATAATCAGTTTGTCTGACGATTGCAAGAGCGTGAAACCCAGGGTTACAAACTCACACCTATCTATATGAATATGTCTGCTATTGAGCGCTTTTAAATAAATATATACCACGCATATATAATATGTAAACAATATAATATATATAACAAATTGCATATGTATATATTGATATTTATAATTATATACATATATTGATATTTATAATTATATACATACACTTTTCACATATAATTATATACATACACTTTTCAGGCATACATATATATATGTATATATATATATGTGTGTGTGTGTGTGTGTGTGTGTGTGTGTGTGTGTGTGTGTGTGTGTGTGTGTGTGTATGTGTGTGTGTGCGCGTGTATGTGTGTGTGTGTGTGTGTGTGTGTGTGTGTGTGTGTGTGTGTGTGTGCGCGTGTATGTGTGTGTACAAGTAATGGACAGAATAATGGGAACAACTAGTACCATAATAGCATAATTTAGAAAATTTGATTAAAATTTCAAAACTTATCTATTTTTATGTTTGTTGATTTTTGTTAATAATACTTCATGTTTTGTAAAATTATTGTTTCTTTTTTACAAATATGATTTAGATAAGTTTATTATAATCAACAGTCAGTAATATTTAAGAATTTCAAGTGATCAACTTCACTCTTTGTTTCCGGAACTGTTTTCCGCTGAGAAATACCATCTTTAAAGATGACAATTCAGCCATTCATACAGATACATTTGTAGCTGAATGACACGAGCAGGATTTTAGTGAAGCAGGACATCTTATCAGGCTACTGCAGTCCCCAAATCTCAATATCAATAAAAATATATGATTCATTTTACCAAAAAAATAGAGAAGTCGATATCCTCCACCATCGTAGTTAAAACAAATTGGAGGCTGTTTTAGCTGGAGAATGAATAAAAATTCAAAATCTGTACGAGTTGATCCAACGCAGAATTCTAGCTGTAATTATTGCCAAAGCCATATTAAAATTTGCCTGAAATTTCAAGAGGTTTTAAATATTTTGTACACTCTTATATATATATATATATATATATATATATATATATATGGTGGGCCATAAGTCGCGCACCAAAGCATTTAAAACAATTCTAATAATAATAAACGTTATTTTATGAAAACCAGGCTTAAGTAATGAACTGAGAAACACGTTATACACGTTATACCCAAGGAAAGGAAAAAATATTTTACTCCACTGATTTTACATTGCTTCATTTCACTTCACGTAATTTTGGTGCGCGAATTATGGCCCATACTCTATATATATATACGTATATTTGTTTGGATGATTACATGTACATCGTTTCTATTGTATGCTACTGTGTATATTTCAGCATTTATCTTTTTTTATTTGTTTTTGCTGCACCCATTACACGAGGTGTTGCTGTTTTACATATAAAAGGAAATTAGATTCGGTGTCAAATATAAGATTTATAATGAATGCGAATGAGAATGTTCGTTTCGTTTTCGGTTTTGTCATGAGATTATAAAAGATTTGCATTCCAGGTGTTTAAAAAATGCGAGCGTCTAACATACAATAAAACAAAAAAACTATCTCAATTCATGAATTTACTCTGCCATTTCATCTCCTTATCATGCAAGAACAGTTATCATATGGGGTACTTTATTATTATTATTATTATTATTATTATTATTATTATTATTATTATTATTCGCACCATTTTCTGGAAACTCATATTAACACACACAGACACACACACACACACACACACACACACACACACATATATATATATATATGCCATGAAGCAATGATGCATATATTTTATATATTAACAGACAGTAATGAGTATATCAGTGAGTTAAGTGTCATATGTGATACACGCTTTGGACGATCATGTCTCGAAAGAGACATGACTGACTGGGCAGACGATTATCCCGCAGTAGGTTTTCATTGCTTTTTGCGGTAGACTGGCTGCCAGACAAGGTTATTGAACGCAATCTGACTTATTATTTAACCCAAAAATGGAGGGAAGAGACTGATTAATACCTTTGCCAAGGGTATTTGTGCGTAAGTGAATGCAAGGAATTCAACTGTAATTCGAACTCGGTTTCCGATTTGTCGTTCCGAGTCGCTGCACCACAACACACATCCATTGAGTATATATTAAGACAAAATAGAGGAAAGTTTACTTATGACGCTTTTCATCCGTAAGGATTTCATTATACTGTTTTTGTTGAAATTGTTAGGACTAAACATGCGCATGCACGAGAGATTCAAATAATTTCATACACTACCGGCCATAATTATTAGGCCACCCCAGTTTTTTTTTAAATAAATTACGTATTTCACAATTTTTTTATTATTTATTGCCAAATGAAAATAGAATGGTTCTTTTGTTATTATTACTTTGCAAAGGTTTTACAAGGCAAGGAAGCAAAGATGGAATTATAGAGGCTTTTTCTTTTTCCGTTTGTAGTGGAAGTCCATTCTAGTGAAGTGTAGTTGTAAATTGTTGCAGATTAACGGAATTTGGCCTTGTGGTAGATAGCCCACTATGAGTCATAAAATGATTATAAAATCAAGAAAAGTAATTTGAGTTGAAAATAACATTTATATATACACATATCAATTAATGTTTTTACATTTAAAGCAATACTTGAACATAGGTCTAACGGACGTTAAATGTTCATGACAAATATAATGCTGAAAAAGATAATTAGTGTGTAGGAGGGTGAGGAACGGAGGTATGTGAGGAATGTATTTGAAGTAGTAGCTCCTTAGGTCAGTAAGTACTTTTGAGACAATTGAGAAGGAAAGAGGCAAGCCTAAGTCAAGGGAATATTAATTACACACTTTTTTTGGTCTCTGCCTGGTCTGTCTGCTGGGTGCTTTTTGTCTCGGCTTTTTATATCTGCTTTTTGGATCAAAACAGCTCGTTTTGGGATTTCACACTTGTATTTGATTCTGAGCTTCCCATTGGCTTGTAAATAAAATTCGCGTAGGCTCGCGAAATAGAAATTTGACATTTGATTAATTTTTATTTTTCAACCGGAACATCTGCGCGAATACACCTGCGCAGAGCCGACTTTTGTTCATTTGCTTTCTGGTCGTTATAGAGAAAACATCAGGTCCCTCGCTTTTACTCGGTGTCAACACAAAATCACCATAAATTTTCTTCATTCTTTCATTAATGAAACTGCAATATAGAAAATTATTAAACATTTATAAATGCATATAATACACATATTATGGTGCAATATTAACAAAAGAACCATTCTATATATTCATTTACAGTTATTCACTTGGCAATAAATACTAATAATAGTATGAAATACATCATTTTTTAAAACTCTGCAGTGGCCTAATAATTATGGCCTGTAGTGTATATAGAGTTGAATATATGGATCGTAATGCGACGATGTTAAAATGAAGAAAAATAAATAAATAGGAAATATATTTCTAACATGTTCCACTTTTCTTAAAGCTTTATCAGAGACTGAGAGAAAAAAAAAACCAAAAAAACAAACAAACGAAAACGTTCCTCTACCTGTGCGCGGAAATATAAAGATATGTAAACAAATTACTATCCAGTATTTCTTCTCTTTTCATAACACATTCTAAAGCAAAAGCTCAATTAATCCATGGGTCATTTATGAGTGATGTTTACGCTTACCTCTTTTGATATATATATATATATATATATATATATATATATACGCGCTAAAAGTCTTCCTCCTTCTACCGAGCGGCCATAGACCAGAGGTAGAATCGCCGACTGAAGCCAATTCGGTCTGGTTTCAATCCTGAGTTAAAAGCAATTGGAGTCTCACCGTACTGATGTGATACAGTGAAACAGTTCTGTTTGAGGATGACTATATATATATATATATATTATTACACCGCCATTACTAATCACTACTACCGCTTTACAATAACTATTTGCTACCACAACTTCCGCAGTAAAATTAATACCACCACATAAAAACTAACAATCGATACAAATTAGAATTTCTACCATTTAAATATGTGCAAACACAAAAACCAAGCTAATAACTGACTTTAAAATAAAAAATACCAATCCAGCCTTAAATAATTAAAAATAATAGCAAATTTTACCTATCATAGTTTCACACAGATCCCATCATACGTACATATGTACGTACGAGAAATTGACAATTGTCCGCGCGTTGACTACACTATTTGAATACACCAACCAAATGTGTATGTATGTGCGCAACGTCACAAATACATATATGTGCCAAAACCCATACGGTTCGCATAGAGTTATGTTTATGTGAGCCCCTGTGTGCAGACATGTGTCTGTGTGTGTGTGTGTGTGTGTGTGTGTATGTGTGTATGTGTGTGTGTGTGTGTGTGTGTGTGTGTGTGTGTGTATGTGTTTTCGCACGTGAATGGGTGTACAAATATGTATATATGTCTGCGTCCTTCACAACGACAAACTTTCCTCCCACTTTTACAGAAATACACCGATATACGCGGCCCATTGCCAATTTAAAAAAAAAGTAATCAGTTTGTTTGGCGATCGCAAGAGCGTGAAACCCAGGGTCACAAACTCACACATATCTATATGAATATGTCTGCTCTATCACTGATATTGAGCTCTTTTAAATAAGTACTACGCATATATAATATATAAATAATATAATATATATAACAAATTGCATATATATATATATATATATATATATATATACATATTTATAATTATATACATACACTTTTCACATTTTACATACATAATGATATGCGCTAAAAGAACGCCCCGTGGCCCAGAGGTAGAGTCGCCGACTGACGCCAAACCGGTGGGGTTTCGAGCCTGGGTTGTGCAGCAATCGGAGTCTAACTGTACAGATGAGCTGTGATACAGCGAAACAGATCTGTCTGTGGATGACAATATATATACATATATATATATATATATATATATATATATATATATATAAAGTGAGAGAGGGAAAAATAAAGAGAGAGAGAGAGAGAGAGAGGAAAATTTTCAAAAAATCACTTTCCACTTCGGCGATATATACATGTGTATATAAAATTAGTTAATTTTTGATCATAATTAAATTTGACCGGTAATCAGTTGTATTAAAAATGATCAATACAATTATACTGTAGATCTTTTGAATATTTTTCATTTGAAAATAATTACCGAAACTTTTCGGTATCTTTAGGCGATTTACAATAATTATTGTAAATCGCCTGAAGATACAAAGAGATTGAAAACTATGTTGCGGAAATAACTCATTTCTAAATGATATATATATATATATATATATATATATATATATATATATATATATATATATATATAAAGGAAAACTCAACACTTCCTTTAAATTGGTTATAAATTATAATTCATTTCAATGAGCTAAATTAGCTCATTTCATCAGACCACACAACATTTCTTCCATTTGGTACAAAAAATTTTACCTAATAAGCAAACTAATTTTTTTTATCATTCTCTTCTTTAACTGAAGAGAAAAATAGAAAAATTAAAAAATAAGGAAAAGGAAAAACAAGAAAAAGGAAAAGAGAGCCAGGACAAAGACATTGGCGTGAGATTAGCTGAGCTGATCTTGTTGGATTATTCTCGCCGTTTAAGGACATCTATCTATCTATCTATCTATCTATCTATCTATCTATCTATCTATCTATCTATCTATCTATCTATCTCTTTTGGTTAAACATCCTACAGGTTTTGATGTTAAAATATTCGCCGACTTATTTAATCTGGTTTGACATTCGGGAATGTTTTCGCTCGTCCAAGAGTCTATCGACTGGAAAATGAAGAATAGTAAACTTCTCTGCAAATATGGCATGTGTGCTTTATTTTCAACCTGACCTGACTTTTGTAAAGATAGAGAATATAATGATTATTTAGGTACTTATTAGAGCAGTAAATTGAACAAAACAGTTCTGTTCATCAAAATTGGTGATATTTCAGTGCCTGATCGGTGATGATTTGTCTTATACGACATGATTGTCAGCAAACGTAGCATTAATAACGTACACAACACAGACGAAACAGTGCTGATGGCAGATTAAAAATGAAAACTGGCGAAACTAATAAACATGATTTTCGAGAATGTTTGGTTGAAACTACGAATAATTAACTGTAAAAAAGGTGAGGGGGATAAAATGCAATATTTGTCAACAACAACAAAGATAATAAACCGGGCAAAGCCTAGGTTACATACTGAATCTTGGCCAGTTAAATGCTATACTTGATACACCCTTGGTGTTCATGTCTCGAAAGAGACATGGCTGACTGGGGAAAAGATTTTCCTGCAGTTGTTGACATTTACTTTCTGCGGTAGACTGGTTGACAACCAAGGCTATAAAACCCATCTGTCTTGTTCTGATAAACTGAATATGCCAAAATTAAACACATCTTTATTGGTTAGTAATATTTTGGGCGCACTGCACCTTTCTCACGAATCAGAATGTCATTGCATCCTGGGTATAACGATAAATTACATCCGGCATCGAGAGGATTTGGGAAGCGTTGATCCGTCTCCTAATTTCTGTAGTTCCCAGATCCACCCTGACCCGGGGTGGTAGCATGTGTTATGGTCCCAATTATATCCAAATAGTTAACAACCAAACCTGGATCAAAACACTATGAAAGTATAGAAAATACAATTCTATTCTAAAAATTTGATACTATTGTAAAAATACCAGCCTTGCATTTTTTAAATAAAAACTGTCAGAATTGAAATTTGTGTAAAAAAAATGTAAATGTGCACCTTTCTCACAAATCAGAATGTCATTGCATCCTGGGTATAACGATAACCTACATCAGGCATCGGGAGGATTTGGGAAGCGTTGATCCATCTACTAATTTCTGTAGTTCCCAGGTCCACCCTGACCCAGAGTGGTAGCATGAGTTATGGTCTCAACTATAATCAAATAGTTAACAACCCAAACCTGGAATCAAAGCACTATGAAAGTATAGAAAATACAATTCTATTCTAAAAGTTCAATGCTATTGTAAAAATACCAGCCTTGTATTTTTTTAATAAAACTGTCAGAATTGAAATCTGTGTAAAAAACAAAATGTAAATAATGATAACCAGCAATCCATTGTTGTAAAAGAAATTGATAATGATCCTAGAAAAATTAAGTTTCAGCACTAAATAAACCATAAAGATTTCATACACCTCTAAACCAAAAATATCCCTACTTTCTAAAAATGTTCGAATCACAAGATTCATTCGAAATAATACAGCTTTGTGCAAATTGACTGAAACAAAACAAATAATGTCTTCCTAGGATTTTTCGTACTATCCCTGATCCTGTATACGTCGTCTCTGAAGTATAACGCCTAGTTCTGGATGACAACGATGATGATCGTCTTGGCGGATAACGATTAACAAGAACACGAATATATGAAAATATAAACATATTTTTATTCTTCGTCGCTGACGGTTGTGTAGAATAGATTAAGAAAGAATCACGTACACACGAGAGAGTCGTCGAAAGTCGTCGACTTGCGGGAGTTGTCTTCTCTTTTTCTCTAGTTTGTGCGTTTTCTCGATGTTCCTTGTATCTTCTCTCGGTGCACTCATTTTCGACTTATATAAACTGAAATTTTTACGCATTCTCGAGTTTTCGCCTAATTGTGTCATGTATGACCAGACTCATCTTTCAATCATCTTCGCTGGCCACCACCCGTCCAGCCGGCTGCCTTTGATGTTTATCACACTTCTGTCGGTCACTCTTTATATTTTCTGCCTTTGATGTTGATTAAACATTTGTCGGTCCGGTTTGCATTTTCTGTACTGGATGTTAATCATACTTTTGGCGGTCACTGTTTTGATATGACTTATATTCCTCTCGGGTCACAGAAATATATTACAACATCTTGGCGTTGTTTTATTCTTCCGACTGCATTTTTCTTTTCGTTGTGAACTGATGGTGCCAGTTTTTTCTTTGCCTTGATGGCAAGTCTGACAGTTGAAAGGCTGAAACCAGCAATAACCGCGATCTCTCTGTAAGACAAGTCAGTGTGTTTGTGCAGCCTTACAATTTTCATACGCTTCTTTGGAACTAACGTTATCTGCGGACAATTGCTCTAGGACAACTAATCGATAGTCGGCTCAATAGTGTCTAGGTGCGTTGAAAATCTGATGCAAACACTGAAGCTGCAATAATTTTCAAGGCCACACAGATTTAATCATGCACCTCCAAAATAGGTTCATATTACTGCATATCAGTGCAAATTACTTAATTTGAGGAAAAAATAGATAGAAATTACACGCTGTCTGTCTCGTGGGTCTAAAACTAACCGTATGATGAAAGAATGGAAACTAAACAATTGTTTTAATTAATTTGCACAAAGGAAAAAACCTCATTCTTTACTATAATATTATATATACATTTACATGGATTATTTTTATAGAAGAGTTTTTCATTTCCACGTATGATGGTCTATAATAATACTTTTATTTTTAATCGTTTCACCCCAAGCAAGGCGGTACCGCTGCTGATGCGCAAGTGAAGTGAAAGACGAACCAGTTAGAGGGGGTGGCAGAGAAATGGCAAGAGGAGGACGGCAACACATGTTTGAAGAGAGTTGCGACGGCCAGAAAAGAAAAGATAAAAGAACAAGATATACGGGGTGATATAGAAAGGATAATAGATGGAAAATTGACATTGCATTTCAATTCCTGAAGGTTGTAGCCGTCAGGAAAGCAAGTATGTAAAAGGGAGTTCCATAGACGGGAAGTGCGAGAAAAAAACACTGGTGGAGTAGAATTGTCGCTTGCATTTGGTTAATTTAACTGTAAATGAGTGGGACCTTTTGCCAGTCTGGTTGCAGGAATACATTCTTATGATGGGGGCACCAGGGACTTAAGTTTGTCGGAGCAGAGGCCATGAAATTATTCGTAGACGTGACAGAAGGAAGCCACATCCCACTGGTGAGAAAGTGGCTGGGAACGAACTAATAAAAAACAAGATAAATTAAAACAGTTTTTCATCCCACTCCTGAAACTCTGATATTCCACCTTGGCGAAGTGCGCCCCGTTTGAGAACTTCTTAAATTGGTATCATCTAGTAAAATATATATCTCTAAAACACAGAAAACAAGCAAAGTATTAAAGAATCCTAAAATAAGCTTGAATGAGAACTGTGAATTGATATATATATATTAACTAGTTTTTATATGACTGAATGTTGGTCAATTTCGTGACTGACGAGTAAGATACTTGACACAGATAAAAAACAAATAGTGCCTAGATGTACCACTATCAACGAAAAAAAAAATCAGGGAGAAAACTTGTAAGTGAGCAGGCAACAAATATTAAGAGATCGCAAGATGACTCTTAGAAAAAAAAAAGCTTTCTGCTGAAATAGAATTTTAATATATGGTTAATTTCTCAAACGATGTAAAAAGACTTCAAGCGACGAAGATGTTCTTCAGAGAATGCAGATGAGACTATTGGCGAGATATGCGAGTAACGATGATTTAATGAATGTAGAAACTAAAATGGAACAATTGCTAACAAAAAAAAACAAAAAAACCAAATTGACAATTAATGGTATACAAGGTGAAGAAAGAACGCTTGGAGACTGTAACGCAAACAATTACTAGACAAGCAAAAAAAAGCAGAAAGCAACTTACAAGGCAAGATAGGTTAAACTGAAGGCATAACAAGGATGACAAAACAACTACGCTAATAGGGAAGTATTAATTCTGAGCAACAAACAGAATGTTCAGCTTGATTGATTCGTTGCTTACGGCTTATCAACTGTTTTCAAGTTATTTAAAGTTAGCAAATATTTTTATAATGTAAGAATGTTTGTTGACATAGTAATGATTCAGTCATACGAAAAGGAGAATATTTTGAGGACCCTAGATGACACGCCAGGATTTGTTATTGCACTCCACAACTTGAACAACATAAGGTATGCAGATGATACATTGCTGATTGCAGACACGGAAAGGAAACTACAAGACCTCCTACAGAAGGTATTGGTGGAGAGTGACAAAAAAGGACTACAAATAAACTTTAAGAAAACTGAATGAATAGTCATCAGCAAAAGGTGCAACCCAAAATTCCAAATATAGGTAGGAGATACCAGAATCAAGCAAGTACAAAAATTTAAATATCTAGAAAGTGTTCTAACAGGAGATTGAAAGTGCGACACAGAGATCCAAAGGCAAATGGGCAAGGCAAAGGACGCATTACAGAAGTTGAGTAAAGTACTAAAACACAGGAAAATTTCACTAGAAACAAACAAAAGAGTTCTGGATTGCTATGTGATGTCAGTTCTTCAATACGGCAGTGAATGCTGGACAATATCACCGAAAATGAGGAAAAACCTTGAAGCAACGGAAATGTGGTTCTACAGAATGATGCTGCGGATATCGTGGACCGAGCATGCAATCAACGATGATGTTGGAAAGAATGGCAACAAAAAGGAAATTAATACTGAGGATCAGGAATAGACAACTGAAGTTCCTTGGACATGCAATGAGGAAAGAGAGCTTGGAAAACCTGATATTGACAGGCCAGATAGAAGTAAAAAGAGACAGAGGAAGGCAGCGGATAACATATTTAAAGGGCGTGATCAAGTGGATGACAGAACGGGGGTTGCAAGGAGTAACAGGAGCAAACATACAAAGACCCACAAGAGCAAGGGAGACGTGGAGTAGCATGATCCCCTACGTCCTGAAGAGAGAGAGGACACATAGAAGAAGAAGAATACAAAAACACAGCCAGAAAGAGAAGAGGTGGATCCATATCTTTCCTAAAAATATTTGCGCATTAGTGTATATAACGAGACAAACCTATTGCGAACCATTATTCATTCTACGCCCCACACATCCAATCATGCATCACATGGTATTCCCAAGCAGCCACAAATCCCTATACTAACCAGAACCCAAGTTCGAATTCCAGTTGTATTCCTTGCATTCACTTACGCACAAATACCATTGGGAAAGTATTAATCCGTCTTTTCCCTCCAATTATTGGTTAAAAACAGGACAGATTGGGTTCTATAGCCCTGACTGGCAACTAGTCACCCGCAGAAAGTAATGGCAACTTAATGTAGGATGATGTTCTGCCCAGTCAGTCATGTCTCTTTTTAGACATGATCGCCCAAGTGTGAATCACGTATGGCACTTAACTGACTGACTGATTATCCGTTAAGTCCGGAAAGCAAATGAAATTTAAAAGGTGTGCATAAATATTTGGATTAAATCGTCAATAACATATCGAATATATGAACACAATTATTCCATTATATTCTATTCAGTCTAGTATCTGATGTTGGACGCTAGAGTAACAACTTTTCAGCAGCTGTGTTTTTGACCTTATTGGTCCTGAGCCTGACGATAAACTGCATCTGGCAGCAAGGCCTCTGATTGGGAAGATGTGAAGGAACATTGAATCAACTCTTAGTTGCTGTTGTTCTCAGGATCACCCTATCCCGAAGTCGTAGCACCTGTTAGGGTCCCTGCTATAAGTAAATAGTTAACCTCCAAACTGGGGTCAAAACACAATGAAAGTATAAAAATACCCACATTTTTGAAGGAAAAATATCTTCAGCAAAAAATTTTAATACAAAACCAGAAGACATTTTCAGTTTTCCAAAATAAAAAAGAATAAAAACAAAAAAAATCATTAAAGTCCGATTAAATCAACTTTCTCATTATAACCAAACATTAAGAAATACTCTTAAACCTCACCTTTTTGGCATTAAATAACCCACAGATGCTGATATGTCGTAAAACAAAACTCAAACTCAGAACTCGGCCTTATTTTCAGGCCTGCCATAATTGTTAATTCTGGTATCATGGATAAACTGGTTACTCCACTGCGGTCCTTTAGAAGAAGGTATCGTTGTATTAATTTCTAATTAATTAGTCCTATATAAATGTTTTTATTTTTTCCACTGAACCTTGAATATATTGTTCTCAGTGCCTGTTTATAGATTAAACTCTTAATTTACCTGTTTCAATATTTATATCAATTGCCGTAACATGGCAACATCTTGTAAAATAATGACAGTTTTTCGATTTTCTCTTAGACTTTATCCCAGGATTTGTTTGTTTTTTAACGGCATATCAAGTTTCTCATGGGTCAATTCTAAAATTTAAATTTCTTGGGAGTTTTGAAGTAAAAGAATATGATAAATGTTATTCTGATTTCGCAACTGAATACATGGTAGAAGATATTAGCTTTTATGCATATACATGTTTGTGTGGACAATATTAGTAGAGGAGTTGATGTATGTGTTTTATGTTGTAGCTATATTGAAGTCATATTTTGGAAATCAGTTTGATTTCTTTAAAAAATTGTAAGATATATGCATTTATGTTACGAAAGATTTATTTTATGTTAGTTTTTTTTTAATGCCGAATCTAAATCTTTTGAATACAAGTTTATGGCTTTAACTAAATATATTTTGAACGAAATTGTATATTCTTTCAATTCAGGTAAATTTTTGCTTTAAAATTTCTTGCTGATAATTATGCTATAAACATTTATTGTTGGTAATCATTTTGTATAATAAATTATTGCTGTTATTTTTTACTATAAATATGCATTTTAGACTTTCATAGTGTTTTGTTTCCGCATAGCTGGCACCCTAACTGGTGTTACCACCCCGTAGTCCAGTATCAGTGACTTTTATGGTATAGCCATCGCGAAAAGAGCCTTTCGGTCAATTAGTTTATGTAAAATTCAAGATACTTAAGTGGAATTAATATCAACATTTACTAGCCCCTGTTGGTCGGAAGCCAAAGCCAAGTTCTACGTTCAGGTCGAGTTTAATCCGGGCTCTTGTAAATAAATCCGATGCGACATACATCAAAACGGAATACTGATGAACTAATTACATATTCATTTGTGAAGGAAGTGGCTTGTCTTCAAGTGGAATAGGAAGGGACTAACAAGTCAAAAGTTTCGTGTTATAGGAAACGAGATACTAGGATTTTTGTGTAAACAGTGATTTGGAAGGAAGGTGAATGTAATATGGTTAAGTATTTTAAAATCAGTAGGATTCTTGAAAATTATTATTAATTCTTTTATTGTATGTATGTGCATTAAAATATCTTTAGCCAGGAAAAGAAAGAAAACTTTCATTCTAATTTGTAAATGTTTATTTTCCCAAAAATATATATTTCATTGACAATTTATTTATTTTTATTTTTATTTTTTTTATAAGCGTTTCACCCCGAGCAAGGCATGCCACTGCCACTACTGCGCAGGGGGCTACATAGAGTGGAGAAAGGATGATTAAATATAGGAAATGTCAGAGGGTGGGTGATAGGCGGGTAAGGATACCGAGAATGAGGGTTGGGTAGATGAGAGTGTTCTGAGAATAATTGGGAGTTAGGGTGATAGGAGGTGTCTATTGACCCTACATTTAAACACCTGGATATTGTAGCTGTCGGGAAAGCAGACTTGTGGAAGGGAGTTCCACAGGCAGGAAGCGCGAGAAAAGAAGCTGTTGGAGTAGAATTTACCGTTACATCTTATCTGTTTAACTGTAAAAGGGTGGGACCTAGTTGCTAATCTAGTATCTCGTGTAAATTCGTGCTTAGGCGGCACCAGTGATCTAAGTTCATCGGAGCAGAAACCATGAAAGAACTTGTAGAAGAGGCACAGGGAAGCCACATCACGCCGGTGAGAGAGTGGTTGCAGCCGGTCTGCCAAGTCAGTATCAACCACGTTACAGATCCTCCTTTGTATTTTGTCAAGAAGCCCAAGGAGAGCAGCAGGGGCACCCGACCAAATATGGCAGCGATATTCAATTCTCCAGTAGGCAATAGACAGATGTATACTCAGTGGAAGTTATTTATCAAAATTTAAACAATGATTTTCAGTTCTGCCACACACACACACACACACACACACACACACACACACACATATATATATATATATATATGCAAATGAATAGGAACAAAAAATAATTACAACGTTCAAAACATTAATTTAAAAAGAGTGCTCAGTATAAATATAGAGAAATTAATACTTATTATTAAGTATTATGTTAGAACATGTCCAAACTACAGACTACTACAAAATTGTACATTTTGTTTTGATATTGTAAAAACAATGTCTCATCAGGTAGTTAACAGACATTGTTTTTTCAATGTCAACACAAAATGTATAATTTTGTATTAGGTTGTAGTTTGCACCTGTGCTAATATAATAATAAATATTACATACATACATACATACATACATACATACATACATATATATATATATATATATATATATATATATATATATATAGATATATAATAAATGTAAACGTTATTTCAATGGAATATACATAATTGAATAAACATGGAATAAACATGGAGAATTATGGAAAAGCAAAATCCTCTGGTAGGCCCCAAACAATTTCTCCTGCATTGAGTAGGAGAATAAGACCGGTTGTTATGAAAGAGGGGGAACTTACTTCTAGTCAAATTAAGGCAGTCACAGATGCTGATTGCAGTCCCGTAACCATCAGACGACACTTAAGAAAAAAAGGCATGGTAAATAAAAAGCGTAAACAAATTCCTCGGCTGCTTCCACGTCACAAGTTGGACCGCTTAAAGTTTGGTCGTGAATACCAAACATGGGACGTTGGGAAAGTGGAAGAAAGTCCTGTTTTCTGATGAGAAAAAATTCAATCTCTGTGGTTCTGATGGCTTCCAACGATATTGGTATAACAAAAACAAGCCTCCTGAAATTTTCTCCGCACGTCATAGTGGTGGAGGGTCCCTAATGATATGGGGTGCCTTTTCTTACAGAGGGACGATGGTGCTCCATGTGATGCAGGATCGTCAGAGAGCGGCTGGTTGTGTTAACATGCTATAAAAGCATCATGAATGACGGAGGGCCATCGTTTGTGTGTGGATGGATGGTTATTCCAAAAGGATAATGCTGCAATCTATGCTGCAAGACGGACCTTGACCTTTCTACAAGAAAATGGGGTCCATCTCTTGCGACATCCTGCATGCTCACCGGACTTGAACCCAATAGAAAATGTTTGGGGATGGATGACAAGAGATTTTTATCGAAATGGCAAACAATATTCAACAAAAAATGAACTTTGTAAAGCCATCTTCAGAAGCTGGAGCAACATCCCCCGCACCTTAATGGAAACGCTTATTTCTAGCATGCACGACAGAATTTTTGAAGTCATCAAAAGCAGTGGAGGGAGACTTCATTATTAAATTTGGTTGTTAAATATTTTCATACACTTTTTGTACAATTTCGTAGAATTTTTGTCTCTGGTCTTATAATTTTGATTATGTGTAAATTGCCTCATTTTTAAAACTGTAAATTTCTAAATAAAATATTTGGAATGTAGCTTTTTGTTTCCATAACCTTTTAGATTGTAGTATAAAGTGGGAGGAGTTTAAAATTTATCCATAAATTTTTTTTTTAAAGATTTTTAAGTGGTCTTAAATTTTTGAACGGGAGTGTATTTAATGAGTGCTGTTGGTTATAATCTACGTGAACTGACTGTTCCAATTTTTATACAAAACCCAGAGATCGTTGCTGGGATTTTTTCTCCTAACCAATAAGTTTAGATCACTTTTCGGTCTCATCTGAATCAATTCCCGTCTTTATTGTATTGAATCCAAAACACTATGATCGCCTGTCTGCATTCCTTATTTATGTGTTAACCTCATTCTTATTTTGTGCACTTTTTGCTATATTACTTTTATAGTTTGCTTGGTTGATATTATATCTTCACTTTGTTGATATTATATCTCCACTTTGTTGATATTATATCTCCACTTTGTTGATATTATATCTCCACTTTGTTGATATTATATCTCCACTTTTGTTGATATTATATCTCCACTTTGTTGATATTATATCTCCACTTTTGTTTCTTTGTCTTGCTCTTGGTTATTTCAATTTTTATCAATTCTTTTGATTGGTATTTTTGTCATTCACATATAACCATAGCTATTTATTCAAAAGAGACATAGTATATATAGTTTCGTATAGAAAGCAGGACATCAAAGTGAATAAAGAGAACAAGTGCCACCAGGTCTGCCATTTATCATCAGCTAGGGCAAATGATTCTCAGGGAAAGCCTCAGACGATCTTCAGAGCTCTTAATCTATCCACTGCTACAATTTTAGTTCACTTTTGTACGCGTTTCGAGGCTTAATCAAAGAATATCGATCATTTACACGCTTAAGGTATTCAATCCATCTCCACCGAGTTCAGATTTTCGGATACCTGAGTTGTACAGTAAGGTTTGAAATTACATTTACTACAATAATCAGTTTACCATATTCTTCTTGCCTTCCGCATTATGTAAAACTAAGCTGAATGAACATCAACAAATGAATTAAGTAGGCCATTCATTCTGTAGATTATATTTTACATTTACTAATAAAAAGGCCTTATGTTTTAACAAGCTATATTTTGTAAATAACAGTTCAGTTTATACCAAGCTTTTAAATGGTGTAAATAGGAGACCTTTTTTGTAATAATATTTATTAATAATTTAAAATTTCTTAAAAGTTGAAGTTGGTCATATTTAAGACCGAAAGAGGAAAAATAAAAAAAGAGAATAATTTTAGTGCATTAATAAAAATTTTTTTCTTTATTTTTTCTTCAGACAATAGAACAATTCTCTGTTTAACCCAGAAGGCCGTTAGAACAGTCAAAGAAAATCTATAATTAAAAAAAGTCCTTAAGAGAGGGTTTTTATATCGATTTGTCTGACTATGTATATGTGTTTGAAAGATTAAATTATTATTATAGCAGCAGTAAGATATTTGCGTTGGCAAGGCACCAGATCTTTTCTTTTCAGTGTTTGGTGGGGTTTATTTGGTACTAAAGATTATTCAGTGCATTTCTTAATGTTGAATTATGCGATACATTCCTTTCTGACTGGCAATTAAGCTGGTGTGAACAGAGGAGATGAATGTTGCATGAAGTATTTGGGACTAATCCATGCCGACATATATAAAACATATTTTGATAAGCCTGTTCAGTTCTATCATTCAAAGTCATAAAGCAATTAGAGCTTCAGTTTAAAAAATGCAATTACGCAGGATACAATTCTGTAATTATTTTTTGTTTATATGCCTGTTTGGAGGATGTATTATAGTATTCAAAGCTAAACTGATGATAAGACAAAGTGGAAAATTTATTAATGACACGTTTCTCAGAGAGTTTATGCTTCCTTGGCCTTCTTCAGGTTCGAAACACACAATGAAAAGAAAGGGAAGAAAATTGGAAAATCACAAATCAAATTAAATTATATGACCTTATAACTTCCCAATGTCCAGACGAAACACAGTCAACTTAATTCCCCCAAGGGACAGTAATTCTCTTTCACAATCTATATGTCATCAGCATCGCCTGATGTTTCTATTTTCCATCGTGTTACAGCCTAGCGATTTTTTGTAGCCTTACCCTAAGAAGGTCCGTCTGTTTCTGCAGCTGCATAGAATGGTGTACGCACAGTCCTTAGTCATCTTCACCTAGCGGTCTTGCTCAGAAGAGGTCACTGCGAAGTTTTGAAGGGTTTCCTGATGTTATATAGACCAACATATCATTTGTATTTTCTCCAATAATCCCTTCGGATAGGATAGTCAAACCGAGGCAGGGTACTGCTTATACTGACCATTTCTTGTTCATTTGTTTCTAGATCGACGCTTATGACTTTTCCTCGATGTTGTAAGCAGCGGATGATCCGTTTCAAATGCCGTCTCTTCGAAGTATTCCACGTATAAGTTAGCCAATAATGGTGATAATTGCGAGTCAATTGCTAAGCCTTCATCCTGCCTATGTATGTCGGATAATATTCCAAAATATTGTTTGTGTGCAGAAAATCAGCATCTCGATCATGTTGTCTGTTGCTATACTGGTACGTTCTTCTAGAGATGAGTACAAAAGCCAGTCTGCCCCTGACTACCGATAGTGTATCGACTGTGAACAGACATCTAAACATACCATCTGATTACATTGGTTGGGAGCATCTTTGATTAGTTCCACGAAGTGAGCGAATTTTCGGACATATTATGGTGACTTTTCGGATATATTATGGTGACTTTCCTATTAATAGTTAAATTATATCCTTAAGGATGTAACTCAGAGGGTGGTATACAGAACCTTAGCAAATAAAAATAAACCTCAGTGGAATACTGTCTTTGTGAATGTTGGCTAGACAATACATGTCAGGTATCTTGCTATAATGATGAGACAACTGCCTGTATGTCTAAAGCTGGAAGTGATCCTTGTTCTTGATTCGGATATGCGACAGTTGTCGTTCTGATTTTGACGTTGTATCTTTCTCTATTTTGCTAACACTATCACTTCTAATGAGGTCTTCTAATTTCTCGGTGTATTTATTTTGTCAATCACTAAAGTAGCATTACCTTTCTCAGCTGGTAGTATGATAATGTTGTCATTCCTCTAAAGGGTATTAATTGGCCAGCCCCTAAAATAGTCTTGACTGTTGATTTAAATAAAATAATTTGAATATCTGTCAAAAACAACAATTTAAGCAACAAAAATTAAAGATGATGTACGAGTAAAATTAAATCAATTAACATAAAAAGAGATAAGCTTTTTCCATATATGTGTACATGCATACAGACCCACCCAGGCATATACATATATTAAGTCATTTTTATACTTAAACATACATGTACCCATATACATGCTCAACGATATATACTTGTACATATATTTATAAACACACATGCATATACACATCATAGAAGCTTTCGAACAAATAAAAATCCATCACTTTTTTCGAAAATGCTTTACATTAAGTTAGAGAACTCAGCTGATATTCATATTTTGAGCGATATATATATATATATATGCGTCTTTGTGTGGGTCTGTGTGAGTGCTTGTGCGGGTATGTGTATATGTGCTCTTATGCGTGTACGGATCCGCTTGTAAAAATAGAACATACATCTGCTTTTAAAATAGGAATGATAACTTTTTGCGATTTTATCTGCTGTAGAATTGGCGCGCTTGTAGAGAGGAGCCAGGAAACCCTTTGAGATGTTTGCTGAATTCGTTGGCATCAAACATGACATGTCCTATATTTGGACGGGAATATTTTGAGCTTCGCAGTGATTCAGTTCAAAATGACAATGGTTGGTCGGGCGTTATGGAATAGACAGGTACTTATAAACGCCTACGCCACAGTCCACAGCCTAAAAAAAATGCATTAACAGGCCAGCTCCTTCCGCAAGCCTGAACCACGTATGCATTTTCAAACGAATTGTATATTTACAAAAATGTACATGCTTCTTTTACGGTCAGGCTGCAAAAATATCGATACAAACACAAATTCTCATTGAATTTAATATATATATATATATATAAACTAAAAGAATCAATGGTTAAACGTTATTATAAATTAGGAAAATGCACTTGTAGACAGGTATCGAACCTCAGTCCCACTTTCTTGAAAAAAAAAACAAACAAACAAACAAAAAAATACAGATTGATCCGGCGTACGATGCCGCTCGGCTACAGTGAGTGCCAAAGCTCAGCAAGGTTCTGCTTTCCCATTTAATGGAATGTATATAACAGGATTCCAGTTACTTCTGATCCTAGATACCATTTCCCATCCCCACAAAAATGGATTTATTTTTAATCTAACATTTTTATCATTTTAATACTCATTAACTATAAAATTGTTTGAAATAATAGAAATATAGGATTTTATATATATATATATATATATATATATATATATATATATATATATATATATTATCATAGTGGATACATGTGGTTAAAATTAAAAACTCAGATTAATCTTTATTATTAAACACAGCATATTATGCCTACCAACCTGACTGTTCAGAATTCTCAAATGGCGGATGTCATTGCCGGCAATGGATTAATTTTTAATCCTGCATTTCTATTATTTCAAATAAAAAAGAACACTTTTTATAGTTAATAAGTATTTAAATGATAGAAGTGTCAGATTAAAAATAAAGCCATTATATATATATATATATATATATATATATATAAATCAAATCCAACAGAGCATCTAAAGTGGTTATAAATTATAAGTGATTTTTAGTAGTTTATAAGCATATCTCAACAGACCTCATTTTATTTGGTATCAAAATTCTATCAGATTATTAAAGAACACTTTAAATCAACGAAATGCAGCCTGGTATTGAACTCACAGCAATAGTGAACAAGTAACTTGCATGGTTAGAGGGAAATAACTCATGACTTCCAAACAAGTCATTTCTGCGCAAGGAATGAGGATGATAAACCCCAGTAATAGTAATAAAGAGTTCGAAATTACTAGCACCTGAAGAAGGCCGCAGCGTACAAAGGCCGAAACGTCGTACAAATGGCAACAAAAATGTGAGCAATAGTACGAATAATGTAAATACTATAGATTATCATGTAAATATTCGATAGATTTTAATCTAGCATGTACAATGTAAATACTGTAAATAGAACCTCATCTCAGAAATATAGACAAATGAGTATCTGTTAGATTAAATACTTATTAACTATATTATTTGGGTGTCTGTGTTAGATTACATACTTAGCAAATAGTAATAGGATAATATATGCCAAATTAAATGCCTAGGAAATATTGATTTGACAATCCATTTGAAATGAAAATACACATCAACTAAATGTAAATAACAATTGATGTCAGAGAAAATAGTATACAGAATTCTTAATATTACAACCCATATTGTAAAGTAAACAATGAACTATGTTTACAGTGAACAGTAAGTTCATTTCTTTGGTTTAAAAGATTAGCCTTGTCCTTTAAACATGATGATTGCTAACTTTTCATTGGGACAAAGATAGCAAGGTGCACGGAGGGAATTACAAGTTCGGGAGAATTGTAAGTAATTTTCATTTAACAGTCGGGTATTTTCTTTTTTCTTTTTCACATCAAAATAATTGGATAACGAAGTACTATATTTATAAGAACTATTATTGAAAGATAGTGCGTGCTGAGACCAGTGGGTTTTGAACGGCCTTTTATTTGATTCGATATAAAACGTTTTAATATCACGATTTTCAATTGTAGAGACAGTGCAATGATTATGCAGTGGGCAATATTTAGAATTCGTACAATTACAACCGGTGGTTATTAGTTTTGTTGTCCTTGGTATTATCCATCTCAGTCATGCAATGCATTGATTTTTCTGTGATTTTATACTTTTTGAGGATTTTCTTATTTTTTCTAGATTATCCGTGCAACAATAACTTAACGTAAAGGTATTATTATTGAATATTTTACTAAGAGGATTAGTTTTGACAAAGTGTTTATTAATAAAGTTTAAGAATTTTTGTCTCAATTTAGTTTTTATCATCAGATTTTAAGGGGGAGTAAACCAAATGAATTTCCTGCATCTTTTCTTATTATTGTTATTGTTACTGGGATTTCTGTTTTTGATATCAATACCTTTGTAAGTGTTATTTCTAAGGGAATAATTATAAAATTAATATGCTTATCTAAAATTACTTTGTTAGAAGATTTAGTGCGGGTTCTAAATTCAATAAAAGAAAGTATATGCTTAATGACTGACGTCGTGGTGGTTAGAATTAACATTTATATATATTGGGTTAGAATTAACTATCTTATGAGTTTAGAAAAAATTATTGTTAGGGTCTAAAGTGACATCTAGAAAGTGTACCTGATTAATGCTGATGGTTATTTTATCTTTAAAACTTAATTTTTTAACTATGTATAATTTTCTTAATGCGATCAACTTTAATTTTAGTAAACTTCTTAACCAGTAGGACATCATCTCTATATAAACCAATATACGTTTTAACAGAATATTAGGCAATTAAATTTAACAGAATATTAGGCAATTAAATTTAACACAATATTAGGCAATTAAATTTAACACAATATTAGGCAATTAAATTTAACACAATATTAAGCAATTAAATTTAACACAATATTAGGCAATTAAATTTAACACAATATTAGGCAATTAAATTTAACACAATATTAGGCCATTAAATTTAACACAATATTAGGCAATTAAATTTAACACAATATTAGGCAATTAAATTTAACACAATATTAGGCAATTAAATTTAACACAATATTAGGCAATGAAATTTAACACAATATTAGGCAATTAAATTTAACACAATATTAGGCAATTAAATTTAACACAATATTAGGCAATTAAATTATATAGTATAAATAATCCCACTAGTTACGAGACTTCAGCAGAACCCAAAGAGCAATTGAAATATTAAAATTATCTATTAGAGGTCTTTTTAGTCTACTGTTCTTTGTTGTAGATCAAAATAAAACTTTTGCATTGTAAAATGAATTCACTGTTCAAAATATGATAGTATTCCTGTGCGAACACCAAAGCCAAAGTGAAGCCAAATGACTATTTTTGTAATATTATAATATATTTATGTTATAAATTTCAAACATATATGTATATATATATATATATATATATATATATATATATATATGTGTGTGTGTGTGTGTAGTGTTAGCTTGTCATGTTCAGTACCGAAATTGCTGTTTTTTCTCCGTAGCTTATTGATGAAAAGGCATTTTAGGGAAGCAGATTTTTGTTATAAAGTGCTTGATACCAAGGTAATAATAGAGCATTAATAAAATTAGAAATAATGTTAAGAAACTTGTCTTTTAGCTAGAGGCTTTATTTTAGTCAAGTTGACTTCGAATCTTCGTGAGAGTTTTGTTGTAATGTCTTCAATGTTCAGGGTCATTTGGTTTTTCTGAGAAAAAGATTTTCCGCATCAATTCTAATTCTCCCTCCCTCTTCTCTCTCTCTCTCTCTCTCTCTCTCTCTCTCTCTCTCTGCATATATATATATATATATATATATATATATATATATATATATATGTATATATATATAGAGAGAGAGGGAGAGAGAATTATTAAAGTTATAGTAAAATCATTGGTGGAACCAATACCCTACAAAAAGATAAAATATTGCAGAGTGACAGAAATATGTAAAATAAGGGAAAATGCCCTACAGGCAAACATCTGTCTACGAAGTAAAGAAGTAGTGCTTTGCGATTAGTGAAAGAAGTTACGAAATGCTATAGAGAGGTTGTTGAATCACTCTCATTTCCCCTATATCCCAAATGTAATAAAACATATTCACTCAAATAGTTTTTCACCAATAAATGCTTTTTGTGAGAAACACTTCTGCGTGACTGCTTCTCTGAATATCAAAATTCTATACTAAAAATAAGAATAGGTCATCTATCATTCTTATTCTTATACTTCCAACCAAATTCCTCATTATTATCACTTACCTCATTTATCATAAACATTTAAACTGAAACCATCTACCGTTAGTTACTCTTCAGCTTTATGTTGGGTGAGATATTGAAATGTAATATATCGATGAAACAGAAAGTCCATGGTAATACGAGACATAGTGTATCAGCGAAAACTAAAATTGAAAATTAAATTGAGAAAAATGCGATAAACAGGCATATGAGAAAAAACTTCGATAATAATTTATTGATGAAATTAATAATAGAATATTTCCCCTATTTAAGGCACTTTTTCGGTTAGGCACCAAGAATACTTCAATTATATCTCTGTGCAGATATAAAAAGCGACCTCAAAATAATCAAAATGCTTGCCTGGCCAGTGTCAACCTTTTTGACACTCGTGTTAATCGACATTTGGTTGAAAAGTTCTGAGGCTCACTATAATGGAGACATGCTCAAGTTTTTATAGTTTTTAATTTCAGCTCTTCTGATTAATAACTGTGTTAATACTTTTCCTGTAGGTTCTTAATAATTATCTGCATAAGTGTATAATCTCCAGGGGCGTTCATGCTGACATACTTGGTGCATTAGGGGATGACGTTTCAAGTTATATCAACGTTAGAAGTGTGGGAAGCTGAATTTGGGCAAGGAAAGGAGAGTTTTAATGATAATTACATTTCTAGACAATCTGCATCTGCCATCACCGAGAAAAAACATTGATTATATGCCTTACATTATCACATACGCATTTATAGCCGGTGAGTGTGTTGAGAATATTCGGCAGAATTGAACATGGTGTGACGAAGGTTTCTGTTCGATGAGTAGCAAGTTTTCTGACACTCGATGCACAGCGCACTAGACTGATCACGTCAAACGAAAATGATGTGTTGTATTCATCATTTTAAGCCAGAGACAAAGAGACAATTAATGTAGTGGAAACACTTCCTCCTCAAATACATGAAAGAAGGCCAAGATTATTTCATTTGCATTTAAGGTAATGCCTTAGATTTTGGGAACGGAAACGACATTGTGTTTATTTATTGTCTCCAAAAGGATGATATCTGCAATGGAGAGTACTATGCTTAAGGCTATCACGAAAGACAATCAAGACCGAACGAACAAGAAACTGATCGAAGTGTTCATTTTATGAGGGCACAGCACATGATAGAATAAGTATATCTAATTTGATGTTTGCATGAACTAAATTAACAGACCCATTCGTTTTAAATAAAACAGTTTAAAAATATTAGATACTGTTCTGGTATCGATGAGATTCTAAAAACGTAGATGCTGGTCTGGTTTCCATAACGCTTAAAAAAAGCTGTTTTACACGTGACTCAATAAGATTCCAACAAAAAAACCATGGCTTTAATGGCTGTTGTGCGTGACTCTGTACCTTTTGCGCAGTTGATTGAGAAGCGTACGGTCGTGCGTTGTCGGGCAGAAAAATTGGTCCAGACCTATTAACAAGACTAGGGTGTTTCTTTTTTCATTTCTCATTCATAAACTGAATTTATGCACCATACGAGATTGCTGCTATTGTTTTCTCTTGAGGTAAGAAAGATTAATAAATAACCCCTTAGAAAGATCACCATACATTAAACATTAACGTTTTAGGATATAGTAGAGATCTTGGGTATTGTTTTGGTGATTTACTTGCACCTAGTCACTGGTCTTCTCTTTTACTACTGTCAAAGAGTATCCATTTCGCATCGCATATAATAATTCTTTTACCAGTCGGCAAAGTAACAATAAGATTATTTCCCACTGTTTCATTATAATCATTTTCATTGGACTTATGAGTAAGAATCTATTGAAAGAAAAAGTATCTGAAAACAAAAAGAGTCAAGAATAAGTCAAGTTTTTTTTAAATATAATAATGTGGTTACTTTGTTAGTGACTGGGTCACCACCAACAAAATCTACGCCATTATATATGTGACAACAGATTGATGATTCTCCTTATTCTACCTATTTGGACCTATGTGATTTTCATCTGTACCTCAACATGAAAAAAAGCTCTTGGCTGGCAACTATTTTCACTGTAATACTTTCGACAACTTCCTTGACCAACAGGTTGAAAACCTCTCTTCCAATGGGATCCAAGTACAGCAAAGTGTAACAGAGGTAAGAAGTGTGAAACACAAAGGGGAGGGGCTATATTAAAAAATATATCATTTGCTCAAATTACATGCGAGCGTCTGGGTTAGCATACGAAAATTTCATCCAGTCCTCGCATGTCTCATAAAAATAATTCCTGCATATACTGTTGTCATTCTGATTTCATTTGGAACTATGTTAATCTTTTAATGTCTCGTTGATGCTGAACAGATGTTAACCTTTTTAACATTTGTTGAAACTGGAAAAATGTAAATCATTTTAACACTTGTTGAAACCGGACAGTAGACTAAACTATCACCCGGTTCACACTCCACCCACGTCTATTGAATAAGTGAAGAGGCTCATCCCTTGTTCCCTGTTTAGGATATGGTTTCCGGCTTTCTCTTTTCCAATCTTTTCACTCTTTTCTTTTTACTTTTTTAATTTTAAATTGGAGTAGATAGACTAAACTATCACCCGGCTCACATTCCACCCACGTCTATTGAACAAGTGAAGAGGCTCATCCCTTGTTCCCTGTTTAGGATGTGGTTTCCGGCTTTCTCTTTTCCAATCTTTTCACTCTTTTCTTTTTACTTTTTTATTTTCAATTGGAGTAGACAGACTAAACTATCACCCGGTTCACATTCCACCCACGTCTATTGAACAAGTGAAGAGGCTCATCCCTTGTTCCCTGTTTAGGATGTGGTTTCCGGCTTTCTCTTTTCCAATCTTTTCACTCTTTTCTTTTTACTTTTTTATTTTCAATTGGAGTAGATAGACTAAACTATCACCCGGTTCACATTCCACCCACGTCTATTGAACAGCTGAAGAGGCTCATCCCTTGTTCCCTGTTTAGGATGTGGTCTCCGGTTTACTCTTTTCCAATCTTTTCACTCTTACGTAGCCCCTGCACATCAGTGGCGTTATCGCCTTGCTCGGGGTGATATGATTAAAAACAAATGTAAATCTTTTTTAATTCTCGTTGCAACAGGAAAAATGTAAACCTTTTTTTAACTTACGTTGAAACTGAAAAGATGTAAATCTTTTTAACTCTCGTTGAAACAGCACAAATGCAAACCTTTTTAACTCACGCTGAAACTAGAAAATGCAAAACTTTTTAACTCTTGTCTAAACCGGAAAAATGTAAACCTTTTCTAACTCTCGTTAAAACCTGGCCAATATTAACATTTTTTATACGTTCAGATAAACTTTCTGTCTACCGTTTAAAGAGGAGTTATTTCTAAATATTTAGCTCCAGTTTAAGGCGGTATCTTTCTTTTTTTTAACTAACCTGGAAACCCAACTAATGTTTTCTTTTTATTTTTAGTTGAAAGGGGTTGTATCTACTTTATTACTTCTTGTATCTATTTGTCTAGCTTTTATGACACACGTGTAAACGGAGTTTTGTTAAACTTATTACACATTTTAAAACATATATATTTTAAGTGACATTGAACTGCAGAACGTAGGCGATTATGGACCTTCTCGTGTTCCTAATCTCTTGTAGCGCTTAGAAAGTTTTGTCTTTTTGTTATATCTCCCAAACTCCATTCTGCCATCCAACCGTTCAAGCTCATGAAGTATCATACACGCTGCTTTCCTCACTTCATGAAACTTTATCATGAGTATCAGATTTTCTAAGCCTTTCATCCGCATTACGTTTCCCAGAAATTTTAATTGCTTCTTCCTGATGGCAAGTATAAATTTCCTTTTGTTTCAATTATGTCGTTGTTGCTGATATTTTAGGCCCATAGAATCATCAGCATCTTTCTGTAGAACCACATTTCTGTTGCTTCAAGTCTCGTCCTCATTTTTTGGGAGGATGTCCATCATTCGCTGGCATACATGAGTACAGATATAACGGAAATGTTCATGACTCTTTCCTTTGTATATCAGAAAATTATTTTCTTTCATACTCTGCATAGCATTCGGAATGCCTCTTCGGCCAGCCAAGTATCTTCGAATCTTAGTGTCTCTTATTAAATAACCTGAAACAGACTGATGTGCCGTAGATAAAGCACACCGATGCTAATCTTATAATAGAAGATATTTTAATAAGCAAAGTCCTCACTGTATAAAATCCCAGCGGCATCAATGCTAGTTGTTCTAATTAGCAAAGTGAAAGTCTTCACACCTTTAAATTAGTCATTATAATGAACGTGACCGGCTATGCTGAACTAATGACTTCTTCACACTCATTATTTTATAAACAATTCAGTAACATAAAACAAAAATATATTAACAAGGTTTCCTCAAACCATGTGTATGATGAACAAATGAAATTACCTTTAAAAATAACTGAAAAAGTAACAGATCAGTTCATATAAAAATATAACATCATTAATTTACTCAATAATAACCAGATGAGTCTGAGAAACAACAGGAATAATTCCATAAACTTTTTAAATAATTTATCACTTACAATATAAGTTTTACAAAAAGTAAAACAAGTTCAAAATAATTATTACCAATGACTGTTTATTTAAAAATTACCCTTTATAAAAAAACAACGCCCTTCACGAGATTACATCTATAATATCAATAATATTTTTTAAATATGTAAATATTGTATTAGTCGCACATTTACAACGCTATCTGTTCGATTAGCGACTCCTCTAATTAAAGTTAGTTCATTTCAGACTCATATTAATTACTGCATTACTAAAATACAATTAGTAAATTAGTAGATTGATATTACAAACTTTTATTGTGGAAAGAGAAAGAATATATTTTACACAGGAAAAACATTTCAAAGAGTGCCTCAAATATTTATTTCATACGTTCATAAAATGCTATTTCGTATTATTATTTTATAAATCCTGTCAATCTTTATGAAATCATCATACACATGGCATCATGTATATTTGAATTTAAGACGTAGCGTTTGAAAAAGCCAGGATGTAACCAACAAAATATTGACTATTCTACTGACATCTTCTTCTTCTTCTATGTGCCCTGTCCCTTCAGGACGTAGGCGATCATGGATCTCCACGTCTCCCTATCCCTTGTGGCTCTTAGTATGTTTGCTCCTGTTGCTCCTGGCAACCCCCCGTTCCGTCATCCACCTGATCAGACCCTGCAAATATGTTATCCGCTACCTTCCTCTGTCTCTCCTTCCTTCTATCTGTCCAGTCAGTATCAGGTTCTCCAGGCTCTCCTTCCTCATTGCATGTCCCAGGAACTTCAGTTGTCTCTTCCTGATGCTCAGCATCAATTTCCTTTTTGTTGCCATTCTTTCTAACACATCGTCGTTGCTTGTATGCTCAGTCCACGATATCCGTAGCATCCTTCTGTAGAACCACATTTCGGCCGCTTCCAGTTTTGTCCTCATTTTCGATGATATTGTCCAGCATTCACAGCCGTATTGAAGAACTGACATCACGTAGCAGTCTAGCACTCTTTTCTTCGTTTCTATTGAGATTTTCCTGTGTGTTAGTATTTTGCTCATCTTCTGGAACGCGTCCTTTGCCATGCCAATTCGCCTTCGGATCTCCGTGTCGCACTTTCCATCTCCTGTTAGAACACTTCCGAGGTACTTAAATTCTTGGACTTGTTTGATTCTGTTAATCCCCCACCTGTATTTGGCATTTTGGGTTGTATCTTTTGCTGATGACCATGCACTCAGTTTTCTGAAAGTTTATTTGTAGTCCCTTCTTGTCACTCTCCACTGCTACTTTCTGTATGAGATCTTGTAGTTTCCTTTCCGTGTCCGCGATCAGTACTGTATCGTCCGCATATCTTATGTTGTTCAGGTTGTGGCCTCCAATAACAAATCCTGGTGTGTCATCTAGGGTCCTCAAAATATTCTCGCTGTATAGGTTGAACAAATCCGGTGAAAAGACACATTGTAGCATTAATAATTACTAAGCCCTCATACCTTGTTCAGTTTAATTAATTCCAAAGAAGCAAAGAATTTCAAACTATGTAACTCATTAGTGCATGGAATATAAGGTTTAAAGTTCTTCTTCTATGTGCCATATTCGTTCCGACCGTGGTTTATTTTCGCTCGCCACAGATGCTGTTTTGTTTCGCACAGTGTGACATTTGTTTCTTTACGGTCCCTGTTTTAACTAAGCGTTTTCATTAATTCTTTTTGTCTTCATACAGAATAAGAGATCGTGGAGAACCAAGATCGCTCACATCCTGAAGCGATACGCCTACAGGTGAAAGAAATGTCTTTTGAAAGCTAAGGAAAGTATTAAGAAACAAGAAATTTTATTTAGGAACAAAGCAAATATTACTAAGCAGTTACGTAATTTCGCTTTTCCTATATGGTAGTGAATGAACCTCTACTCTGGCACCCACAGGACATATGTCCTGTGGGTGCCAGAGTAGAGGCAAGAATGACAGAAGAAAATAGCCAATAACCTACCGATCTAGCATGTGTAAAACAGCCAATAATCTTTCTATCTATACGCTCGTCTCGATCAAAAATCTGGTATTGGCGACAAGGCGAACCTCGCTGCCGAGCTTGAAAAGGACCTCCAATCCGTGGTGGATTGGGGTAAGAAATGGCTCGTAAAATTCAATTCTTCCAAAACGAAGCTGCTGTCAATTAACCACCACAGACGACCGCACCTCCCTCCCATTAGCATGGAACAGGCATACCTCCCAGAGAGTAAAACACTACGCGTGCTTGACCTGACACTCTCAGCGGACCTCAAGTAGAATGACTACGTCGAATCCATTGCTAAATCCGCTGCTATGAAAGTCGGCTCTCTGTGCAGGGCCCGGAAAATTTTTCCGCCTGACTCTATCCTGCACTTATACAAATCTACCATCCGCCCGTGTTTTGAATACTGTTGCCACATCTGGTCGGGTGCCCCTACTATTCTCCTCGGGCTTCTTGACAAAATACAGCGAAGAGTCTGTAACGTGATTGATACCGACTTAGCTGACCGCCTGCAGTCACTCTCCCACCGGCGTGACGTGGCTTCCCTGTGTCTCTTCTATAAATGCTTTCATGGCTTCTGCTCTGATGAACTTAATTTACTGGTGCCCCCTAGGTCTGAGTTTGCACGAGATACTAGATTGGCAACTAGGTCCCACCCATTTACAGTGAAACCGATGAAATGTAACCGCAATTTCTACGCCAACAAATTCTTTTCTCGCACTACCCGCCTATGGAATTCCCTTCCGCATGTTTGCTTCCCCGACGGCTATAACCTCTAGGAGTTTAAATGTAGGGTCAATAGACACCTCCTAACACACTAACCCTCCCATTCTCTCCAACTCTTCCCCTATTTACATCCTAACTCATCTATCGCCCTGTGTAACCCCCTGCGCTATAGTGGCAGTGGAATGCCTTGCTTGGGGTGGCATGATTAAAAAAAATCTAGCTTGTGTAAATGGTTGGGAGAACAAAGACTATGAGGGATAACAAAAAGACGAGACATATTTTGAGTTACAAAGAACAATAACTCGTGAAAAGACATGATCACCCACATCGTCAAGAGACACGGCACATATAAGAAGAACATTTCTGATTACATTATTTAAATTGTTCTGAATGTTGCCCTCATCTTTATTGCTATGTTTACTACGTTTTGGCGGTTTTACACTCCGGCCTTCTTCAGGTGCCAGGAATTTCGAATCGATCCCTTTATTTCAATCATTCTCATTTCATGTGCGATACCACTTCTGGATGCCATGTAGCAATATCTATTTAAATAAATAAGTTATTTATTCACTACTGCTGTAGTCAGGTGCTGAACTCACAACTGTTTTGGTCAAGTCACTGGAACTCACTAACGCTTATATCCACTGGGCCATGTGTTCTTGATGATATACCACATTGATCGAAATAAAGGGTTCTGTTAAAAAATTCCTAGCACCTGAAGAATACCTCAGCGTACAACGGCCAAAAGGTTGTAAACCTGGCAATAAAGAGAAGAGTCCGAACAATGTTAGGCTTACGGCCTATCACGTTGAATATACCGGTTCTCTCTCGATCACCAAAGTTAAGCAACCTTGAGCCTGGTCAATACTTAGATGGGTGACCGCTTGGGAATACCAGGTGCTGTAAGCATTTAGCGACGGATGTGCGTTGCGGTGCAGTAGATATCGGCCCAGAAAGAGAAATCGGTGAGCCGAGTTCGAATTCAAGTTGAATACACTGCATTCACTTAAGCACTGGTACCCTTGAAAAACATATTAATCCATCCCTTCCCTCCAGTTATGAGTTAAATAACAAGGAATCTTGATACTCGAAAAAAATAGTATTACTAGACACTAAACTTATATAAAAAACAACAATACATTTTTAAGAGAAAAAGGTATTAACAGCAATAAATAAATAAAAAATTTAGTTGGAAAAAAATGACCCGCCGAAGTTGATATGCCATAAAAACAAAAACAACCAACCGACCAACCGAACAATGTTAATTCAATACTACCTCAGCACAAAATTAGAGACAAATACTAAAATTTATGATTGTTAGATTCTAAAAACTCTTTTTATTTGTTTTGATTCCCTGAAAATTTGATCTTTCTCGTTCTGGTTGTAAGTATAATGTTGCTTGTTGGTTTTACATTTTGTAAAGCTTTCTTATTGTTCACATAATATTTTTCGCATTCGCCATTACAAACACATTACTGTATTTCAAATTTTTTCTTAATTTGTAGATAAGTTTGCTATCATTCACCGACATATAGTTATACATGACATGGCACTTCTTTAATCTTTGTTTCTAACAAACTGTTCAGGTTTCTTAATACTCTGCTTAGTTTCTCGAAGACGGCTTTTGCTATTTTGATGTACCATTGTATTGTATGTTGTCACACATAACATGACATAATTTATAGGAAATTAATAAAACGCTTCTGAAATTCTAAATAACTTACTTATTTAGTTGAAATAAAAAAACATGTTTATCAATGAATTTCTCAAACGTACCGCTAAATTACCGATCCTATCTTTTAAAAAAATCATCTTCTGAAGAGATGAACCGTTCAAATACTTCAATTACCTTTTCCTTATTGGAGAATGTTTTCTTGCTTATGAATAGCTCAATATACTTAAATAAGTGATAATCAGCAGGAAAGATTGCAGGTGAATATAGAAAATAAGGCAATGTTTTATGATTCATGTTTTGTAGCTTCTGAGAAGCTTACAGTCGTGCGTTGTCGGGCAAACAATGGGCCAGATCTATTGACAAGACTAGGGTCTTTCGTTTTCCATTCCTCATTCATAAACTGAATTTCTTCACAATGCGAAATTGCTGCAGTTGCTTTCTGTTGAGGTGAGAAAGATTCATAAATAACCCCTATGAAATATCACCATACATTAAACATTAACTTTTTAGAATGTAGTGGAGATTTTGGATATTCTTTTGGTGATTTACTTCTATCTTCATACTGGTTTTCTCTTTTACTATTGTCAAAGAGTATTAATTTCTCATGGCATATAACGGTTATTTTCCAGTCGACAAAGCATTCAATAAGATTACTTCCCACTGTTTCATTATAATTTTCATTTTCATTGTACTTATGAGTAAGAATATATTAAAAAGAATTATCTGAAAAAAAAAAGCCAGGAATAAGTCAAGATTTTTTAATATAATAAAGAGGTTATTTTGTTAGTTACTGGGTCACCCCCAACAAAAACTACGCCATTTTATATGTGACAACTTAATATTAGCTTGCGTAAGAGTTATTTCAGTTCTCTTTCTGTCTGCCATCAACTGTTATTTATTTTCAGATTGTGTCATTGTATATGTGAAATATTTAGTTAATACCGAAAATATGGATTGCTAGAAGGATATAATTGCTTTTGTCTTTATGCTGACTATATACAACGTCTCATCAAAAAGTATTGAGATTTTTGCTACAGTACACAGAGTGAAGCTGCTTAGTGCAGATGGAGTTTCAACTATATAACTGCTTACTTTCCTTGTTTATATCAGTCATTCAGTTAAGTGCTATACGTGAAACACGCTTGGTTGCCAGCCAAGGCTATAGAACCTAATCTATCCTGTTATTTAACCCATAACTGGAAGGAATAGACGGATAAATACCTTTCCCAAGGGTATTTGCGCGTAAGTGAATGCAATGAATTCAACTGGAATTCGAACTCGGCTCTCCGATTTCTTGTTCCGAGCCGATATCCACTGGACCATCACGCACATCATCAGTACTTGGAAAAAAACTACACCATGGAGTTTACATCAGTGACCATGCCTTGTGCTGAAGTTCTTTTCACTAAGCACAGAATTCACTGTATCCGACAACTACCATCTTCTTCAAACCTTGCACATTACGACATTTTTCTGTTTCCAAAACACAATCCCCAGTTAAAAAGAATAAGAATTCAAGACAGTATTAACTTGTTCGGACTAATGTCCTCATCTTTGTTGCTATTTGTACGACGTTTCGGCCGTTGTACGCTCCGGTCTTCTTCAGGTGCTAAGAATTTCAAACCAAACCCTTTATTACAATCAATGGGGCATATCATCCTCATTCCTCGCGTAAAGCCTCTTCTGGTAGGGATGAGTTATTTCCCTCTAACCCTGCAAGTTACTTCTTCACCACTGCTGTAGCCCGGTATTGAACACACAACTCTAAGAGTCAAGTCAGGAACTAACCAAATCTATATCGACCAACGTCTGTATCCACCAACGTCTATATCCACTTAAAGGTGTAGAGGCTCATCCCTTGTTCCCTGTTTAGGATGTGGTTTCCGGCTTTCTCTTTTCCAATCTTTTCACTCTTACGTAGCCCCCTGCACATCAGTGCGTTACCGCCTTGCTCGGGGTGATATGATAAAAAAAAAAGACACATGGCCCAGTGGATATAGACTGGAGAAGGCCGGACAGTACAATGGCCAAAACGTCGTATAAATGGCAACAAATATGAGGACAATAGTCCGAATAATGTAAATGCTGTAAATACTATCTCATATCAGAAATATAGACAAATACTAAAGAATTCAAGAAGTTGAGAAGAACCAAGTGAATGCTCGCTCACCCTAAAAAGTTTCAGAAATGGTTCTTTTAGTGGGAAGCGACAGTGGTTAATTTGTGTGGCTTCAGAAGGAGTATACTGCAAAGTTGATTAAATGCCGAATGGATATGTCCTTTATATTATTTTATAGCACCAGACCCGATACTTTTTCATCTATTCAGAGAGTCTCCCATATTCGCGGAGCTTACGGACCCTACTAAAACCCTTAATATATGTAACCCTACTAAAAGTCCTTATAAGTACCTATTTTGGTTGTTGAGACACTGATATGCCTTAAACTTCCATTCTAAACATTTTAGAAACATTTCATTATCTTATTAAATGTTTTTGGAAAATATTAATGTATTGGTGTTTATACGCTACCGTAATTTGGTTATACATACAATAACCGTTTTTAATTACACATAGATCAATACAAACATTGAAAACATTGTGTAAAATATGTATAACATACAATTCTGTATTACATTTAAGACATTTTCTAAAATCAGAACTGTCATGGTGACCCAGACTTAAAATAAATTATTTTCCATACGTACAATAACAATTTTATTTTACGAATACATAGATACAACTCTTGAAAATATTAAAATACATACATTTACAGCAGTAACAGAAAAAAAAAACACAAATAGTTAATAATAATTCTGCCGCTTAGGTTCCTTGCCGGAAGCCTTAGAAGAAGCTGGGTGGTTAGGCAGCATCTTAAGGCGTATGTAAATAAAAAAAAAAAAGAAGAAAAAAGCGATTTCCCAAACGCAATAGTAAACTAGTCAGGTCTACAGCTTCCCTAAACGTGGCAAGGCATTTTGCGTATCAAAACATGGGTACCGGTCTTATACCACCGCCCGATCATCAGCCAATCATGTTCGAGTATTGGAGCGAACACACGCATGCGCACAAGCATACAACTCTTGCGCCGTTTTTAAGAGGCCAACCATAGATATTTTCTAGAAAAACTTCCTCGAAAGTGGGAATATGCAAATGCTGAAACGAGAATAGGAACAGGCATACTGAACTCGTATTTATCTATATACCAGTTTGCATAAGTCTTTAACAAAATGTAGCGTTCAGGGTTGACACACAAACCCTTCAGGTCCTGGGTATGCGGGTAAACTGCTTCCAGTAGCAAGGCCTCTGATTAGGAGGCTGTGGGAAGCATGGATCCACCTCTTAATTGCTTTTGTTCCCAGATCAAACCTGAGCCGTTGTGGTAGCACCTGTTAGGGTCCCAGCTATGGGCATATAATTAACCACCAAACTGAGGTCCAAACACTATGAAAGTATATAAATAGACTTTTACAGGAAAATATACATTTTTGATGAAAAAATTATTACAGTAATATATTTTTAAAGGAAAAAAATATTGCCATAATAAATAGCACCAATGCATTTTAGAATACAAAACTAGATAACGTCTTTAGTTTTCTAAAATAAAAAATAAGAATAAAAATTTTAATCAAAATCTGACTAAATCAACCTTCTCACTATAACCGAACATTAAAAATATACTTTAAAACCCTAAATTTTTGGCATTAAATAGCCCACAGAGGTTAACATGGCGTTAAACAAAACTCAAAGGCAAACAAACCTCCCAGCTAATAAATCTGTGAAATCGTCCTGATCATTATGAAGTCATTCCTATCAAAGGTCTTTGAAGTTCGTTGTTGATGGCCAGTCATCTGAAGGTTACGAGATAAAAAAAAAGCGAGACACAAGGTTCAGACGCGGTTACTCAGCCTTGTAGGCGAATAATGAATTTTTTACACTAGAATTCCTTCATACAAGACGCTATTTCTGAAGCCTCTACTCACTAGCTATTTCCATGAAAAACGTACAACATTCCTTAGTTTTATCAATTCAAAGACAGTGAAAAAAAAAAAAAACAGTATTTAAACACAGGGACTAACCCGTTTTTATTCACTTCGTATTGCAAAATTTAGAAAAAAGTTTCATTCGTAAAGCTTTTTGATGAAAGCCGCTGCTTCATGAAAAATGCTCCCAAGAGGATGCTTCCACTTGTACTAAAATTTACTCTAAGTTTTGGCCAACTGATGCCTATCCGACATATCTTCCTTATTTTGTTTAATTCTTTTCTTACTTTCATACAACAACGTTATTTATTAGGACCTTCTATAAGTTCTTGCTGTTTTCCATCAGATGGCGTTCCCAGATCTGCGTGCTTGTAGTTTCAGATGGTAAAACATCTATGAGGAAGTTTGAAATTCAGTGTAAAACATTTCGCCGAAGTGCAGACAACGTTGATTTGCACTGCATTAAACATGTCGAATAGCATGCGAAAGAAAGTGTATTTGTGGGGAATTTTACTGAATTACTTTACTTGTTAAGATTACGGCGAACATGCTCTGCCGGAGTCTCATGCAGCGTTGCTTTAGATACTTCAAAAATAATGATTTTAATGTTGAAGTTTTAAAGAACACACTGGCGCACCAAAAAGTTTGAAGATGAGGAATGGGAGAGATTACTTCATGAAGACTCATGTCAGGCGCAAGCTTCTTACTTGCAGACTTATTAGGAGTTGATTACCCAACAGTTTCGAAACGTTTGAAAGCAATAGGAATGACTCGCGTGAACAGCTAATTCAAAGGCGCAAAAGGAAAGATTTTTATTTTTTTTGCATCGTATCGTGACTGGCGATGAAATGTTGGTTGTTTTGTTTGTATGGCAAATCGACATCGGCGGGTCATTTATTGCCGACTAAATTTTATTTATTTATTGCTGGTAATACCTTTTTCTTTTCAACAATTTATTGTTGTTTTTTATATAAGTTTTGTGTCTAGTAAGACTTTTTCTTTTTGAGTATCAAGATTCATTGGGATTTGTTTTTAAGGGCAGGGTCCCCAAGTCCTACCTGTTATTTCTCGTTCCAAGCCGATATCTTCTGCATCACAACGCACATCCAGATAAAACATGACTTTTCATAAAAAAAATAGCAAGGACGTATTGAAGATCCTTATAGTAATGTTCTATCCTGAGTAATTATGGGGCTTACATTTCGCTGACATTTAGTAAAACATTTTTGGGAAGGAAATACAGCATTTCTGACGAAGGAAGTAAATAGGATTCAAATGAGACAAAATTAAATTTTCTAGAAAACAATTATTATTGTTATTATTAGAAATTAAATACCTTTCATACTCGTATATAAGTTGATTTCACGTAATCGTTTACCAATACTTAAACACCCACTCAGAAAAGTGCATGTGAATAATTCAAGGAGTCGACAAAAAAAGCATGATTTTAATCTCTTAAGAAATTAATATATGTGTAGTGCGACACAGTAATTTTTTTGCGGTAAAATCTGTTTATTAACATACGAAAGAGATTTGATTAACACGGTGGAAGATTTTTCCGAAGTAAGTTGCCATTACTTCTTGCGGTAGACCCGTTGACATCCAAGGCTATAGAACCCAATCTGTTCTGTTATTAAACCTATAGCTGAGAGAGAAGATATGGATTAAAGGGTGTTTGTGTGTCAGTGAATGGAATGAATTCGACTGGAATTCGCAGTTGGCTCTTTGATTTCTTATTCTAAACTAATATCCATTACAGCACAAAATTACAAGTCATGAAAACTCGTATTATACACGAGTATATTCGGTAAGTCTATTATGAAACAAAAAAAAAGAATTCCTTGAAAGAAACTGCGATTCTGAACTAAAAGAATTCTGTTATTGCTGAATTTATCTCTTCTTTTTGCTCTTAAAGGTTTCTTTACGGAGAATGTCTTTTCTAATGGGATCAAATAATAACCTTGAAGTGCTTGAATCAGAAGAACGCGATAAAATGCCTGATAGCTGTGTTGAGATTATTTGCGTCTAGCCTGAAGAATGGCATTAATTTTGTTGACCGAATCCTAATATTTCTGCGCTGGTTGTCACTCTTTGCTGCTTATGAAGATTTCATTAATGATTTTAAGAAAAATACCTTTTATGTTCACACGATTCCGAACCAAGAATTTACGTAGTCTTCTTTTTCCCAGGCTGACGTACATATGTCCGGATTATTCCAACATAATATAGAAGTATCGGTTTCCTAGGAGGGTCTTATTTTTATCAATGAATAGTATAATCTTTTTATGTTTGAAATATTGATGTGAATCACCAATAAATACTATTTAAAAAGAAATCAAATTAATTTTGACAAAAAATAGAGAATTTTAACAGAAGGTTTGACACTCACATAATTCTGAATTGAATGTCGATCAAATAGAATGAATCGTTGAAATTTCAAATTCAAGATCAAAATTCAGTTAATAATTATGATTGAGACTACGGATGTATTGATCAATATCTTAGCTCTTAGTAGTGACACTTATTTACCACGAGTTTAATATATTGCTTATCGCTTTTTTTAATTTTATACATTTGATATATATAAAAATTAGCATTCGAAAGATTCTAAAGAATCGATTTTGATAAACTTTTCCAATTGGTCGAGAATTTTTTTTTCCATGTTTTTTTAAAGAATAAAGAAACGTTTAACTTAATACTATGTTTCGTGCGTTAGTATTTCCATACACAGAAAATGTCTACAGCGTCTAAAACAAAACCAAAAAAAACTATAAAACTTACTCCGTACAATCGAGGAAAATCGATGTTTTAAGATATATCTATCCTCGTGTATAACAGGAAATGTAGGACACTCTCCATAAGGATGAGAGAGAGACTCGAAGCAACAGGAATGAGTTTCTACAGTACGATGCTGAGGGTTCCATGGACCAAACATGTGAGTTTTTGAGAGGATGCAACCAAGAAACTTAGAATCAGAAAGAAACAGTCGAAGTTTTGGGAACAGATAATGAGGAAGGAGAGCTTGGAGAATCTAATACTCGCGGGTTGGATAGAAGGAAAGACAAAGAAAGAAAGCAACACGAGATATATTTGATGGATTTGAGCAGTGTTTGGGAGAGATAGCTAAGGGAAAAATATTAAGAGCGACAGGAGTAGGAGTAAGTGTGTGTCCATGGTCGCCCAGGTTTTGGAATGACACGGCACATAAGAAAGAATTTAGCGTTAGATTTGTGAAAGGGGATTATTATATAAACAGTTCTTCAAAATGGGAATGGAATATTAGAGAACATCATCGAAAATGATGGAAAAACGTGAAGAAACTGAAATGTGGTTCTACAGAAGGGTGCTGCGGATATCATGGACCGAGCATGTGAGCAAATATAAGGTTTTGGAAACGATGAAAACGAAAAAGAAATTAATACTGAGCATCATGAAGAGACAGTTAAAGTTCCTTGGACATGCAATGAGGAAGGAGGGCTTGAAGCACCTGATACTAACAGGCTAGATAGAGGGAAAAGAGACAGAGGAAAGCAACGGATAACATATTTGAAGGAACTGATCAGGTGGATGGAGAAACGAGGGTTGCGTGGTGTAAGAGGAGATAGCGTGCTAAGAGCTACCAGGGATAGGCAGATGTAGAAAGCCATGATCGTCTACATCCTGAAAGGACAGGTCACATAAAAGAAGAAGAAGAAGAAGAAGAAGAAGAAGGAGAAAAAGTATTTTGAAAGCTAGAATTTATACAAGAATTAAACCCATCACAAATGAGAAATTATCGTCCACATCGCTTTAACACTTTGACTGGAGGTCAATTATGGAAAAAATGTCAACTTGATAATAATCATAATAGACATTTAAATATGCTAATTGGTTGTTTATAGCTTCAGCTAAAATTTCAACATTGCTTTAACACTAAAAGTATCCCGTTTTCTGCATGTTCAGCGAAGTTAAGTAATGCCAACCTTGGTCAAGATCTAGATGAGTGACCGTTTCGGTATACCAGGTGCTATAAGCATAGAAGCGTGTGTAGTGTAATGGATAACGGTGCGGAATTGTTAATCGGGTACCGGGTTGCAATTCTAATTGGGTTCGTCATATTCACTTACGCACAGTTACCCCTGGGAAAGATTATGAACCTATTTTTTCTTCTCCTCTGTTATGGGTTAATTAGTAATACTTTTATCAGTAATTATCTCCAAGAATTATCTTACAGTCTAAAAAATATACGGCTTTAAATAACCTCCAAATGTTTGATAATCTATTGAAATAGAAATAAATCAATATATCAAGAAAAAGTATCACTGCAAATAAACTCGTTGTTGGCAAGAAAAGGCTCGTAGTCGGCGTCATAGTGAAAAGGCAGTCACTGTGTCAATAAGCTTGACATTTGCTTGTATATTCTGTTGCATGTCAAGCACAACGCGTAATCTGATTGAAATTAATATATAGCGCCTGCATTATTCATAGAAACAATAATAGAATTTTTGTTTCTAAAATACTGGTAGCGTTAGGCATACAAACCAGTTCCCATCAGGCTTCTTGCACTGGAGTCAAACGCCTTCTTGCGGTATGATAAAAAATTTAAGTAATTCTCTTTGTTTTATATTTTCATTTAGAAAGTCATACATTATTGACGTATAAGTCTGGCTTTTAAGTGAAGGGTGATATTCTAACGTAACTAAATAGGTATATTGAGATATTTTCTTAGAAAATATTGTTTTGCCCACGTATATTAATTTAACATTTTAATGAAATGTCCATTCAAGATATTAGCAATTATGTCACGCCAGATTGTCGTTAAATATATTCGAATTATCATGGATTATTTATATCATTTCACCCCAAGCGAAACAATAAAGTCACTCAGCCGCAAGGGGTTACTGACTGTTCTAGAATATTAGAAGAAGAAACACCATTAAGAAGAAAGAATAATAACAGAACAATAGTTAAGAAGACAAAAGTTAATGGTTACATTGGCATTTAAATTTTTGAAGATCGATGTTGATCAAGAAGCCGGAAGGGAGATTGACAAATGAGACATGCGATAAAAGAAACTATTAGTATAGAACTTACAGTTACATCAAGCCATTTAATGGAAAAGATGATGAACTGATTTCCTCGACGGGTTCTCTACTGTTTTGAATTGAGATTTTTTTCCTAAAATAGCTGCCACAAAGTTCTATTACTCCCCCGTCTACCCTGCCTGGGCAGGGTAGACGAAATTGATTCATGCATTTTCGAAAGGCATTGTTATGGAAGTAAAAGCCAGGTTGAATTTTGAACTCAGTTAGCCGACTCCATTTTTTTATTACAAGTTATCCCAGTCTAATCTCAGATTGAATTATACGGTGATCTCTTCCGACGAGAGACTTCCTCGTCGCAAAATGTTCGTCCTCATAGTAACTGCAGTATTTCTTTATTGCCGTCATAAGCAATTCTCACATTGCAGAATCAACTGTGATGATGAATATATAATCCTAACTGTTAGTTAAATACATCATAACAGATGATGAAAAATTGGTTAGATACAAGATCAAAAATGATAAATCTCCATACCCGACCCAAAATCCCGAACTCCATGAGAGGCAGTGCCGTGCTTAGCAACATCGCGGCCCCCGCAGAATGCACCTTGCGGCCCCTCTACCCGCAGAATGCATCTTGAGGCCCCTTTACCCGCAGAATGCAACTTGCACCCCACGAACATACTGAACCCACAATAAATGGTACTTTAAACAAAATAACATATTCTCGGAACGCAGATATTCCGTGATCTTTTAAAAATGGAACAAATCGCGTAATTGTCGTTTTGAAGCTATACATTCAGAATGTTTTCACAACTTTTAGCTACTTTTTATGTATGTTGAAACAGATATCTATAATCTATTTCTCTGTAAAGTTCATTTTTTTTATTACTAATGATTTGCGGTCTCTTCGGGGCCGGAAGACTTCTATCAAAGGTTATATATATCTATAATTGCTTTTCATTAAAATAGATCTGCGGACCCAAGGAGCCTTACGGCTTCGCGGGGCCTTGTGGCCCGTAGGGAACTTGCGACCCCCCCGCAAATGTGGGGTCTGGGGGAACCCTAAACATGGCTCTGATAGGAAGGTATCAATGTAGTGCGTCTGAGAGAATTCTCGAGGTATTAATCATTCGGAGATTGTCAAATATAAGATACAAAATGCTCACTTATAAGTCCAGCACCTGCAACGGGTTCATAAAATTTAGACGAAAAAAGATCTACAACCGTCAACAGGAAAAGGTTGTGCAGTATCCTATGTAAATTACCCGGCACAGTTAAAGTAGTAAGTTGTAACCCTATTTTAGATGGCTGGTATTAGCTTTAGGTGATTTTCAAGATAAGAGGAAATTTCTCTAAAAGTTGAAAAGTAGAATTATTTTTGTCGGGGAAAGTAGTCGAAGTGATAAAAAAATGAAAACACAGTTTCGGATTCAATGGGTGCAGAATTGCGTTTGTTGTGAGAAGTAAGCGAGTATATCAAAGCTTGTTACATAAGTGTAATCAAAATATTATCAAATGGGTTTTGACGATATATGACCCTCGGTCAAAATACGGCCTTGAGAAGTTTCTGTTTACTGATTACCAGGACAGCTGGTAGGAACAGGCAGGTAATTACATGAAGTAGGTTTTCTCCCCTTCTATTGGAAATCGAAATGTTTAAATGATATTACTTACATTCCGAGATACTAAGATGTATATAATGAGGGGGAAATAGTAAAGCAGTCCCTAACTTCAACACCCCGGTTTTTCATCTTTCTAATAAAACTTGGGTGAAAAACGAAATTCAGTGAGTCGTGACCAGCGATGAATTGAAACAGAGAAGCTGAAATAACCTGCCACTAGAGAGAGAGAGAGAGAGAGAGAGAGAGAAGAGGGGGTTGCAAGTGAAGGTCAGTCTAAATTCAACCAGCCGGAAATTGAATAACCTATTGTCCCGTGAAGATAATAGAATACGAATATCATCGTGCTACTGAAATACCAGTCAACTTAAAAAATGTTATCACTTAATTTTAACCTGCTTGTCATCTTGTATTTATTCGATATATATATAAATATATATAAATCTAAACCCTGTTGTTGCGGTATTTAATCTGGTTTTCATTATATACCAATATCTCATATGTCTGGACCAACCACGTCAAGTGACAACAAGCAATCCTGCTTTGGCAAATCCGAGATCAACAACACAACGTGGGTGGAAACGGCCGTCGCTCAAAAAGATTGGCTGGAGTCAGCCAGGGGTCGTGTTATAAGTAGCTGAGAGGCCGCACAGCATTCCATTGCGTCACTCTTGACACGCAGAGCTACGTCACTATTATTGCTAAAAAATTTTATTAAATCAAGTGTGTATTTGTATTTGTTGATATAGTTCATTTTCTTGGCCTTGATATTGATGTCATTAAGAACAGCCGTGCGTATGAGGAGGCGTTGATAGTAATTAATAAGATGCACAGCACACGCGTATTTATTTCAGTTTTAAAACTCAATTTATGGTTACAAATTGCCACAAATAATACATAAAATTAAATTAAAAATTGTAACGTTTTGGAAAAGATGTCCTGAATAAAGTTTGAACAAGCGGGAGAATTTCTACTACTTATATAGAGGTCACGATGGGTAAATTGCCGTCTAAATTACGAAAGAATGAAAACACTGACATCTCATTTTAACAGACATCTTTACCAAAATTACACACAGTTATCTTGAAACTAGCAGTATAGTCCGGCGTTGCTGGGGTGTAATTAAAGCTTTAAAACTAAGCCATGGTCCTGGAGCTCAGACACTTTGGACGTTGGCACAAAAGACAAAAAAGCAATAGTTGTTTCCAGTTAAAGTGAAACCGGCGACTGAAAGAAAAATGAATGGATGTAAGTCAAACTTTTGATTTCCTGATATCGATACCAAATAATTTTTTTCGTCGTAAACTGAATTTTGAAGGCTAAATAAGTCCTCTGAATAAATGGTATCATGGCTGAGACTAAGAACTACAATTATATCTCCTTAGAGCCAAACCCGAAGCAAAACTAAAATAAAAGGGTTGAAAAAAATACAGACATACAGGCAGATAAACAGACACACAAACAAACATCTTGCCTTATATATATATATATATATATATTATTGATTTTCTGCACTATTGTAAAAACTGCAACCTTAAAGCTTCTGAATATCGTTTCTTATGTCTTTGTCTATGAGTGTATCAAATTTGATTAAAATCGGACCACTCCTTCTATAACCCGATTTTTCGATAACCGATTTTCGATGTTTATCGGGGGTAGCTAGACGCAAAACCTAGCTAAGAACACTCGAAGACGCTTATAGTACAAAAGTGTAAATTTTCAAGAAAATTGATTCAGCTCTTTCGGATCTATAGGTAACGGATACATAGACACAGACACACACAAACACAGACACACACACAGACAAAGTTCCATTTATAAATAAGTTTAGATATTAAAGATTTAATTTATTGAATAAAATCCTTATTAGCTTCAACCACGGCCTCCCGATGACTTCAGAATCTCCTGCAACTCTTCTGCACAGTTTTCTTTAAGTTGTTGAATGCTGGAATTATATATATTTTCATTTCATCTTTGGTTTAAAAGAAATTTTGTTGGTCTCTCGCACAACTGCATCCTACAAATAATATGTTACAGTTTGGGGGTTTAGGTGACCAGATGTAAGAGGTGATGCGGTCGTAGAAACTATCTGACATCCATATCTGGGTTCTTCTGCTTGTGTGGCATGGTGCAGTGTCCTGTTGCCAAACAAAAGGTCTTTCGGTAGACACCCTTTTGACTCAGGCAGATACTACCTCCTCAAGCTACTAGATGTAGATCTCCATGTTGTGTTTGAGTTTTGTGGGAAGATGTGTAATCATAATGTCGCCATAATTTGTGATCACTTCAAACTCCATGATGTTAACTGTATGTATCATTTAACTCTCTTCAGATTGACATCCAAACCATTTTGAAATAATCGTAATGGGACTTCCAGTGAAAATGTTAAACAATACAGCATGCCTTTTCCAAAAATCACGTCATTGCACTTCTTCTCGCACAGACGGTGCCCAAGTGAAATAGCAGCCAACTGATAATTTTTCGTCGCTTAACTTTGACTTGCTTGTAATTTTGTTGTTGTGGGCTCTCCCCTTTTTTATGATAATGGACTCGGCTTGAGAATACAGATACTCCTGCCATAGTGAGTTACGGGAAAAATCCGTAAGTTACCGGAGAGATCCGTAGGTTACGTAAGATATCAAACGATACCGAAGTTGCAAAGAGAATACCGCGTCAGTACTCATAGTAGTCTGAGCTCCACTCAATCAGAATAGTATTACACAGCACCCCTCAGTTCCGACGTGAACATACTAATTCTAGCACGGATTCACTTCAAAGACTTGTGCATATATATTCTTTACTAATCGTATTCCTGGATTACTAACCTGCGTTCAAGATTGTATTTCATATTTAATATAAGTTATTTTTTCCATCTCAAATTTCTTTTTTGTTGCTCATTATTTCATGCGGCTCCTCACCCGGAATTCACAAAAACTTGGCGATGAAGAATTCGAACACGAATTCCTCATAAATATTTTTACAGAAAACTTGTAACTTGTGTTCTTCTGGAGTTTTAAAATGGATTGAATTTTTGTATAAAGAAGTATGTCTATGATAATGCGATATACGGGCTACGAACGAAGATAAGAAACGAATAATAATAGTGTAGAATGGAGTAAGAAATTTTTTTTTTAATCATTTCACCCCAAGCAAGGCATTCTACTGCCACTATTGCTACATGGGGCTACATAGTGGTTAGATATAGGAAATGTCAGACAGGGGGGGGGGTGGGGTAATAGATAGATGGGTGGGTGGGAAGAGTGTTTGAAAGAATGGAAGTGAGTTAGTTTGTTAGGAGGTGTCTATTGACCTTACATTTAAACTCCTGGAGATTGTAGCCATCGGGGAAGTAGTCATGTGGAAGGGAATTCCACAGTCGGGAACTGCGAGAAAAAAACTGTTGGAGTAGAAGTTTCGGTTGCATTTTATCGGTTTCACTGTAAAAGGGTGGAATCTAGTTGCTGGCTAGTAAATTTCAATGCGTCTAAGACGAAGCGGCTGCTTCTCAATCAATCCTCCCATAAGTATAGACCAAGCTATCCTTCTTTGAGAGCAATACACTCCGCATCTCTCTCTCTCTCTCTCTCTCTCTCTCTCTCTCTCTCTCTCTCTGTGTGTGTGTGTGCTTCGTCAGACTTCTCTGTTCTGTCTTCGTATATTTTTACGTCTTTCTTTTGTTTCCTTTAATTTCAATAGACATTCCTAAATGGAATCTAGTTGCTAATCTAGTATCTCGTGCAAATTCGAACCTAGTGGGCATTCAAATTTAAAGTAAATAAATAAAATATAGAAATGCATGAAGACACGAACGAAGAAAAAAAATCCCGGTTAGAAAAGTTCAGATATCATCTTGCAAACACGTATATCTCACCCTTGTATAAAATCTTGCTCTATCTTGAGCCACTTCCACTAAACCCCGCACAATGAGGACGGAGAAATACAATACTGGCCCTGTGTCTGTAGGAGAAAGATAACATCCAATAAACATCGCAAACACGCGCTGGTATGCACACCCCCAGCCGAGATTGAAATGCCTGTTGGTATAACTTAATCAATTCGGGAAGGAAAAAAACATCTTCCAAAATTGTTGCACGTATTCTGGACAGACAAGCAAAAATTAGCTAAAACTCTTTCTACTTGTATAAACAGAAGCACATATTCACGCCTATAGTTTTACACGGCAAAAAGAAGAAATCGTATAGACCCAACGCAAGTGTCAAAACACAGACCACACACAGGCAGAGACTTGTGCATTATACTGGCTACGTTTGTTCAAGCGAAATGTTTCTCGGTTACACACCAGATTAATGTGCTGTAGTCTGAATTTTGTCTAAGAAACAAAGACTAAACACGGACACGTTTCAAAATAACAACGATTTATATCTTCAACGTATTTGACAACGATATATGTTGATCTAGTCTTCGGCAGTTAATTTAGTTACCCTTAGTTAGTTTTTTTTTGTTTTATAGTTAAATTTAACCTCCTCCTCTTCTCTAATAGTTTATTTTCTCACACTTTCCGTCTGCGGAACTTTACTTGCTACAATCGCCAAAAGTTTAAATTCAACGTCAATTGCTATCTTCTATCTCCTTGAATCCCATTCATGTCTGATAATTTCTACGATATCTCCTATACCATGATATTTCTCTCATTGTAACCTTCTGCGGACTAGTGGCGGCCCTGCCTGGCATTGACTGATATGATTAAGTAAAAATAAATATTAATAATCGATTTGATATCATCTTCAAATCACACGTGGTTCAACCAGATGATGATGGTCATATCTCAGTTTCTGCCATCAACTTAAGGACGTAGTACGTTCTTAAACACATGATGAGATTTTCCAGAAAATACTGCCATATGCACACTGCCAGTCATGTCATATATCTCTGAGAGTTGTTTTAGAAGGTATAAAGATTACTGAAAATAATTCAGAGTTCACCATGCTCAAAAGACAACTTGCTTGGTACATTTCGACCATTTGCCCTGCCAGTTCTTTGTAGCACTCTATATTCACCTGGAACAACTTCCTAGTGTTCCAGTCCCAAGGTACCTCGACATCTAAGTTGACACTTTCAGGCATGCTGATGTGCACAAGTGGGACATCAGGGTGATTTCTCTCCAAACGCTTGTTAGTTAAGATAATCATATCCCATATGAGCTTCAAAAGACATTCTCGGATATTGATAATGGGGAACACTCATACACCTTGTTTTTCTTCTTCTTTATTAATTGTTATTTTTTTAAATCGTATCACCCCGAGCAAGGCAGTAACGCCACTGATGTGCAGGGGACTACATAAGAGTAAAACGATTAGATAGGAAGAGAGTAAAGAGAAAGACAAACCAGTTAAGGATGGGAATACAGGTGTGATGACAGTTGCAAAGGTGGAGAAAAAGGAAAAGATATACAGGGTGGAGTAGAAAGAACTAGAATCAAGTGGTTAAGAGATGGGTATTGACATTGGATTTAAATCCTGGAGGTTGTAGCCGTCAGGAAAACAAGAATACGGAAGCGAGGTCTGCTGGCGGGAAGAGCAAGAAATGAAGCTGCTAGAGTAAAATTATTGTCTGCATTTGGTAGATTAAACTGTGAATGGGTGGGACCCAGTTGCCAGTAAACACTTGTGGCAGGAGCACCAATGACTTAAGTTCGCTGGAGCAGAAGCCATGAAAATATTTATAGAACAGACAGAGGGAAGCCACATCCCGTCAGGGAGAAAGTGGCTGGAGTCGAGCAGCCAAGTTGGTACCTATCACTTTACTGATTCTATTTGGAGCCTGTCAAGAACACTGAGATGAACAGCTCGTGCACCTGATCATATATAACAGCAGGATTGCATGCACGGACGGATGGTGGATTTGTATATATGCAAGATGGATTCAGGAGAAAAAACCTCCTGGCCCGACACACTGACCCAACCTTCCTAGTAGTGGATTTAGCTATTGACTCAATGTAATGGTTCCCCTTCAGATCGGAAGATAGGGTAAGGCCGAGGAGGCGCAGTGTATTTCTATCAGGGAGATTCGCTTGATCCATACTTATAGGAGGCAGGAGAGGTTGCCTGTGATGATTGAGAAACAGCAACTTCGTCTTGAAATTTACTAGCCACTTCTTACCCCATTCAAGACTATTATCATTCATTTCTTACCTTCGTTCGTAGCATATATATCGCACTAACATAGACATACTTCTTTATACAAACATTCAATCCATTTTACAACTCTAGAACAACACAAAGTAGAAGTTTTCTGTTTAAATATTTATGAGGAATTAGGTGTGTTATGTGAATGATGAATATTTAGAAGGTGTTATAGAAACTTACCCATTTGACAAACTGAACTCTTCTGAACTATATATAAGCAGCAGTTATGCTTTGTAATCTCAGAGAGATACGGAGAGAGTGAATGCTGAATCTATTCCAGCATATAACTCTGGCAGCCGAACTAAGAGTCACGCTAATAATCATTCGTTTGTATATGTTTGTACTACTGTCTTTGTAATATATTTGTTTAACACGATTCCGTCTGTGTCTTCATTTCTGACCGCAACTGAACCACAACAACTTGGTGACAAGGTCACAACATAAGGATAAGAGGAATAGATCACTATTACCTTTTTGAGGTGAATATTGCAATATTTAATGGAGCTCCCACGTAGACTGTTCCCTAAAATAGCAGTTTTTGGTGAATTGCACTCCGAGAAAATGTTATTTTCATATTTTGGAATACGGAGGAAATGAAGGTGATTAAACTTCGTGTTAATAATATGGCTGGATGTGCGTCGTAGTGCAGTGGATATTGGCATGGAACGAGAATTCGGGCAGCCGAATCGAATTCCAGTTGAATTCCTTGCATTTACTTACGCGCAAATACCCTTAGGAAAGGTATTAGTCCGTCTCTTCCCTCTAGTTATGGGTTAAATAACAGGACAGACTGGATTCTATAGCTTTGGCTGGCAACCAGTCTACCGCAAAAAGCGATGACAATCTACTGCGGGATAATCAGTCCTGTTTCTTTCGAGACATGATCGCCCAAAGTGTGTATTACGTATGGCACTTAACTGAAATAGTATAGCGTGACCTAGACACAACTGGCGAAATAAATGAATAAAGCTCATCTGACCGTCTCCCATAGAAGTAGCGCTAGACTAGCACGCCAAAAGGACGACAATGATGCGCAAAATAGACAAAGTCTCATATAGCCATCATCACACTCTGCCCGATAATAGTACACTAAGTAAAAGAATAACATCTTTTGCAGGTGGAACCCACTTAGATATGCACTGAACTGGATTAGCGCAGTAAGGTGCCTGAGAACCCGATTTGGCTGACTCATCCTTCAACCTTAAAATAAAAACAGACAATCTTTTTGACACATAGAAAAGATTATCCCCAAAATAATGCTCATGAACATACACAGTGCATCGTCTCTAACAGGTTATGCTCAATTTGGCAAAGTTAAGCAAACAAAAAATCAGTGGCACAGAACAGAAAATGTACTGCAGACAATCGGCAGTCATAAAAAACGCAAACCGACCAAGACCAGCAATGTATTAACTATTTCTTATTAATCTTTCCGTGGTAACATTTAAATTAGAACGAATATATTTGGCTTGATATTAATAGAGATTATTTGAACATAGGTGAAATAAAAAAGGCTGTAATATAATGTATATACCTGGGTGAATGTATATGTAGTTACATGTATGTAGGAGTTATATATATATATATATATATATATATATATATATATATATATGAAGAGATTCTTCACAGGGCAAAATTTTATAATAGCAAGGAATAATTACATTTTCGATGACATATAAAAAAAATTAAAACAAAAATCAACCGGCTTCGCCCAGAGCTTATTAAGTTTTTAATTTCTGGGATTTTCTAAATCGTGATTAAAAGATGAAATGAGAATTGAGGGGGAAAAACATTAAAGGCAAACTAGAGCCCAATAACACTCAGATCCAAAAGGCATTCTCTCTGCTTCGGGATCTGATGTATATGGACTCTAGCACTTTTAGATGAAAGAGTGAGTGGGGCCTTGATAAAATTATAAAGTTCTCACCACTCAATGCAACCACACAATTCCTGCTATTAATAACATGCTGTGCTATTGAAAACCCGGAAGTATTCACAAGTTGGCTACCACCTGCGGCTGAGTCCAAAATTCTGGGAGGTAAATGATGTTTAACTCTTTCATCCAAACGCTGGAATATTCTACCTATGTAGTCGCATCCGCAACTACACTGAAATTTGTAAATTACAAAACTAATATGAAGTGGAGGTAAAATATCCTTACGAATGGAGGAAAGAATTTTCAGTGTAAAAAATATTACACGTACATTGTCAGAAAAATAATACTTGCCAAGAGACTCAAAAATGTGCCTAGCTAAAATCTCACCATCTGTTCTAATGTAAGGTAGTTCTAAATAAATTGAACATTTTTTTAACTATTTGTGACTTAACCTTATAAAAATTATCGAGAATATGGCGCATATTTTTTGTATTAGTTTTTAGTATGTTATCGAAATTCCAGTTATTCCTTGCTTATATATATAGTAATCCGCAGATAGATCTGTATCGCAGCTCGTCAGTATAGTTAGACATTCGATTGCTCCATACCCAGCATTGAAACCCGACCGGTGTCAGTCGGCAATTCAATCTCTGAGCTACGGGCGCTCGGTAGAAGGAGGCAGACTTTTTAGCGTGTACATTATCATTATCATTATACACGCCCAATAACCAGAGTAAGTCATTACTGAATGACCGATGCGTACATGCTAGAGTAGCTACTGTTTTTCAAAGTCTACCATTCCTCCAGAGTGCTCAATCAGGGTGTGAGAGTATATATATATATATATATATATATGTGTGTGTGTGTGTGTGTGTGTGTAGCTATATATGCGTATACAAAAAATCTAAATGATTATCTTCTCCCAAAATAATCTGCAATTTTTGCAGTAACTTTTAGCTTGTACAAAGAGTGAGAGTCACTAGAGGTGGGGTTATTAAATCAAGTTTTAGTTTTTATTCATAGGAGGCGAATATAACAGTTAACTGTAGATTTGAACATCTTATGATTGTAGTAAATGTGAAAACATTCTCTTGGGAGTCTGTTACAAAGGGCAATAAATACGCAATGGTCTTGGCGAACAAAACCTCCTCAAATGGATGGTTGGTAAGATGAAATTATCTTTTTTCAATTGCTATTTATTTAGATTTTTGTAGTAATATTAGCTGGTGTTTTCGCTGAATTCTATTCTATTCTATGAATTCTGGGAATTTTCATGTATTCTTGGAAAACACAGTGAGCATGTTTGTGGTTGCTTCTCCATGGTTTTGATTTCAGCGCAACTATACTCGCTTCCACTCAAGTCTAAAGAGCTCTGTTTACTTTGTTAATTTATAATTGTAGGGAAAAGAGATAGGTTCATGCTTTTCTTAAGGATATTAATGCGAAAGTGAACATAGCGAGGCAATAATTTTAAACAGACCTGCGGAATTTAGCTTTGTACACTACACATATATCATGAAAGTCAATAGCTTCATAACGTGGGTGATCATTACTCTCTACAAATTTGTATCCTTTAATGTTTGTCTATATTTCTGAGAAGAGTTATTTACGATATTTACATTGTTTAGACAGTTGTATTCCTCTATATTGTTATATTAATGGTGAGCTCCTACCCTTTTCAGGTGAATGGAATTTTGAAGCGAACCATTTATTTTGATCAATGGGTGTAGATTGTTCTCGTTCCACGAGTCTTGTCACTTCCGGATCTCTCAATTATCCCCATTTAACTCAAATCTATAAGTTATTTTCACCACTATTCTCGCCAGATATTGAACTCACAACTCTTTGGATTATGTCACTAGATGCAACCATAGTTTTTAAAAACTGGGTCATTTGTGGACATCAATGTATTAATTCTGGTGATTTATAAACCTAATATCCCAATAACGATTTTTTTATCAGAGTTCATAATACAATCTTGGTGCTTGTAATTGATTTTTTAATTTTTGCTAGCACTCTATATTAATGGTTCACATATTGTATTCATTTCTATGCTTGGGTGGCTTAGGAGACTTTTGTGGCCCAGCATATGTACTGATTCGTTGAGGTTTCATATTTTTCCAGTATTTTTCTCTATGTGTTTTATAATCTCTTTTGTGTTAATACATTCTGTAGATGATTTATGAGTATCACTCTTTTAAGTTATACAGACACAATTCAAATATTGTATTCAACATGAAACTGAAAACATGACAATATATCACTTTCCTTCAGAATAAATAGAAACGGCAAAAATTGTCTCATACTTCTTCCTATCTGTGTTCATACACCGACCCCATTCTCAAAAATGCTGCTTCATTAAAGAGTTACTTAACTGGAACGTTGTACATAAAATAATACCAGTAATGCATGAATCATTTTCTGTCTAGTAAAACGTCTATTTATCCTTAGTTACAAATAAGTACTTACATGAGTGCAGAAATCTCTTGAAAAGTCTTTTAGGAACTGAGATTGGAAAACATTCAGGTCCGGTAACTGGTTTCCCTATCCTCTAAAATTTTTTTATTTACTTATACTGTAAGTAAGCGAACAAGTTGAAAGTAAACTAATGTAAATGAGTTGTTACAAGAAAATTCAAAATATTTACTATGCAGAAAGTTGGTTCACTGTGTCGTGCCAAAAGATTTTTTCTCGTCAGAATCCATGTTGCAGGTTCATAAATTAATCATTTGTCCATGCATTGAACATTTTCGCCATATCTGGTCTGCTGCACCTGCTATTCTTCTCGAGGTTCATCACAAAATCCCAAAAATAAGTCTGTAATGAAATCGATCCTGAAGGCATCTCAACTTCAATCATTTTCTTACAGAAAATAGTAAAAATAACTATTGACCGTGTATTCTTGAATGCTAATACATTCAATATGCTAATATTCGTATCCACATACACGCCTGTTTTGATGTATCACAGCTCATCAGTGTGGCTAGACATCCACTTGATCGATTTTGTAATATATATATATATATATATATATATATATATATATATATATATATATATATACTTTTTTCTTAACATATTCTGTTAAATATAAGCATACGTTAAGAAAAAATTATATATATATATCCGAGTGGGTATACTATATAGACTGTGAATATTTATTTTAAATTATACTTTAGAACATGTACATAATTTCTGTATATATAATCGCTACGAAGGCAGGTTCGTTTTAGCATTGGGTCAACTGAAATTAAAGTAAAAATACGACGACTCCTAATTAAACATAATAGAAATTCAGTGTCTCTTATATTTAACAGCATATGTTTAGAATATATATATATATATATATATATATATATATATATATATATATATATATTACCTTCTGGTATTTATTAGCCTGACGCGTTGTGAGCAAGTTTCGTAACCAGTTCATTATGCAGCGAATTCTACACTAACTGAAACCCCACAATTTTCAGAACCAAATGATATCAGGTCTATGAATAACGATTTATAAGCAATGTGTTTAACTGAAAAAAATTGACCGAAACAAAAGAAGCTTAGTTTAGTTGTTGAAAAACTGTCTAAAACGGAAACATCAATTTGCTGGTATCTGATAGAAACGGATCTAGTAATTCAGTTGCATAGGTAGTGTAATCTTGAGGACGGCAGATGTGCAACATATATCAGAAATTGCTAAGTTGTTTTCTGAAAACTAAGCAAAGTATTAAGATAAGAAAAAATCATTAAAAAACAAATGGTTACTGGACATCATGTCATATGTATCCACCTGCATAATAGAGATTTTCCTTAGAGGAGTAGAAGAGACTAGAAGTGTAGTATGCTGAGAATAATTATCCGCTGACTACGTGCGACACAATCATTAGTCTTTAAAAATATGGATTAAAACACTTATGCTAAAATTGAAAAGCGACAACTAAACTGTCTGGGTACTTAATGAGGAAAAACTAGACACACTGAAGGAAGTTGGACAAAGCCAAACACCGATTCTGCGTGAATGGGCAGCAGACAAGGTCAAAGAGGTTGGTAAAGAATGAAATGTTACTTAGAGTTACAAGAAAGATAATGCTGTGGAGAAAATGGACGCCTTTGTCCGGAATTAATATATGAAATCGACGAGCTATTTATCTAATGGGTTTATGTGAATTGTTAGCAGAGCTGGTAATATAATAATAGCAAAGAGTGAAACCTTGTTTAGAGCTACAAGCAACAGAAGGTTTGGGAGAGTCATGGCAGCCTATGTTTTGAAGAGGCATGTGGAAACAGCTAGCAACTTATCTAATGAGTTTGTGTGAATTAATAGCAGGGTGGGGAAAATAATACTGACAAAGCGTGAAATTATGTGTAGATTTACAAGACACTGTTTGCTATGGAGTGTCATGGGGAAACAGCCAACAACTTACCTAATGAATATGCTTAGACAGATTGCCGAGCGGGCACAAAGATGATGATAAAATGTCAAATGTTGCTTAGAATTGCAAAAGGCAGGAAGTTGTGGAAAGTCATTGTTCCGTATGTAGTGAAGAATCAATCAGTTGAGTGCCATACGTGAAACACGCTTAGGCGATCATGTCTCGAAAGAGACATGACTGACTGAGCAGAAGATTATTCCACAGTAGGCTCCCATTGCTTTTTGCGGTAGACTGGTTGCCAGCCAAAGCTATAGAACCCAATCTGTCCTATTATTTAACCCATAACTGGATGGAAGAGACGGATTAATACCTTTCCCATGGATATTTGTGTGTAATTGAATGCAAGGAATTCAACTGAAATTCGAACTCGGCTCCCCGGTTTGTCATTCCGAGTCGATATCCATTGCACTACAACGCAGAAGCATTGGAAAAATGCGAATAACTTGCTAATGAGTTTGTGTAAACTGTTAGATGAGCATGAAAATGAAGGATAATAAAGAGACAAATGATGCTTGCAAATACAAGTGACAGAAAGTTGTGGAGAGTCATGATCTCTTACATTCTGAGGGTCTATAGTTAAACTAAAAGCAACTTACCTAATTAGTTTGTCTGAACGAATAGCAGAGCTGAACCAAGGATTCATGGTAAAGATCATTACTATGAGATACTGGTACGGGAACTTGTGGAGAACCATGATCTGATACTAATGGTACATAGTTCAACTAAAAGCATATTACCTAATAAGTTTGTCTTTTGTGGTGCAGTGGATATCGGCTGGGAAAAACACATCGGGAATCCGAGTTTGAATTCCAATTGAATTCCTTGCATTCACTTACGGACAAATACCTGTGGGAAAGGTATTAATCCGTCTCTTCCCTCCAATTATGGGTTAAATGATAGGACAGACTGGCAACCAGTCTACCGCAGAAAGCAATAGCAACCTACTGCGGGGTAATCTTCTGCCCACTCAGTCATGTCTCGAAAGAGACATGATCGTCCAAAAGTGTAAAACGTATGGCACTTAACTGACTGAATGAATAGCTGAGCTGAAACAAAGAGTATGGTAAAGATCATTATTAAGAGATACTAGTACAGGAACTTGTGGAGAACCATGATCTGCTACATCCTGATGGTATATAGTTCATCTAAAAGCAACTTACCTAATTAGTTTGTCTGAACGAATAGCTGAGCTGAAACAAAAATTATGGTAAAGAGAATTACTAAGAGAAAGAAAAATAGGAAGTTGTGGAAGTCCATGATCATATATGATCGGACGAAGCATGGGAAACTGCGAACAACTTACATAATTAGTTTGTTAAATAGATAACGGAGGAGGAATAAATGAATATAGTAAATAGTTAAACTTTACTTACATCCACAAGAGTCAGGAAATGGTGGAGAGCAATGACCTCCTATAAGAAAAGAGAGCTACTAACTTAATGAGTGTGTCTGAATGGTTAGCACAGTGGGGAAAAAGACAAAGATAATGGTGAAGAGTCAAACGCTGCTTAGAGTTACAAAGAACAGGAAGTCGTAGAGAGCTATGATTGCTCATGTCTTGAAGGGACATGGCAGATTAAAGTAGTGATTAATGTATTATTTTATTTCCTTTTTGACGGAAATGTGCAAAACAGAATTGATATTCGGTTAACAAATCCAGGAACCGGTCCGTTGGTCTTTAGTTTCGATTATCAAAGGCGATTCAATTGGGTGTTTCGCGGCCTTCGCTGGTTTAGTCGATCGAATAAACATAGAAGAGTTATTTTTGCTATTATCTAATCGATTTGGAGTCAGTACATAAAGTCAGTGACTTTTGCACGGAATAATGCAAACATATTCACAATACCGAGTAGAGAAATCGTATACAAACGTAAAAGAAAAAATAAAGGATGCAAATTAAAAAAAAAAAGTAAGATGGAAATTAAAAAACATAATAAAAGTTATGGAACCGCACGTGAATCAAAACAAAGTTATAGAATCCCCCACGCATCGAAAGAAAGCATTGTTTCTTCTCATAACAATGTCTTAGGACAGATGGTCCGTTGGTGGAGAGGGAGGAAAGTTTGGAGGTAGAAGTGGTTTGCTTTTTGAAGTCTGGTCCTATCATTGTTAGTTTGTCACTATTCCCGAAGCTCTTCACGTCGGACTAATCACAGGATATGACATGCAACAAGACTTTCACGTAAAACAAAAGCCTACGGCAGTTGATGTCAAGAATAAAATAAACTAAACTACAAATAGTACTTGGAGTTTTGTTACTATTTAGTTTCTTTGGCTTCTGACGATAAGGGTTGTTTTCTTTAAACCATGTCAAGAAAAGGAAAACAAGAAAACAAAATACAAGAAGGACGTTTTATTTCTTAGTAATCGCTCCTCGGAATGATATGTCCAGATAAAAAAGAAAATCCATCTCAACCAGTATCTATCTATCTATCTATCTATCTATCTATCTATCTATCTATCTATCTATCTATCTATCTATCTATCTATCTCAGTATGTTTCTATTTCTAACGGTTCACATATATCTATCTATCTATCTATCTATCTATCTATCTATCTATCTATCTATGTTAGCCTCCTCATTATCAATCTCTCTATGTGTTTATATATATATATATATATATATATATATATATATATATATATATATAATTATGAATTTTATTGTACATTGCGACATGAAATTTCAATGTTTCGAGATAGATTCTCTTCATCAGGCAATGTTAGATGTTTTTTTGTGAAAATGAAACTGCCTGATGAGGTACTAATAAGAGTACCGAAACACAATGGCCCTTGTGTTGCAATAATCTATGTCGTTTTAATATAAATTTATAACAAAAATATTACCATATATATATATATATATATATATATATATATATATATATATATATATATATATATATGCTTACCGGCTGTATTTGAACCAGCGTTCCTTTTTGCACCGTTTAATCCGATGTTCTGTGACTACTCGGCTATGAAGATCTTTGCAAACAAACATGGTTCTCTTTCTATTTGTCTTTATAACATAGTTCATTCATTCAAATTTGATCTAAATTTATAATCGTTATTTTTACTGAATGTCCGTATTTAAATATTTTTGGTCAGCATTTTCTATCTTTATGAACATTTACTATATTTATTGAAAAATATTCCCATCATTAGATAATGTGCGATTATAGATATAGTCAGGTGAGAAATAGGTATCAACACTTTATGGTGAATGTTACATTCACACTTCGAGCGATCTGCAGACCATGTGTCATTACTTCTTTCGCGGGCTCTCTGTAATTTGACACTGCGACTATAGTAAAGTGATAAGTGTCCTCCTAATTTCTTTTTTAATGTTTCAATCTGAAAACATGTTATTTAATTTACATATTTATTTATTAGTTATTTCCAATATGTTATTTATATTTTTCATTCAGGGATTTCAGCTTTAAATATTTTTTAAAGGTTGATAAACTGCAAAAAGCATCCTACCAATCATTCGATATATACTATACTATAATAAAGGCCGTTCTCTCTCTCGCTATATATATATATATATATATATATATATATATATATATATCGCTCTCTCTCTCTCTATATATATATATATATATATATATATATATATATATCCTGTCAAGCTTATGAAAAGAGAGACGACAGCGAAGCAGCGCCGACTCAGTTCTCTCTCTTTACTACGACTTATTAAACTTTACTACCAGCTATGAAATCTCTTCCCACGTGTTTGCTCTTTAACACCGTCATATTATTTTATTTTTGCAATAATTAAGTCTCAGATTAGTGAAGAATATATATATATATATATATATATATATATATCTTCTGTATTATAATAAAAAGCGTTATGTATTTACTTTCATAAATATATGTGTGTGTATGTGTGTGTGTGTGCGTGCGTGTGTTTTAGTGTGTATATACACTATCAAACATAATTATTAGACCACGCCAGATTTTTAAAAGAAATTATGTATTTCCTACTATTTTTAGTATTTATTGCCAAGTGGATAATTTATATATGCATATAAATTTTTTTCTGTCACGTTCAATGATTTGGATATTTTTTTGGCAGGGTTTAATAATATACTAAATAGTAAGTAAAACAATATATATTTTGCCATTAATTTTAAACAGCGTATCGATGTAAGTATTTTGCCGCGATTTTTGACGGGGTGGGCATACTCGTATATTTATAAATATCACTAATTTTATATCAAACTACGCATTAAAATTTGCGAATTTATCATTTTTGTTTTATTCCATACTACTTCGAGTATTTTACATATCCTGTTGGTTTGGCTGGTGTTAAAAATACTAAAATAGCGATACATCCCTAGTTTCAAACAATATGTAAAAAACTTCAATGTCATACATACTAAACGATGGTAGATATTTCCAAATCTATTATATCATAAATCCCCTTATTTGAGAAAAAAAAAACTCTGGTTATTTTAAGCATTTATTTTATTTCGTTTATTCAAGAAAATCTATTTAAAAAACATATAAGCTCTGCGGGAAGATTGGAATCTGCGCTTTGCAGAGAAGGTCGGAACCGAAATTACTTTTGCTGGTAGGACTATAAAAAGAATCTAGTAAAAAAGAATCTAGTAAAAAAATCTAGTAAAAAAAATCTAGTAAAAAAAAATCTAGTAAAAAAAAAATCTAGTAAAAAAAAAATCTAGTAAAAAAAAAATCTAGTAAAAAAAAATCTAGTAAAAAAAAAATCTAGTAAAAAAAAAATCTAGTAAAAAAAAATCTAGTAAAAAAAAATCTAGTAAAAAAATCTAGTAAAAATAAAGTGGTGATTTCTAAGCGCAGCTTAGATGTTACACAAGGCCGAAAGTATGGGGCGAGATTCTAAATCCCTACTCATTTAGAAATGATTTTGGTGATACAAGCTTACTAACCCTTACGCTATGTCGAGGTGCCCCTAGTAAAAGAGAGTGAGACCCCCGCGAAAAAAAGTAATGATGCAGATCGTTCGAATTGTGAATGTAGCAGTCATCATAAAGTGTTGATACATATTTCTCACCTGACTATATCTATAATCGCACTTTATCTAATGATAGAAATATTTTCTCATATATATAGCAAATGTAAAAGGTGATTTGTTATGGGCTGCTTAGACGTGGTACAAGGCAGAAAATATGGGGAACACAGTTCAAATTGATCTCACTACTTAATTTTAATAATTCTAGCGAGACATGCATGCTAACCATTCCACCACGGTGAGGTGCTACGAATAAAAGTAAATAAGTGATTTTCTAAGCACAGCTTAAATGTGGTATGAGGTACACAGTGTAGATCGAACTCAGTGATCAATTGTAATGATTCTGGCACGACAAGCTTGCTAATTAAGTTGAGGTGTCACAAGTAAAAAGGAAAGACATAAGATAGCAAAAACGGTAAAAGGACAGGTGAAATTAATTTTTAATATCTAAATCAATATTAACAAATCTAACCACTTTTCTTATACCTAAACTTGTTGTTTTAACTTACAATAAAATCACATATAAAAAGTGATGATGTATAATATTGTCACCTCTTTGAATTTAGGATTATGTATATATTGTGGCGTAGTTTTCGCACTGAAGGTTATAATCATGCTAGGTCGGTTGCTAATTGACTGAACATACCCAAAATTTTAGGAACTTGGTAATCTTCCACTGAAAGCTGACTCCTTAGTATTCGGCTAAATGCTGACTAATATCAACTGCCTAGTAGTTTTACTGAACACCAACAGAAATCTAAAGAACTCCTATGAACTTCCCGTTAACTCTTATTAATATAGGAAGGATAGTCCATTATCTGAGGAATAGGTGTGTTTCCCCATGACAGGATAATAGTGTCACCTTTTTGGGTTTGGGATTCTGTATAACTATGTCACATCTTTGAATATCTATGTTACAGCTTGGATGCTACAATTGATATCTCTTAATATACAAACTTTTATTCAAACCTTTATCGAGACAGACAGCTTGATCTTTTTTCTTTTATATAAAAGATGATTTTTGTATTCTAAAATGCACAGCACATAAGGAACATTATTTTCTAGGCGTAGCCCGTGGCTACTTTTTCGGTAATCATAATTTTAAAGTCATTGACGCGTTTCAGTGAGAAAGCTATACACCAGGACTTGTACACCTGCATAATTCAGGGTAGACGGCGTTAGAATATTGTTGACAGCCACCGACAATAAGTCAATGGGATAAGCTATGAAGCAGCGTCATATATGACAGCTGAAAGAGATCGTGGTGATAATCTAAGGGCTACTTTGACGGTGGCTTCATTGCGAATTCATAACAGCAGAGAAAACGCGTGGATACATCGACAGCCATCAAAATATTGTAAAGGCCGGAAAATCTCAAAACCTGCGCTTGTCAAATGATTTGAACCAGCCTGGAAAAAAAAGTATTAAATGCTACTGTTCTTATCGTTGCAAAGTTGGCACATTTTATACTGCTTGTCAAAGTTCGTTTGTGTCGTTTTATTTTTGTTATTTTTGTAGATTCTTTTAATCCATTTTCAACAATCAGAATGCTTCTTCATAGTGCAATAACTATCACGCTAATGTCTTCTACAATGATCATTCTAGCAAATATGATCATAACATGCTACTCTATAGGCGGTGATGTACTAAAATTAATAAGCTACGAAACAATTTCTGGTCATCAATTCGCTTAGTAGTAATACTCATTACTTACGCTAGTGAGTTTTAACCTCAGTGAGAAACCTATATTTATTGAACTCTTTTGCATTACCACTCTAGTAATATCTGGCAAACCTATTAGATTTACTAATCTAGGCTCACAAATGGCTTAAATGTGAAGTGTATTTACAGAGTTCCGACTAGAGTCTACAACTTTATTGCCATATTCTTGTATCGCCGAAGGAGAAACGATACAGAAAGAAAAAGCGTTAGTATTTAGCACATTATCAGTGCTAAAACCAAACACAGAACAGTATAATAGTTACAAAAACAGACTAGACAGAACTTACAACACAGAGAGGCGGGCTTTTAATCGCAACAGTCACTGAAGTAATCGTTCGGAATATTACTTGAATGCCCCTCCAATATTACACCTCGATGTTATTATTCTTTAATTAGAAAGACCATTTTAGACCATGGATCATGCCATCATTGAGAGTGCTGTTGGGGTGCCAGCCAGTCTACAACATATATTCACGACATTTTCGGTGATCTTTTTCAGGTTGATGGAATTTCATACTGATTACTTTATCACAGTAACTGGTGAAAGTTGTTCTCATTCTACTTCAGGTTGTCTTATTTATTTCCATTTAATTCAACTCTCTAATTTTTCGTTCACCACTGCTAGCCAGGTATTGGTGTCACAACTATTTGGGTCAAGCCACTAGATCTAACAAAATCCTTGAGGGTATCAGTGTATGAATTTTTGGGACTTATGTACGTAATTTTTTAGTTATATTTGTTTTTACCAGAGCTCATATGACATTTTTGATGTTATTAGTTTTCTCTAGTATTACTTGGTTCCCATATTGTGTTTATTTCTATGCTTGGCCGGCATAGGAGATTTTTTATTGCGCATATATGCGATGATACCTTAAGCGCTGAAGTGTAATTTACCGAAAGTATCTGATATTTAAAACATTAAAAATTGAGTATTTGAAACAGGGAAACTGAACATCGAATAGACTCTGCTTGGTGTAGCTTGTCAAACACAAAAATGCTACAAAAACAAAATATTAGCCTAAGAACACGACTGCTTGAATAGCTTTGTCAGAACTAGACTCTCACGCAATGCCATACAGAGTAACAAGATAGTTATTAAATATGAAAACAATCATCTCTATATAACTATTTTCTAAGATCAGGCATTAAAAATGGCTTCAAATAAATGGATCGTCTTATACTTAAAGAAAACAATCTTTCATCATGTTTTATAGACTGGCACTATAGAGAAACCATAGAGCCACAAAGAACATTATCAATATAAAAATCATTTAAAGTCTTCCAGCAAGAGAAACAACTAAAATGGATAGGATATGTAATTAGTATGTATAATTATGCTAAAATCAAGATTTTAACTTTCATTCGATCAATGAATAACGAATGTTTCTTGTATGAAGTTGGCTATATTACATTACTGATGTAGCGAATTATATGCTCAAACTATTTCTACTGTTATGAGTTCAAGCCGCGTTTGATACGCCACATCAATACATTTGTAAGAGATGAAATTAAGCATTGTTTAGCGGCAATGTTTATCGGACCGTATCTCTAGTACTGTTGCGTGTACCCTTTTTACTGCCTCTTTATTATTCTATTTATTGCCTAGTAGAAATCCTTGGTGGCAATTTTCAATTGTACATGGTGGGTGGGTTCCATGTGTTGGATCTCATTCTGAGAACCCTAGAAGTTATGCCAGAATTCGTCATCGGAGGCCACAATGTAAACAATATAAGGTACGCAGATGATACAGTGCTGATAGCAGACCCAGAAAAAAAAAACTACAAGTCCTCCTACAGAAGGTAGATAAAGAAAGTGACAAGAAAGGACTACAAATAAACTGCAAGAAAACCGAATGCATAGTCATCAGCAAAAAAAGTAGGCCAAAATGCCAATTACAGGTGAGGGACTCTAAAATTAAGCAGGTACATAAATTTAAATACCTAGGAAGTGTTCTAACGGAAGACGGAAAGTACGACACTGAGATCCGAAGGCGAATTGGCATGGCGAAAGTAGCATTCCAGAAGTTGAGTAAAGTATTAAGAAAAAGGACAATTCCACTAGAAACAAAGACGAGAGGACTGGATTGCTAGGTGATGTTGGTTCTTCAATATAGCAGTGAACGTTGGACAATATTTTCGAAGATGAAGGAAAAACTTGAAGCAACTGAAATGTGTTTCTATAGAAGGATGCTGCGGATATCATGGACCGAGCATGTTAGCAATGACGAGGTTTTGGAAAGGATGGAGACGAAAAGGAAATTAATACTGAGCATCAGGAAGAGACAACTAAAGTTCCTGGGACATGCAATGAGGAAGGAGGGCTTGAAGAATCTGATACTAACAGGCCAGATAGAGGGAAAAAGAGACAGGGGAAAGCAGCTGATAACATATTTGAAGGACCGGATCAGGTGGATAACGAAACGCGGGTTGTATTGTGCAACAGGAGAAAGCGTGCTAAGATCCACTAGGGAAAGGGAGATGTGAAAAGCCATGATCGCCTACGTTCTGAAAGGACATGGCACATAGAAGAAGAAAGAAATATTTAAAAGTATCAATTGCTTAACAGATCTAATGGGATACCTCTCAATAGAACAAAAGGTAATGCATTAAAGTGTCGCTAATTTTTGTTCATCTACGATCTTCAAACTTACGCTGGTATGTCATCGAGCACCTCCGTTAAGAGAAAAGAGACTTGGTTCTATAAATCTCTAGATATCTCAAAGCTCTTTCTGAAAATACTTCGAAGAGATAAAAACGGCTTCACTTGATATGTACTCTTCCCTCAATGTGACGTGTTACAAGAGTCATTTGAAGCTGAGTGCCCACGAGCATGCACTAATAGCAAAAAATGTTCAGCCTTACCAAGTAATATTGCACTAGCGTCGATATTCCACTAAAACCCCGTTTTTGTTACACCGAGGCTGTCGCATTGTGCTGAATACTCGGGACCAATCATGTCTTATTTATTTGTTCTGACAGATAAATTAAAAAAAAAACAGTTGAGAGATAAAATGTAGTTTGTCCGCTCGAATGCAGATACTACACTTTGATCCAAAACCCAAAGACCAGTAAAGTAGTGTGGATTTTGTGTTATATTTAGCAAGTACTGTGTATAAGGATTTAAGTGGATTAAATGGCTTGTTTTCTTTATGGGTTATTAATCCTTTGTGGTATTTTTAAAACCATTGTTATATCTTAAGAATAATTCATTAATGCGACTATTAACAATTTTTCTTAGAACAACAATGACTTTTCCACATACAAATTCTAATATTTAACCCATTGTGGGATGAAAGAGCCGGGTGCTACAAAAGGAAATTAAGATTGTCTTCACCAAATCTATATAAAGTGTTCTAAACGAGGAGCTTACAAAATATGAGGGGGTGATTTAAATCATTTTATCAAATAGTTTTTTTTATTCACTTTTGTTAAACCTAAAATATTTTTCTATTTACAACACCTTGTGAAACGTCACAGTAAGACGATGAAATAAAAAATGAATATTGAACAATCTTAATCTTAACAATGAAAAGTTGTTAAAAAGTTTTTCAAAAATGATTTTAGTAATAAAATTTATGACTTGACAAGAAAAAGAAAACACTTTGCTCTGAAAAAAAAAATTACTAAACAAACAGAAAAAAGTATCCCAATTATAAAAAAAATAAAAACTGTCAGTAGTTGAGTGTAAAAGTTTTGCTTTAATGATGGATAATTTACTTTGCTGAGGTGATGAACGCAAATCAACCTAGAATGAACGAGTCTGAATGTCTGTTCGCAAGAAAGAGGCCAGACAACACAGACGATAACTGCGTATTTAATGAAATATAAAAATCAAGTGTCAAGAATCCAATATAATAATCGAAAAAAAAAACTCGATGGATAATTGCTTGCTTGAAATATGGTACACTTTTTGGTAAAAAGATATGACTTTAGAAGGGTTGAAGTATTTACACTTATCTTTATTTTACTCTGATGATATATTTTTTCTTTTGATTTCTTTTGTGTATACATTTTCTGCCGGGTCCCAAACAGAGACAAAAGATCAAAAATAATAATTTCCACTGAGGATATTTTTAAAAACACCCCACCAAAAAGAAAGTAATCCGGAAATAACACACATTATACATAGTCAAATCACTTTGTATTGAGTGAGATTTAGTTGCGAGCACAATGTTTTGCATACATTTATGGCATGGACTAGCAGGAATACTTTGAATATCTCTGTTGAAACTTTTCGAATCAATCTGATGGCTCCAAATAGAATTAGAATTATTGTTATCCTTATGTGCTACAGTTTAAAATGTCAACATCAAAATACTTGAAATAACATTTTTTTAAAATATTCAAAGATGCATTACAATCTGAAGGGTCTACCGATGTCAATAAGAAAGCCCATTCGTTTTTTTTTTGTTTTTTTTTATTTAATCACGATGTCTGGGTGATTAGATTTGATTTTTCTCTCTGCGTTTATTATAAAGTCCCATACAAATTTTACGGGTGTTATCTCGTTCACCGGTCCTGGGTGATGCTTATACTATTTTCTTGCAGGTTCCGTACCGTAAAAGTCGCATATTATCCAGTGCTTTCGTCCACTCTATCATATATATAATAGCAGTATAGCCCGGCGTTGCTCGGGTGTAATGAAAGCTTTAAAACTAATCCATGGCCCTGGAGCTCAGACTCAGCCTAAAGAATATTTGTGTGAAGTTTGGTGAGAATCGGATAAAAATTGTGGATTTGTATAAAGGACATACAGACAGATAAACCGACACACACACAAACATCTTCGATTTTCTGCACAATTTTAAGAACTGAAACCTTGAAACTTCTGAATACCGTTTCTTATGCCTTTGTCTATGAGTGTATCAAATTTGATTAAAATCGGCCCACTCCTTCTATAACCCGATTTTTTCGATTATCGATTTTCGATATTTATCGGGGTTACCTTGACACAAAACCTAGTTAAGAACACTCGCAGACACTTCTATTACAACTGTGTAAATTTTCAAGAAAATTGGTTCAGCCGTTTCGGAGCCTATAGGTAACGTACACACACACACACACACACACACACACAGACACACACGCACATACATACACACACTGACAAAGTTCCATTTATAAATAAGTTTAGATTCGTGACATCTAATACAAGATGGTCAGTTGTTTCTAGATATTTATCAAAGAATCTGAATTTCGGATTCACACAGTTTTTCAGTATGCATATCATTCAATTTCTACTTAGGAAGCATTGGTCATGCGCAAAAACAATAAAACCTTCAACTTTAGATTTTAACCCTGCCCTACGTAACCACTGATAGGTGGTCTATACCACGCTTGTTCGGTACAGACAAAGCATTGATAATTAAGAGGCTTATCTTGTCATCACTTCGGCACGGGATGCATTGCATTTCCTTTTGCTTTCGTTTTTAGTTTCTTTGCTGCTGCAGTATATGCATTATTACTTTTTTTTTTACTTCTTCTCCCATTTGAAGTTTCTTCTGAATTTCTTGGCTTACTTTATTGCTGAAAAAAACTTTATTATGCCTTTCATGTTCTTTGAAATAAATCATCAGTCTTCCATAGATTCCAGGTATCTTTGTGGTCATGTAAGTGAATTCTAGTTGAACTAATCTTCTGCATCCTTCGGATCTGGGCACATGTAGCCAATCAATATTAGCCTTAATGGCAAGTAAGAATATTTCTCGTTTTGACATCCATTCTCCTAATGTCAGCTATGGTCAGGTATGTTGAAACTGTATTGCACAACATCGACAAAGCAATTAAATCTTGGTATTTAACTCAGTAGCCGAGTTCGAATTCTAGTTAAATTTTTGCTATTCAGTTACGCACAAATATTCTTGGAAACGGTATGAATTCGTCTTTCTCTATTTAGATATAGGTTAAATGGCAAGACAGATTGGGTTCTATAACCTTGATTTGCAACCATTATACCGCAGAAATTAATAGCATACTACTGAGGGAAAATCCTCTGCCCAATCAGTAATTCCTCGTTCCAGACATGATCACCGAAGCGTGTATTTTACACCAAACGCAACACTCTCTTATATTATTTTCTCATTTTCTCCTTCATTTGGTTATGCTATCTTCACTGACTCCTCGTTATTTATATGCTTCTTTTAAATGTATTAATCCGTCTCTTTTTTCCTGTTATGGTTTAAATAATAAGACAGATTGAGTTCTATAGCCTTGGCTGGCAACCAGTCTACCACAGAAAGCAATGGCAACCTACTGCCGGAAAAACTTCTGCACAGCCGAGACATGATCGCCTAAAGCGGGTATCACGTATGGCATTTAACTGACTGACTATGTTCAACTTTCCTAATCTTTGTGATAAAATCTAGATCTATTGAGTGTGTTTTGTAATTCTCCCTTTTTTTAATGTTACTTTTGCATATTTAGCCAATCGGAAATCCATAACGATGTTATTACTGAAACGTTTTCTAGTATTGACGATAAACTTCAATTCATTTGCAACGTTTTTGGCATCATTCATGTAGAATAGGTGATTAAATATTTTTTTCTTTACATTTTATCCATGGGTATTTCAGTTTAGATCACGCGAAAGAGCGATAAAGGACGCACAGAAATCGAGGGTGACAAAGAGTCTCCTCGAAAGATATCCACTTTGGATATTCAAACAATTGGAACTGGTAGTACAGTTATGGGTTAAATAACAGGACAGATTGGGATCTATAGCCTTGGTCGGCAACCAGTCTACCGCAGAAAGCAATGGCAACCTACTGCGGGATAATCTTCTGCCCAGTCAGTCATGTCTTTTTTGAGACATGATCGCCCATGCGTGTATCGCGCATGGCACTTAACTGACTGACTGACATAGATATGTGCGTACATACATACATATATGGAATATCGATATACATTTTTATATATCAAGAACAGTACAAATGACAAAATATAAAAAGTTTGTAAGGCGTTTCATCCGTTAGGACTTCAGCGGATTACGTTTGTTAACGTTACTCCATATTTAAAGAAAAACGCCGGCAGTTTCATAATTTAAATTAAAAAAAGAATGCATTGTTAAATGCAGGTAAAATAGTCTATTTTCCGTTTCATTCCATCATTTTTGTTTGTAAACATTCTACATTGTGATAAAAATCTGTCATGAATGGTGATACGTTGTAAGAGCTTAGACGTAAATATACTGTGGTTGAATTTAGTCACTTGCTAGATATGTTCGTCTTTGTGAATTTTTTACTCTTTTAATTAGAGTAACATTATTTATATCAACATTGTGGTCAGTTTTATTAAGGTGAATAACCAATGCGTTTCGTGTTATTTTTTAAAATGTCTCTTTTGTGTTCATATAGGTTTTTCGTTAAATTTATTGAGGTTTCTCCAATATATTATTTCTAGCAATCCTTGCGACTAATAGAGTCAATTCCTTCTTCAAAGTTTATCTGTAAACAAAAGTAAAATTTACGGACCTAACATCTTCTCTAAAAGAGATGTTAAATTCTATTTTAACTCCAGCGATGGAAATGCGGTTACTACCAAAATAAAATTAGATCCAAGCAATACTAAATACACTAACAGCACCGTCCTCTCAAAATATGTCTGGCAATTAAAAAGAAAAAACAAAAATCCAGTTGTCACCTGGGTTATCATCACGAAATCCAAATCTCATAATGGTAAAGGAAATATATATAATTTAAAACTTTTAGAAAAACTTGCCGTAAAACGCTTAAATAGAAGTAATTTAATTAATAAAAGAAGATAATCGATGATTACATACAAACATAGAAATAAGTATCTGCTCAAATATGTCGACCTGGAGTAATATATTTTTTCTATGTAGAACTTTATATTATTATTATAATTAATTTTTCTCCTAAACTAAAACAACGAGGAAACACTTAAACTATATGCACAAACCTTACACTTTCTGCCCGAAAAAATATTCTCCTTATTAATTCAAGTTTTTGAGCTTTTAGTTTTCACTTTCAGGGTTGAGATTTAGTTTAAATTAAATTAAATTACATAATTAACAAGTCAAAAAAATAGCATGCGAGTATTATAATACAGAGCTACCCAAAACATCACAAGAATTAGAAATTCAAAACCCAGAAAGGTTAGTTTATAATATGCACCTGATGATTCGTGATATAGACGTAGAACAATATACATATATATACATAATCATCCGCAGACAGATCTCTTTAGCTGTATGACAGCTCATGAGTAGAGTTAGACATCCGATTGCGTCTAGCCATGATTGACACCCGACCGAATTGACATGAGTCGACGATGAAATCTTTGAGCTATAGAGGAAGGCGGATTTTTAGCGTGTTATATACAATGTAAACACACACCAGTAGTTGAGAGTGTTCAAATTAGTTACTGAATGCGTAATATATATATATATAAATATATATATATATATATATATATATAAGAATGATGCGTAATATATGGACGATGCGTAATATATATATATATATATATATATATATATATATATATGAAAACGATGCGTAATATATATATATATATGAGAACGATGGGTAATATATATATATATATATGTATATGAACGATGCGTAATATATATATATATATATATATATATATCTATATCTATATATATATATATATATATATATATATATATATATGAACGATGGGTAATAAATATATATATATATATATAAGAACGATGGGTAATATACATATACATACATATATATATATATATATATATATATATATAGAACGATCCGTAATATATATATATATATATGAACGATGCATAATATATATATGAAGATATATATGAACGATGCGTAATATATATATATATATATATATTTGTATATATATATATATATATGTATATATATATATATATATATGTATATATATATACGAACGATGAGTAATATAATGTTAGTTAAATACATTTAAAGATGCACATAATTGTGTTACTTAAATACATTTAAGTTCGGCAAGATAAGCGGTTTCATTAAAATGTCACCACGATTCTGAATTGTCTAACTTAGATATCATTTCTCAAAATGTACTCATTTCCACTTAATAGAGAACAGAAAAATTTTGTTTTCTTAAAGGAGGTCTAGCTAAAGAGAAACATTCCGCATGCATGTGGAAACAGTCCTAGAAATATTACATGCGTCTACAGTTAGGAACAGGTTTAACCGGATTGATTTTGAAGAATGTTAAGATTTTGCTTTAATCACTTTCATTAAACCTGATCAAACTGGATGCTTGAAATCGGGAAAATTTTAATAAGATACTTCCATAAACGCACACAACTTCGGCGTGTTTACCTGGTTGATTAGCATCTCACTTTCAAAGCCACAGCGGCTGAGATAAAAACGGAACAACTATACTAAATTCACACACAAAGGATGTGCTTACCTGTTTATCGTTGTGGAGGAACTTGAAATACTATTTCTGGTAAAAACTATAGTTACTAATTAAGTTATTTTAAAACGAGAATTTACGTCTCAATCACCATATATATATATATATATATATATATATATATATATATATATACAAATGAATTGGGTACAAAGAAAAATATTAATTTAAAAGTGCTCAATATAGAAATAAAGCTATAAATATTTCTTTTAAATTATATTTTAGAACATGTTCAGATTACAATCTACTACAAAATGTACATTTTGTTTCGACATTGAAAAAACAATGTCTCATCAGGTAGTAAACGTTCTAAAATATAATTTCTAACACACACACACACACACACACACACACACACACACACATAAATATATATATATATATATATATATATAGGTTTTGGTTTTGGTGCAAAGAATTGGAAGTAAAGGAATTATAATGGTATTCTCACGAAAAGTCAGCCTGAACCTGCTCAGTTAAAGTGAAAACTTTTGCAGTGAAATTATCCACGCCCAATTTCCACCACGATATCGAGCACTTTACGATAAAAACCCTGCTTGATACTTTTTATTTGTAAAATTACTGAAAAACCCTAAATATTATCATAACTCTTCACTATATATATAAGCATAAAGAAAGTCATGTTTGTAAGTATATGCGGGAATGTACACATATGTATATATGGATATAAGTTAGTATAAATGGATGGGCTAGTTTTATGGGTTCACACAAACACCAGTATCCAGGGAATTAGAAATTCATTAACAGGTCAACATCTTCACGACGGCCTGGGCAATCACAGACATATCTGACGTCAATGCCTGAGTCCTGATTCTCTTTTCCTAGTTCGCTTTTCCTTTTAATTTAATTTTTATTTTTTTTATTTAATTTTTATTTTTTCCTTCTCTTCAGTTAAAGAAAATTCTTATTCCGGAAAAAATTTTTGTACCAAATGGAGGTAATATTGTAAGATCTGATGAAATGAGCTAATTAAGCTCATGGAAATGAATTATTATTTATAACCAATTGAAATTTTGTGTTGAGTTTTCCTTTATATATATATATATATATATATATATATATATATATATATATATATTTACGTTTGATTAACAACAACCGACAATGTGGATTGTTTAACTTTTTTATTGCATCATTTTTAGTATTTGATTTTGCGTAATGGAGTAAAACATTTACTCGTGTCTACATCTTGAGATACGTTCTTACTGTTTTTTTTCAGTAATTTCTCTTTGTCTGTTTAGGAAGATAATTAATTTTTTTTTCTCTAGAAAGATTTCACAGCTATATTATTTATTTTTCTAAGATGATGCTATTCTCCTTATTTTCCATGATATTTATCTTAACTTTTTTTGTTTTTAATATCCTATTTATGTTCAGAAAGTATTGTAAAGGATCTTTTCTGTGTGCAATCTCTCCATGTTTAAAAGGATTCAGTTGCTCTTTCGTTTTCTGTTGAGTTTACAGTGGTTTCATATATTAAATTGTTTTGTAAGCAATTAGCTCTTAAGGAACATTCGTTCATTGCTCTACAGTTAAAGGTTGGTCTGCTTTTCTGTTATACCCGGGCTGAAAGAACTAGGGGTTAATTGATTTCTAATGGTATCTACACAAAAAAAAACAACCTCAAATCCTGGTGTCCAAGCTAATAACTGCTACGCTCACTTACACACCCTTACACATGAACAGCCAAAAAACGCAGATACGTACACACTCAGGTACACATTACACACACACATACGCATGCCAAATTCATTTTGAGGCATAGTGAACCCCATCAGTATTAAGAATATTTATATAGTGAACTTTTGTTTTTATCTGTACGATGCTTACCAGAGAAGTTTTGTGAAATCGACAGGGCATCGCGAAATAATTAGTTGGATATTGGTGTTTTCTTTTTAATCATTTCACCCCAAGCAAGGCATTCTACTGCCACTGTTGCTCAGGGGGTTACATAAGGGAAAGTGATGAGAAAAAGGAGTTAATTATAAGAAATGTCAGGAGGAGGGTAACAGACGGATAATAATACGGAGAATGCGAATAGAGTAGAAGGAAAAAGAGCGTAAGAAATTGGATGCAAGTTTAGTGAGATAGAAGATGTCCATTAATCTTTCATTTAAATTCCTTGAGATTGCAACTGTCGGGGAAGCAAGTATATGGAAGCGAATTCCACCGGCGGGAAGTACGTGAAAAGAAGCTGTTAGGGTAGAAATTGCGGTCATATTTTATCACTTTCACTGTAAAAGGTTGGGACCTAGTTGCTAATCTAATAGCTCGTGTAAATTCATACATAGGGAGCACCAGTGATCAAAGTTCATTAGAGCAGAAGACGTAAAAGTAATTATAAAATAGGCACAGGAAGCCACATCACGCCGGTTAGATAGCGACTGCAGCCGAGCTGCCAATCGGTATCGATCACATTACGGATAATAGAATCTTCAAGGTTATAATATATTAACGCTTGTTGGTTGTTCTTTCTATTTGTCTTGTCGTAAAATCAACCTACAATGAGTTATCCAGTAATATGTCTCTGTGCTTGACTTCACTGATCTTAGCCCGTATAGGCATTTGCCTGAGGATAATATTTAGCAAGATATTCTTGTAAATTAATACGTCAGTAATAAATATGCTTCTTACTTGGCGCTCTAACTGTGCGTCCTTATGCCAAACTAAGCGTTCTAAATCTCGTTATATACAGTAAAATAGATGTTGGTAGACAAACGGTAGGTGAGAAAAGAAGGTCGTTGTGAGAATCTGGACAAGAAATAAACAGAGAAATAAGAGAATCAAAGGCGACAGACAAAACCTAGGGAGGGATGTGAAGGACACTGAAGGCTATATATCAATATATTGTTCACTTTAAAAATAATGGAAATCCCGTGGGAAAATATGAAATAGCTTGTCACTGGAGAAAAATTAATTGCTATATACCTGCAGTTTTGTGAAATGAGTTCATGCGTAAAGGTTTTAAACTGATAAAGTAAATCAAGTTTAACTTTTCGACAGTGGCTCACAGAACATTTTTTACTGAGAAATTATTCTCTCTGTTAACGTGGGAGCCTCTTCAAAAATCATCATGATTAAACAAGAAATTCATATACATGAACATTTTTCAGTCTATCTATCTATCTATCTATCTATCTATCTATCTATCTATCTATCTATCTATAGTCACCCAAAGACAGATCTGTTTCACTGTATCACAACTCATCATTACAATTAAACATCCGATTGCTTCTAGCTAGGACTGAAACTCGACCGAATTGATATCAGTCGGCGTCTCTACCTGAGCTATGGGCAGTTGGTGAAAGTAGTCAGGCTTTAGCGTGTTATATAAAGTGAAAACACACGCCAGTAGCTGAGAGTCTTCGAATTTATTACTGAATGAACGATTCGTAAATGCCTGAGAAGATTCTGTTTTTTCAAAGTCTGCCATTTATCCACAGTGCTCAATCGAGGTGTGAGAGCGTAAATAGTCATCCACAGACAGATCTGTTTTGCTGTATCACAGCTCATCATTACGGTTATACATCAAAGTCCCACAAGCGTACTTTCGAAAGAGTCAAATATAAGCTCCACTTCTATTATAACAATTTTTTTTCACCCACTTCTCGCCTGTGGAATTTCCTCCCGGGTTCTTGCTTTCTTGATAGCTACATTATCCAAAAATATAAATTCAACGTCAGTTGCCATCTTGTATCTCTTTAATTCCCACAATTGTTTTATACTTTTTTCGACATCCTCTGTGCCTTTTTTCTCTCATTGTAACCCTTCTACGGACCAATGGCTTTCCTGTACTGGTTGAAGTAAAAAGGTATATATATATATATATATATATCCGCAGACAGATCTGTTTCGCTGAATCACAGCTCATCAGTAAGGTTAAACAACCGATTGCTTTTAACCCAGGATTGAAACCCGACCGAATTGGCACCAGTCGGCGATTCTACCTCTGAGCTATGGGCGCTCGGTAGAAGGAGGCACTAGCCAGAGTGTTCTAATTCATTTCTGAATGAGAGATGCACAGATACTAAAGTAGTTACTGTTTTTTTTCAAATCTACCATTCTTCCAAAGTGCTCAATCAGGGTGTGAGAGCGTTAATAATCATCCGCAATACAGATCTGTTTCGCTGTATTACAGCTCATCAGTACGGTTAGACATCCGATTGCTTTTAACCCAGGATTGAAACCCGACCGAATTGGCGTCAGTCGGCTATGGGCGATCGGGAGAAGGAGGCAGACTTTAAGCCTATGATGAATCATACACCAGTAGCCAGAGTGCTCTAATTTATTACTGAATGAGAGATGCTATATATATATATATATATATATATATATATATATATATATATATACAACGAGCCGTTGTGCGAAACCGCGGTCGGTCTTGGCGATCTTGCTATTTTGTTAGTGTGTTTGCTCTGCGTTACTGCCTTCTAGTTAAATACTTTTCGGTTGTGTGTATCGAGCACTTTTCTTTTCTGGTTGTTTGTTCCGTTAGAGGGTTATTTTTCTTTTTACTGGGAGGAACCGTATGTATTGTCGGTCCCACGCAGTTTTCTTTTTTTCCCCCTCTTTGCCCAAAGCTTTATAGCCGAGGGCAATAACGGATTTAGATTCTGCTGGTCATTCATAGTCTTAGAAAGTCCCTTCTATAAAATTTTGAGATTAGAATACACGCAGAGTCGGTTTAATAATAATAATAATAATAATTATTATTATTATAGGCTCTGGATTTATCCATTGAGCACTTTATACCAACTAGTGATGGAACAAATAGATATAGAATGTTCACTCAAAGATATCCCGATCCCTTCTAAGGATTTTTATGAAAAGCAATTACTCCATAAGATCGAGAGTTTTATTAGCAGGTTAAGATGGAGGGCATTTTTCTTCCTAAACAATTTAAATGATAAGGATGACAATAGTTACGGATTTAAAACTTATAGGCACCCGCCATACTCAAAAGAGTTAGAGGCGTTTGAGAAAGATCTAATTAGCATCATTAGAAAAATTAAGTACAGAAAGTTAGGGCAAAACCCCTTTCAAAAACAATTAAAGGACACGGTAAAAGAATGTAAAAATACCACTAAAATTTACGTTAAAGGAGATAAAAATACTAACATGTACGCTTTGCCTAAGGAGCAATTCAACAAAGAAGTTAAGAATTCGGTAATTAGGCACTATAGGAAAATAGCACCAGGTGTTATGGATAGTATAAATAGTGAGGCTACATCGTTAGTAGGCAAGTTTAACTTGCATAATAAGGTGGAAAAGATAGGATTGAAGAGCTGCTTTCTAACAGTTAAGGATCACAAAGATTCATTTCCAAACCATCCTGAGTTTAGACTTATAAATCCTACAAAAACAGAACTTGGTAGAATAAGTAAGGTTATAATTCAAAACATTGGTAGCAATCTACGTATGTATCTTAATATTAACCAGTGGAAATCCACTGGAGATTGTATCAATTGGTTTAAAGATATAAATCCCGATAAAAGATCTGCATTCATTAAATACGATATTAAGGAGTTCTATACATCAATAACGGCTAAGTTACTCTCAGAAGCGTTAGAGTTAGCGAAAGAGTATAACGAAATAAAAAAGGAGGAACTAGAAATAATCTGGCACTGCCGTAAAACGTTATTATGGTTCAATGATGAAATTTGGATAAAAAAGACTGATGCCCAAGGGTTTGATAACCCAATAGGGGCATATGATGGTGCGGAAGTGGCTGAACTGATAGGGTGCCTATTACTACACAAATTAAACCAAATAATAGATTTCCATAATCACGGCCTGTACCGGGATGATGGATTGATAGTGATAGAAAACTGCACGCCTAAATTAGGAGACAAAATGAGAAAGGAAGTACAAAAGTTTTTTAAGTCCCATAAGCTTGAAATAGAAATAGAGCATAACGTGAAAATAGTCAATTACTTAGACATAACGTTAAACATTGCCAATGGGATAATAACACCATACATCAAAAGGAACTATGCCCCAATTTACGTTAATAAAAGGTCTAACCACCCTAGACATATTCTGCAAAGTATTCCTAGAGGTATAGAGGTTAGATTGTCTACAAACTCGTCAAATAGGGAAGTTTTTGAAAAACACAAAAAAATTTTTCAAATGGCCTTAAAAAAAAGTGGGCACCAAGAAAAGTTAGAATTTTCGAACCAAGGTTTAAATAAAAAAACCAGTAAGAATAGATCAAGAAAAATTATATGGTTCAACCCCCCATATAATAAGGAAGTCAGATCCAAGATAGGCCCTGACGAGCCGTTGTGCGAAACCGCGGTCGGTCTTGGCGATCTTGCTATTTTGTTAGTGTGTTTGCTCTGCGTTACTGCCTTCTAGTTAAATACTTTTCGGTTGTGTGTATCGAGCACTTTTCTTTTCTGGTTGTTTGTTCCGTTAGAGGGTTTTTTTTCTTTTTACTGGGAGGAACCGTATGTATTGTCGGTCCCACGCAGTTTTCTTTTTTTCCCCCTCTTTGCCCAAAGCTTTATAGCCGAGGGCAATAACGGATTTAGATTCTGCTGGTCATTCATAGTCTTAGAAAGTCCCTTCTATAAAATTTTGAGATTAGAATACACGCAGAGTCGGTTTAATAATAATAATTATTATTATTATTATTATTATTATATATATATATATATATATATATATATATATATATATATGTATGTATGTATAAATGAGATGGCCAAAACCGGAAACCAGACAGAATGATCTAAATGATTTTAGCTAATGAATATGTATTATTAATTAGATAAAAAATGTAGAGCTAATAAGATATTATCCAGAGCAATATAAAATATTGAGAGAAAAATTCAATACATATTTAAACGGTTTTGAATTCATAATTTATTTCGGCAATGTTAAAACAAATTGCAATTGTCTCCTTCAGGCTGTTTTCGAGGCACTTGTAACTTTGTTTTACATTGCTGAAATAAATAACCGTCCAATTATATGTTGATTTTTCTTCGCAATATTCGATCCCAGCCAGAAGCAAGTGGATATGTCTAGCCACACTGATGAGCTGTAATACAGCGAAACGGGCTTGAATGTGGATGACTAATATATTATGCTCTCATTACGATTGAGCTTTCTGGAGAAGAAAATTTTAAAAACAGTTTCCAGTTAGGCTATAATGCGTGACTCTTCAGAAATGAATTGAATTCTCTCGGTAACTGGCGTCTGTATACACTACTTACATACAAAATTTAAAATTTCTCTTCCCTGACCCCATACGCCGATGGCTTAAGGAGTAGAGACTCCGACTGACACAAAATCGGTCGAATTTCGATCCCGGCCAGAAGCAAGTGGATATGTCTAGCCACACCGATGAGCTGTGATACTAATATATATATTTATATATATAAATATATTTATATAGCATAGTGATAAACCAAGTATACTGTCTTAATATGTATAGGAAAAATTATTAAAAAGTTGTGAGCTTAAAAATGTCGTTCTTTGACAGTATTTGTTAAATGATGTTAAAATTCAAATTAGAAACGTATTTCGCGAGAGCGTCTGTGGAGAGGGTTTGGTTACATCACGTGACGCGTTTATTTACATCACGTGACGAATTATTTGTTTCTGATGAAGGAACGAGGACGGTCTGACATATAAATATAATAATAGAAATAAACAAATACTGTCAAAAAATACATTTTTAAACTCACAACTTTTCAATAATTTTCCCTATATATATATATATATATATATATATATATATATATATTATCTGGATAATATACTATGAGCTATCTGGATAATATACTACTAATCTAATTAATATTACATATTAATTATATAAAATCTTTTAGATTATACTATCTGATTTCCGGGTTGCCATTGTTTTATATATATATATATATATATATATATATATAATAGTAAATAGATCGCCCTCCATAAATGTTGAAATTCTGAGTTTCGTGCTCATTGCAATCGTCAGACACAAATTAAGAAGTAATCTGTGTAATATGTCAATATTTAAAAGCCCAGCGAGAAGATAGCAGTTTATTTACTTACTAAAAAATATTGATTAGTTTATTGCTAAGAAACACATATTGATAAAAAAAATCTATTACTTATAATTAAAAATGATACCATCAAAACAAGCTCTACGCTATTTGATATTCTTAAATCCCCCGCACAATTTAAATGTTGTCAAAAAGATACGGATAACTGCTATTATAATAATTATTTTGCTGTTGGTGAAGTAAAGACTACAGTTATTATTTACAATCAGTATAGCCCGGCGTTGCTCGGGTGTAATGAAAGCTTTAAAACTAATCCATGTTCCTGAAGTTCAGACTCTTTGGACGTTGGCAATAGTTGTTTCCAGTTAAAGCGAAACCGTAGACTGAATGAAAAATGAATGGATGTAAGTCAAATTGTGAAGTTTGGTGAGAATCAGATAAAAATTGTGGATTTGTATAAAGGACATACAGATAAATAGACACAAACACACAAACATCTTGCCTTTTATATATATATATATTATCGAATTTCTGCAGAAAGAACTGCAACCTTGAAACTTCTGAATATTGTTTCTTATGTCTCTGTCTATGAGTGTATCAGACTTGATTAAAATCAGACCACTCCTTCTATAACCCGATTTTTTCGATTATCGATTTTCGATATTTATCGGGGGTACCTCGACACAAAACCTAGCTAAGAACACTCGCAGACGCTTATAGTGCAACTGTGTCAATTTTCAAAAAAATCGGTTCAGCCGTTTCGGAGTCTATAGGTAACGGACACACACACACAGACACACACACACAGATACACACACACACACAGACAAAGTTCCATTTATAAAATAACTTCACATTTAGTTATAGAAATTATATCCTCAATAAGATGGCCTATATTCAACATAGTCTTCGACGATTTCTCAAGTTTTACATCACCCGGAAGATCGAGCGCTTCGGGGTCTTCCAGGTGGTTTTCTTTTAAGTGTTAACCTGTGTCCCTGAAAATTTCAACACTTAGCAGTATCGATTTTTTATCCGGAATAGCATCATTCCGACGTATAATGAAATGAGCACGAAACGCTCTCTGTGATACGATTACATATTCACCAATCTTAAAATCGATTCAACAGCAAGCGTACACTTGTGAACTCGGCCAAGCTATGATGCTACCTGATAGTATGTGAAAAAAAAGTATTACCTAGATGAATTCACCATTATCTACGTTCACTACCACCACACAGGTGATTATTTAAAAAGTGAAAAGTGATTCTGCTGCAACGCACACCCACCCACACCCACACGTATATATATATATATATATATATATATATATATGTTGCAGCAGAATTACTTTACTCTAGTTAATCTAGCATCTACTCATCGTTCATTCAATAATGAATTAGAACACTCTGACTACTGGAGTATATATACATAGTATATCACGCGCTAAAATTCTGCACCTTCTACCGAGCACCCATAGCTCAGACGCCAGTTTCCAATCCTGTGTAAAAGCAATCGAATGTCTAATCGTACAGATGAACTGTGATACAGCGACACAGATTTGCATGTGGATGACTATATATATATATATATAATGAGAGAGAGAGAAAGAAAATGGGAGAATAAAGAACAGGTAGGAAAAATGTTTTAATCTAACATGTGTCATTAAAACAAGCTTCCTCATAGATTTTTTTAAGAGGAATTTTGTTTTTAATAAATCCCTGAGAAAGATTATTAAAGTGAAACATGTTCGATAAAAGACGCTTTTTTCCTAACTGTTTTTTAACTATTTCATTATATATATATATATATATATATACACGTGTGTATGTAAACGCCGAAGTTAATACTGAGAGCTACAATCTATTTTTACTTGAATGCGATATACAGGGAGGGAAAATTGTGTTTAAGCATAGACACATTGTCGCCACTATGTATTTACTACTGTGGCTACTTTATATTCACTAACAAACTCTATCTCGGATATTGATCACGTTTTTCCTCCTTAAATGTATAAATCTCTCTCTCTCTCTCTCTCTCTCTCTCTCTCTCTATATATATATATATATATATATATATATATATATATATATATATATGTCAGTAGAAGACCTATCTACTTGTCAAGAATCATTTAATTAAATCGGACTCACTACCATCACTTTCAGTTGCGTCTTACAACCCATATTGCTATAAAATAAACATTTATTGAACAATGATATACACGAATCCTTATAGAAAATTCTGATCGAAATCAGAAATAGTTTCTATATCTCAAAATATCAGGAACATCTCGCAAATTTAGGAACAGTATAAAACAATAATTTACGTCTTACACTCAATGTTAAATTATTTAATAATAGAAATGGAATATAAACAGCTGCTGATGCTAATTCTAGTCGTGCGTGCCATGGAAGGGCTTGGAATAAACAATCTTTTAAAAAAACAAAACACACAGGAATTATGACATAAATGTCAAAATATGAGAAAAAAAGAACAGCACCAGACACATAAATAATTTTGAAAATATCTGAAAGCGCTTAGGACGTTAAAAGTTTTGGACAATTTTATATATCTTACCTCCAAAAAAACGAAAACGAATTCGGCAATAAGAAAACTATTGCAAATGATATTAACGCTGAAACTGTATGAAATAAACAAAACCAGTGATTGAATGATTGTTGAAAGTTGTAGAATGCCAACGAATCTATATTAAAATCTACGGTGATAAAATAATGATAATATATGCAGTACTGTGTTAACGATATATATTTGAAACACATAAATATTGCATCTAAATCTAAACTTATTTATAAATGGAACTTTGTCTGTGTGTGTGTGTCTGTGTGTGTGTCCGTTACCTATAGACTCCGAAACGGCTGAACCGATTTTCTTGAAAATTGACACTGTTGTACTATAAGCGTCTGCGAGTGTTCTTAGCTAGGTTTTGTGTCGAGGTACCCCCGATAAATATCAAAAATCGATAATCGAAAAAATCGGGTTATAGAAGGAGTGGTCCGATTTTAATCAAATTTGATACACTCATAGACAAAGACATAAGAAACGATATTCAAACGTTTCAAGGTTGCAGTTCTTACAATAGTGCAGAAAATCGATAATATATATATATATATATATATATATATATATATATATATATATATATATATATAAGGCTAGATGTTTGTGTGTGGGTCTGTTTATCTGTCTGTATGCCCTTTATATAATTCCACAATTTTTATTCGATTCTCATCAAACTTCACAGAAATATTCTTTAGACTGAGTCTGAGCTCGAGGACCATGGTTTAGTTTTAAAGCTTTCATTACACCCGAGCAACGCCGGGCTATACTGCTAGTTTTTTTTTTATAAAGAAGAATTACTGTCACACAATACTCACTAACAATAACAAAAACACCTCTTAAAAATATTTATTATATTTTTATTTGTTATTCCGCATAATTTATTGCTCTTCTCAACAGAAAACTATTACTAACAGTGCTTGGTCAATGCTAAGATTATCTTTAAACCATTCACCCATAATGATATTAGACACTTCATGTATTTACGTTGCTTTAATGTCATGTGATCTGGCTGTGCGGGAAAATTAGTTAAAATTATTAACCAAATATCAAAGTATACCCGAGCTTGAACATCGATCTTTGGCACCATTAGGTAATATATGGCTTATGTTTTTAGATTACAGAATTTCTTTTTGTCATATTATTCAGGCCAAAACTTTGCCCTGAAATGCTCCATGGAGACTCTTTTGAAATTCTTTAATCTGTTATTTACTGATTCTGATTATAATTCTGAGGTCATCATAAAAGCAATATCTCTTAATGGTTAATCATATACAGTGAAGTATGTTTGAGAAGGAAGCTGCCATGGAAATATGGAGCAATAAATGCCGACATTCATATCTTTCTCACTCTCCGCTTAGTTTTCTTTCTGGAATATTTCGAACGAAGCCCCTAAATTCAGCCTCGCTGACTATTATCTGTAATCAGGCAGATGTCCTATTCAAATCTAGATAATTCATTGAGCTCTTCTGAAGTCACTTGCTTTTGACCGGCCGATTACACCTGTTAGTCCTTATGACCATTTATATTTCAACCAATCTGTAGCTAACTAAGACACTTGCATAGCGAATCTATATTTACTACCCGGTCTTTTATCCCGCCTTTCTTTTCCAAAGAAATTCAATTCAATCTCTTTTGGTTCCAACGCAATCTACTTCTTAGATTACTGCCAGGGAATGCTTATTGCATTTAGCCAGTGAGTGTGGAGTTGATATCAGCAACGTCACTCGCTCGAAATCTGTAATGAAGCAAGCAATAACGCTTAACAGATTTCTTTAAAGAAGTCTGAGACGAAAAAGGAAGTAATTGTGAGCAATTTTAATGAAGGGGATTTTTTTCTTTTATGTGCCGCAGATGATCATGGCTCGCTAAAACTTACTATCCTACTTAGCTCTTAGTAATGCCTATTTCTTATAGTGCTTCCTGCAGCCTGTTCTGTTATCAATTTACACAAACACGTTCATTAGTTTACTCGACGGTTCACTTTGCTTCCCTTCACTTTGGTATATCCTTTGAGTGTTTACTTCTGTGAGCCTACTTTTCTTGTCATTGGACCCAAAATATCTTCAGCTCTCTCTTTCTGATTCTAACAGGATGGACCGAAAGTTCTACACCATTTTATAGGTAGAAATGTGGAAGAAACATTATGAAACTATTGCCTCTTTATGTTGTTTTGCAATTCTTAGCCAACTAAATGTCATATGCAATACACCCTCGGGCGATCATGTCCCTTTCGATCCTTGACAGAAGATTTTTTCGCAGTATGTCGTATTAATTTTGGTAGACTGGTTGCCAACCAAGACTACAGAACCCAATCTGTTTATAATACTTAACCCATAATTCAGTCAGTCAGTTAAGTGCCATACATGAAAAAACTAGCCAGAGAACGTCAAGAAATGGTCAGTCAGTTAAGTGCCATACGTGATACACGCTTTGGGCGATCATGTCTCAAAAAAGACATGACTGACTGGGCAGAAGATTATCCCGCAGTAGGTTGCTATTGCTTTCTGCGGTAGACTGGTTGCCAGCTAAGGCTATAGAATCCAATCTGTCTTATTATTTAACCCATAACTGGAGGGAAGAGACGGATTAATACATTTCCCAAGGTTATTTGCGCGTAAGTGAATGCAATGAATTCGGCTGGAATTCGAACTCGGCTCCCCGATTTCTCGTTCCGAGTCGATATCCAATGCACCACAACGCACATCCGCATAGCCATATTAGAATGCGATTTAACTAGAAAAAATAAGCACTGATGAGGAAAGGAATGTAGAAACATTTTCAGAATCTTAGGGTTTTTTTTTATTTCAAGAAAGGCAAAAGTGAAACACATGCTAAAAAGTTTTACTCAGTTTATAATGGCAAAAATGATTTAAGAAATTCTGTGATTGTGTTGTTTTAACGCAGTATATTATGTGGGATGTGCGTTGTGGTACAGGGTATATCGGCTCGGAACGAGAAACCGGGTAGCCGATTTCGAATTCCAGTTGAATATACTGTATTCACTTACGCTCAAATACCCTTGGGAAAAGTATTAATCCGTCTCTTCCTTCCAGTTATGGGTTAAATAGCAGGACAGATTGAGTTCTATAGCCTTGGTCGGCAACCATTCTACCGCAGAAAGCAATGGCAACCTACTGCGAGATAATCTTCCGAGACATGATCGCCCAAGCGTGTATCACGTACGGCACTTAACTGACTGACTGATATTATATAACCAGCTAAATGATTGTTTCCTTTCACAATGATGTTCATCCTGTACAAGTCTGAAATGTACGGAGTAAAAGGCTTATGCGGATATGTGTTCATGATAAAAGTTAGCCCTGGACTTGAACAGATTAAGATTGTATTGATTCAGAAAGCAACCTCACAGGAATTGGTTCTACAAGGCAGTGGTTTTCGGGATGAAAATAATCGAGTGGAATTTACATCTCACCGAAGGAATACAAAGCGAATGAGTGTAGCTTACTACACTCTGCCTTGCATGGTGAGTGTACATCGGAAGGGTTAGGACCGGTGCATATGTAGTTCATTTGAACACTCCCCATGAATTTCGCGATAGAAGAAAGCGATGCTTTTTTTTTCTGTGAGATCGATTAGAGGGCGGAAAATAATCCCTCACTAAGTTTTTAATTTTTATTGAAATCGCGAGGAGCCCATTTATCAAGCTTTTTCACCTTGCCAATACTCTACAAACGACGTGAGACTGTTACAGTGCTGAAACAAAGCATCTTAGACATTTCTCTGACACTTTGATGTGGGTTTTGATCAGCAACTGCTTGCCATTGTTCGTTGTCAAGACTGCATGACTGTCCTAAACCTTTTTATCTTCAAGGTTCTCATCGCCAGTATGGATTTTCTGGAATCAACCTTCGTACTGTCCGATCACGTATGGACCCATCTCCCCATGCTCCGTTGACATTGGCAGAAGTTTCGGAAGCACTGTGCCCAAGTTTAAACTCATACAAGAAAAGTAAACGAAGATAATGTTTTGTCATGTTCACTATTAAGGGCTTCTATGTTTCAAGATTCTTCCTGTCTGAAAATAAGTTAAAAATTATTAAAGAGCACACATTTATTTTTATGTATACCAAAATTCGCATAATATATACCGTGAATATTATGTTAAAATGTCTTTTCAAAATACTTAACTTTGAGTGGCCATTATTTTTGTTACAACCTAATACTTAGTAAGCAGATAATGCTCATTGATTTCACTCGATGAATTAAGCCGTGAAACGAATGTAGATAAGTCCGAATAACCCGACTGACGACTAGATGTTATCCTGCAGCCATTTTGGAAACATATGCCCCACAAACTACATGAGAATTTGCATAGGAAGTGAAATCTCTCCACAAATCATCGTTTGCAAATACAATCCATAGTTATCGATATGTTCAAGGTGGAAGTAAAACAATGGGTTGCGAAGAAGCTGAGATCGCTGCATATATTCCGTCAGAGACCTCAGTTAGTTTTCAAGGCCCATCATTTTCGAATGCGGAGTTTTTAATAGAAGGGTACCCCCACTTTTTTGCAAACTAGATAATAGCATCTTCTTCCGGGTATTTTCAACATTTTACAATGTCAAACTAAATTTAGCAAACAAATCGTTGAATTAGAATTCCAACGGCTTGAACTGATATCTCGAAACTAATGGAACATGAAATAGGCTTCTACAGTAGGTCAGTATTTAAAATATCAACTGAATTTATAAAAGATTTCTCGGATCGATAACAATGAGACCAAATATATGGAGGTGGGCTGAAAAGTTTATAGGCTGGTTATGAAGGAATGATACACAAACTGAAATTTGTTATGCATTAAATTACTCTCCTCTTATTAATAAGTGCAATGTTTCTTTCAAGATAAATTGATATCTGACTTTTTAAAGAAGACCCCATAAGTCACTAATAGTGATTTCCATTGAAGTCATGCAGTGGATATCGGCTCGAAAGCGAAATCGGAGAGCCGTGTTCGAATTCGAGTTGAAATCGTTGCATTCACTTACGCGCAAATAGCACTGGGGTACGTATTAATTCGCCGCTTCTCCCTTCAGATATGGATTAAATATCAGAACAGATTAGGTTCTATAGCCTTAACTGGCAATTAGACTACTGCAGAAAGTAATGGCAACCGTCTGTGGGAAAATCTTCTGCTCTGTCAGTCATGACACTTTCAATACATGATCGCTTAAGCATGTATCACGTATTACATTTAACTGACTAACTGGTGTTATCAGGTGACTTCATAAAAATGGTTTAGTCACTAAAGACATTAATGCTTACATGGTAACCACATTATGGGATGCAGCTCCAGACTTTTCAACAGTGTAAAAGTTGGCAGCTGAATTTATGAGTCGAATGGCTTCACCTGAAGTTGACTCAAGGTCTGACGTCCTCCAACTATACCACTAAAGAAAATGTTAATCGTTATTAAATGTTGATGGATGTCAGGCGATAGACTATAAAACAATAAAACAAATTCTATTAGCATATCCTGTGAGAAAGTTGAAAATATACTGCACAATGAACTTGGCATGACGATGGTTTTGCTCGATGAGTGCCACGTCCTCTGACATCTGATGAAAAGCATTCAAGACTGATCACATCATGGGAAGATCTCATATTGTTTGAGGCAGATACAGCTGGTTTCCTTGAATGTTTCCTAATATAGGATGAGTGTTTGTCTCAATATTTTGAGCCAGAGAAAAAGGGAAGATGAATTCAGGCCAACAGTGTTTTAACTGCAAGGAAGCACCTAAGTTCATAGTTCCAATTGTTGCTTTGCGCAACTCTGACTCACATTCACTTACGCGCAAATACTCTTGGTAAAATTATTAATCCACTAAGTCAAGGTCTAGTTTTGGGTTAAATAGAAAGATAGTTTGTGTTCTGTAGCCTTGGTCGGCAACCAGTCTACGCAGAAAGTAATGGCAAATATCTGCCCATTCAGTCATGTCTCTTTCAAGACATGATCGCCCAAGCATGTATCATTTATGGCACTTTAACTGACTGAGGTCATTATATCATTTGTTGATCCCTTTTTTTAACAACAGTATGAACAGTCTTTTAACAATCAGATATCAGTTTACCCGAAATTAAGCAATACAGTTATTCATAGGAAGCGTTGAAATCAATGCATGCGGTCTTTTGCAGCATCATGCCTTCATAGTCAGCTTATGAACTTTTTAGTCCACTCTCGCACAGATATAAAAATTTAAGAAAAAGCAAACGACTAGATGTTTATATATCAAATATCATGCGCAAGAAGCCTGGGAATATTTCATCTTACTGTTTCAGTTCTTTGAGCCAAGTCCATCAAAAGCCGATGCTTTATCTAATTTATTGCCATTTTGATAACGCCGCTTTTATTTCATACGTCAACGTCTCTATATTTCGAAAATAGAATTCAATTTTAGATCGAAAGAAAAACATAACATGCATTATCGAATTTATATTCACTTTTTATGAAGCCTCTGACAGGTTAAAATGATGATTCGCTTTTCGTATAATTTATTATTGATGCTGATTTCAGATAAGAGAGGAGAGTGGACATATTGGTAGCTGCGGCGGCAGGAAAATACATTGAAAAAGTTCATCTAGTCAAAAGGCCAAATAAAGTCTTCTCTGTCAGGGGGAATTATAATACATCGAGAGCAACAACTGTAGATGTATACGCCTCCAAACGGACCATTGATGTAGTATTAAGAATTTAAAGATTCAGATATAAACGGGGAACCTATTCGGCGAAACAAGTAAAAGACTAAAATGCAATGCAGGTTCGATCTTTGTCGAGATATACATTTACTTTATAATTATAATGTCCGGCAGATTTTATTTTAGGGTTAAAAAAAATGGATACCTCTTCAAAATTGTGTACCTATAAAAGTATTGTTTATGATAATGAGAGAGAGAGAGAGAGAGAGAGAGAGAGAGAGAGAGAGTGGAGGAATGTCTTATTGGGATATCTTTGTTATAGATTCCTTTCGATAACAATATGCAGCTGTTAGCATTAGATAAAGGTTATAAAATATTAGATAATTTACTTATATTATTGTAAAAGTGTTATTATAAAAACGTCCATATGAAAAATTAATAGAATATTCATTTTGATTTATTTGTTTGAACATACTCTGTTTTTAATAAAACAGTATTTATATAGGAAAATATGTATCATTTGGCAGGATTTGAACCTGCAACTCCTTAGAACATGATGTGTCTTAGACTACTCGGAACGGAAACATCGGCTCTTTATTTATATATATATATCCGAGTGAATATAGAATGAGGAGAGAAAAATAATTTTTTTTCTGTCCAAAACATTAATTTAAAACAGTGCTCGATATATGATGTATAGAGCTGTGAATATTTATTATAAATTGTTTTAGAACATGTACATAATTTCTTCTATATATGTCCTCTTCTCTACAATCATATGTTTGTTTCAATTTTGGGACTCCAACATATCGTCGGGAGACGGATTGAAACAAAAATATGATTGTAGAGAAGAGGACATATATAGAAGAAATTATGTACATTTTCTAAAACATAATTTACAATATATATATATATATATATATATATATATGTATATATACCGCCACTGATGTGCAGGGGGCTACATAAGAATAAAAAGATTAGATAGGGGAAGAGTGAAGAGAAAGACGAACCAGTTAGAAAGGTGCAAGAGAAGGATGGGAATACAGGTGTGATGTCAGTTGCAAAGGAAAGGATATACAGAGTGGTGTGGAAAGAGCTAGAGTCAAGTGGCTAAGAGATGGGTATTGACATTGTATTTAAATTCCTGGAGGTTGTAGCCGTCAGAAAAGAAAGAATATAGAAGCGAAAAAAGCTGCATGGGATAGAAAGTCAAGAGGAAATCCATGATCAACTGCGTCTTAAGCAGACACAGCACATGAGCAACAAAGAAATATATAAAGAGTATCCCAGAAAATGTATACACAATTTAAATAATTTTAAAATCAGTCTTTATTAAAAATATATATCATTTTCAAAATTAAGTAGAACCTACAAACAGTATTTTATTGTTTTATCAATTTATGTTTTCAATCTGACGTCCGTTCTGGTCCAGGCACTGCTGGCAAGACATCCGATAGCTTTTAGGATTAAAAATGTCATCAAGAGGCGATTCGACCTGTGAGCTATTGACGCTCGTTAGAAGAAGGCGGACTTTTAGCGAGTGATATAACATGTAAACACATGCCAGTAACTAAGAGTTTTCTAATTCATAGCTGAATAAACGATGCGTAGATGCAAGAGTAGCTACTGTTTTTTCAAAGTCTACCAATTTTCCAGAGTGCTCAATCAGTGCGTGAAAGCGTAAATAGTCATCCGCAGACAGATCACTTTCACTGTATCACAGCTCATCTGTACGGTTAGACATCCGATTGTTTTGATCCAGGATTGAAACCCGACCGATTAGCGACAGTTGGCTATGGGTGCTCGGTAGAAGGGGTCAGACTTTTAGCGTATGAGGTATCATACGCCAGTAGCCAGAGTGCTCTAATTCATTACTGAATGAGCGATGCTATATAAGAGAATGCCAAAACCGGAAATCAGATAGGATAATCCAAATGATTTTACTTAATTGATATGTATTATCAATTAGATGAACAATATAGAGCTCACAGGATATTATCCAGAGCAATATAAAATATTGAGAGAAAAATTCAATACATATTTAAACGATTTTAAATTCATAATTTATTTCGGCAATTTTAAAAACGGTTAAGAGGTAAAAAGTAATGGCACGATTTATGTTTAGCTATTCCAGGGAACTCAGGAAAAAGTTGAAAACGGTGGCAAAACCAAA